>JAJEJO010001623.1:57925-87215 GCA_020662805.1 Glaucomys volans | reverse complement strand
ACTAGGTTTCCCGGGAGTTTCTCTCTCAAATTTGCCCATATTCAGTCTCTAGAAATTCATCAAAACTACCCTTTAAGCCAGTATGGTGGCACAGACCTGTAATACCAGCTATTTAGGAAGCCAAGGCAGGAAGATCATAAATTTGAAGCCAGCCTGGGCAATTTATAGAAAACCAGTCTCAAAATAAAAAAATAAACAAAAAGGCTGGTGGTGTAGCTCAGTGGTAGAGAATCCATGGGTTTGATCCCCAGGACCATTTTTTTTTAAGTCTAAATGTCATACCAGTTTATGATTCCAACTGCTTCTGCGCCTAGTAAGCTGACATGGACTATGATTCTCTGAATTCCTTCATCACTCCAGATGTCTGACATGTACTCTCAGTTCTCTAAGTCTAAGCAAAATTGTTGCTGTTCACTTTTTTTAAGCTTTTTATCATTGTAAGGACAAATTGATGACTTCTAAATCCTTTAAATATCAGAGGAAGATTGTAACACGTCTCCATATTTAACATATTAGAACTTTATTACTTGATAATTTCCTAACTCTGGACAGTTCATGAAACACACCCCTCTCTTCTTCAGGACCACAGGCTTAGAGGACTAATAATGTCCTCAGAGCCAAGTGTTCTGCCCATAGGCAGCACTTGGCTTAAATTATTAAGGACAGATGTTTAACCATTTCCTTAAATCTAAAGGGAATTCGATTAATTAATCAACCTTCATAACTAATTTCAGGTATCAGTGCAAGTCTAGACTACTAACATACTACATTTTAAATATACTGCTCATTATATATTTTAAGAAATTTGAAAATATAGTTTTTATCTGTGCCATACATGAACTGGATGAATATATATTGTGATGCTTATATATATAATACAAATATATTTCCCCATGTAACAATTTTAGTTTCATTCTCCACCTCTGCCTACTTTCCTCTATTTTCTGGGAAACTGTTCAATAAAAAATAAATTAAAATGCTCACTTGGTTTCTGAATTCTGATTGGACTCATCAAAGACAAGAATGTGAATGGAAGGTAAAGGAATGAGGATGGGGCATTAATTCCATCGGTTTATTCCCTATGTGTTTGCCTTAGGTTGGGCACATCCCTTGAATAAAGTTTACTGTTGTAACCTTCCTTTAAGGCTGTGCCCTTTCATGTCTGCCTTAGAAAAGCCTAAGTTATATGTGCTTAGTCTCTACACCAGTTTGCAGAATCAAGGCAGAAAATACACAATCCAGGATATATTGTGGTAACATCAACCCCAAAACTCATTTTCTTTCTCCTTAATTGTTTACTGAGACTCGACCATACAAGTGTATGTAGAGGAAAAAGGTATAAAGAGGTCTTCTGGCTGCTCCCCAGGTAACATCTACGCAGGGTAGGAAACAGCCCTCTGCTCTGGCATTCCTGAGTCAGCATCAGCAGTTCTTGTTTTGAACAGATAATCAATTCTCCTCACTTTGTAGTTGCTAGAAATCTCTTCCAAATTCTGGCAGTGTTGCTTGTCAGGCCTACATTAGGTTGATGTGAATTTTGACATTTTTGTTGTCTTAACAGACACTTCAATGAGAAGATAAGAAAAGATATCAGATTCTATTTTAAGTCCAAAGACTAACTATTAAATTAACAGTGACTATTATATGAACTATACATATTCGGCCTCCTGTGTGAGGCCCAGCACAATATAGAACTAAACTCTTCATGCTTGAGCTAAACAACATAGATGTCCCTGATTTTGCCCAAATCCATTGACTGTTTTCATACCTTTTATTAAGATTCCCTCACCTCCAGCTTTATCTGTTAAAATTCTAACCTTTTTTCAAGGATTATCATGGATATCTACTCCTCTGTGAATCCCAATGTCTTCAATTAGATATTATCTTTCTCTCTTTTGAACCATTATCATATATTATTTATGTCTTCCTAATTGTTTTTTCATAATCTATACATGCACAAACAGAGACAAATTCATGTCTGATTATTTGCTGGACTTACTTTCTATAAAGTTTCTGCTAACACATAATTAGCAAATACTCAGAGAAATACAAAGTTAAGTTTCTGTAGGCCTCTGGTCACATTTTTGTCGAGTGATCAACACAATGTTTTTTATCTGTATTTCTGTATAAAGGCCACCTTTGATTCCTTATTGTTAATTCATTAGCATTGACCTCATGAGCAATAGCACTCATAGTTGAATGAAGATTTCTATCACAGGTGTTTTCTCCTTAAGGCACATCAAACCTTCCTGGTCTAAGCAAAACTTTTAACAGTATGCTTGGAGGTTATTTTGAACACTGAAATCACACACACACAAAAAAAGCGGAAGGTAAGGATATGAGACCCAAGTGACCCAAGTGAAGGGATAGGATGAATCACCAAGATTCAAGAAAGGCTTCCTGGAACGAGTGGCTTCTGAGCTGCATCCTGAAGGAAAATTAGCTGAAATCTTTGATGCTTTGTTCTGTAGCATCTAGTAGAGTGCCTAAATACATTATAAATAAACAATAAACACAAATCTGCAATTTGTAAGGTCTACTTAACTTAGAAACATAAAATAGGAAACATTTACTTAATTGAAGCTTGGATATATAATTACTTCTAAAATCTTGGAGATCCATTTTAGCCACTGTGATTCCTGACACACAGTACAGCACTTTCCTGTTGGACAAATGTCTTACATGATGATATCAGGCATGACTAAATGGGGACAGAACAGTGAACAGATTGAGAGCAGCCAAAATCCAGAGAGACTTGTACTTCATGTAGAGAAAGAGTAGCCTGAGAAGACATCATGAGGCAAATAGCAGTATAATCAGTTGTAGCATCCTAAAATCAAAGCAGAAATTTCATAATAAAGACAGTGGTAAGCATTAGAAAGAGTCCAAAGAGTTTGAAGAAAGAAGAGCATTCATTCACTGAGTTTCACAGCTAGAAGGTAATTGTTGACCTTGACAGCAGTGACTTCAGTAGAAAATAAGAGGTAGATTACAATAAACTAAAGATAAAAACTAATATTGTTTATGTAACTTATCTTCTAACTCCAACCACATTAGCCTTTTTCAGCTTCTCAAACATGTCCTCATCCCTGTGGATGTGGGTCTTAATGTTCTCTGTCTTCTTATATGGTTAATTCCTTCTGAGATTTACTCATCCCAGACTTACTATACAAGGTCTTCCCTGAATATCACCTGCGGTATCAGGTCTTCCTATTATACATTCTCATAGTATCCTATCACAGATTCTAATTCCACATCTAGCTCATCATTTGAATGACACCTGTCTCCCCTTCCCACCATGAAATGCAGACTGAACCTATGTCTTATTCTCTTGGTAAAAGTATCCTTATCACCTAGTGCTGTTCCTATACATGGTTCTTATTCAACTAATAACTATTCTCCACCTAAAACTAAAATATCATTGGGTTCATTTGTTCATTTTGTTTCCCTGTGGTCCTTTGCAAATGTGAAGTGCTCAAAAATATATAGAAGTAATCAAATAATAGTTAATTAAATGGTAATTTAAAACTAATAGGAAGTATCTAGATTGTCACAGAGCATCCTGAACATTCTTCCAATACTGGATGGTTGTTTTTTTTTATTATTCACCACTATAGAGTTTTTGCTTAGAATGATGTCTATACAGAGTTAGTACATAACAACTTGTTTCCTTCATTAATAGGTGAAAAATTAAATGAATATAAGATTATAATAAGTTAGAGTCTAATGTCTTCCTTATATTTATAAACTTACTAGGCAAATTTTTCAGAATAAAGCTGTCAGAATGATCCTCCAAGATGGATCATTTCCAATGAATTCTGGATTTTATTGCAACCTATACTATGGGGAAGAAAATCAAGAGATCCTTTCAGAAACCAAAATAACATAACAAGGATCATTCTAATAAGCTTCAATTTGAAAGGCTATGAATATGAAATGCAAGACTTGTACATTATCAAGAACACATCCCCCAAAATGTATGTGTATCATTAAGATATGCTAACGACACATTAAAATTAAAAAAAATGTGAGGAAAAGTGAGAATAGTTTTAGATTATATATGCAGCTATAAGAAACAATGACTATTACAGAACTTAAAACTAACAATATCATTTAGTCATCAAAAAAATGCCAAAATAAATATTATTATATACCCACCAGAATGACTAAAAGAAAAGACTGACAATACCAGCTTTGGTGAAGATAAGGAGCAACTGGACTTCTTACAGACCGCTGGTGGGAACATAAAATGGTCCAAGGACTTTGGAAACTTTTGACAGGATTTTTTAATGAAGTTAAATGTAAACTTATATTATGACTCAATTTTTCTCCTGAGAAAATAAACATATTCATACAAAGACTTATACTTGAATGTTCACAGTAACTTTATTCATACTAACCCCATATATAACTCAAATATGCCTTAGTAGGTCAATGGATAAACAAATTATGACACACAAAAATAAAACAGAAATTGATTACATAGCACTGTATTGATGAGCCTCTAAAATACTTAAGAAGACAGAATATAATACTACTTATTTGTGATTCTCTGCACATAAAGGTTTAGAATGGTAAAACTAATCCATAGAGATAGAAATTCAATCAGGGGTTTTCTAAGGTGAATGATAGGAAAAATCATTTAATAGGGATGTAAGTGAATGTTTTGGGGTGATGGAAATATTCTACAACTAAAATGTGATGGTGGTTGCATTGGGTATATTCAATAGACTTGCATATGCAATGATCATTGGTCAAATTTGATCAAATGTATTATACCTCTCATTTAAAAAATGGTACTTTAACTTTTTACTGTGTACAAATTGTATCACAATAAATTTCAAAATAGTTTTAAACCATATAACAACTGGGAAAAAATGGAAAACAGAAATCTTCAACTACTACTTTGCTTCTACTTCTTAAGGTTAAGAGAAATTTAGTAGAAATAACAAGGACAGAAACTAAGACCAAATTAGGAAGAAGATTGTATGGTAGATCCAGCTCTTTTAAACTAATCCAAGTTTTAAAACACAGAATTTGTACTCCATGTGTTGTTAAGGAAACTTCATTCCTTCAGTAGAATTCACTCTAGAAGCTTAAAGTATATTATGGACTGAATTTTCCTCCACCACCATATACATAGGTGGAAACTCCAAATGTGAATGTATTTGGAAATAAGGGGTTTTGGAGGATATAATTAAGTGTAAATGATATTGTGAGAATGGAGTCTTAATCCAATAGGATGAGTATTCTTACAATAAGAAATACCAAAGAGTTCACTCTCTTTCCTCTATCTGAAGATACAGGAGGAAGGTGGCCAGGTTCTACAAGACAGGAGAGAGCTTGCACCAGAAACCAACCTTTTTCTAGGACTTTGTGAAGTCCAGAATTATGACAAAGTGTATTTCTATTGTTCAGAAACTACTACTCAATCTATAGTTTAAGCTATTCAATCTATAGTATTTTGTTATGACTGTCTGAGCAGACTAAAACAAACTAAAGTTGCTTTATTATAGGGTACTAGATGACTCATAGAATTTCCAGGAGGGCAAAGAAATCAATATTGGTTTCACTCAGGGAGCTGCCACTTAAATTTCTACCAGTGCATCCCAGATGAATTCAGTACCTTCAACACATGTTCACAAGAAGTGCCAACACTTCCCTACTTGGTCATTGCCTCAACTGCCTCCCTCCATTCTTGTAAGTCTGCCATTGGGGATATTTGCTTGGTAGAGCCCTGGTGGGTCAACCCACAACATCTACTCCATCAGAGGACTGAAACCTCTTGCTAGTAAGAGTACTGAGCTGCATTCAGCAGACTTTAGGGGGTTCTTCAAGGAGAAGATACAGGAAGACTGAAAATATTCTGCAGTCAAAAATGGCACTGAAGAATCAAAGACAAGACCAATGAGGCTGATTGATATTCTTTTGGCCAATTTCAATGCAAAATATTAAAAGAATAATTTTTGATCTCTTACAGAAAAATAAAAAACAATCAAGGAAGGCAACATAATTTTATTATTAACTAAGTGTCTCAGATTGGTACATTCCACTGATCTCAGAAAGACAGTTGAAAATCTCACATACTGTATGAAATCTACCAAATTATGCTATGTCCATATATGAACATACCACAATGAATCCTGCATATATATGTATATATATATATATATATGTAAACAGTGCACTAATTAAAAAAATAATAATGATAATAATAGAATGGAGATCAATAGAATAGAGCAAGTCAATCAGGGGAGAGAAAGGGGAGGGAAAGGGAATGAGATTGATCAAAATACATTATGTGCCTTATGAATATGGCATAATGAAACTCACTATTATATATACATATAACACACCCATAATTTTTAAATGATATGCAAATGAAAAGAAAATATTATGAGAAATATGAGACAGGTTAAAAAATGAACATGATTAATTGATCAATAGCATCCTAAAAGGCAGTTCCTAGGTACTCACCATGAGAAACATTTTTAATATGAACACACACACCCACACACACATCCTTCTAATCAAGCTAGCCAGTGACATAGTATCCAGACCTGGGTTAAAAGAGACTGCCTGACTTCATGTCTAGATTTATTCCTGCTTCTTTCTCTAGTGTACTTCCTTTGATTCTGTGACCCCACACCATCCACCTTGACTCTTGTTAAGACCTCTGAGCTGGGATGAAAAATTCACTTCCACAATTTATCTCTTTGATCTCAGGCAACGCATTTCACCTTCCTGGATCTCCAGTTCATCATCTGAATGCAAGGATCACTTCCAAGGACCACTGCAGTTCCTAATCCAGTGATTCTTAGGAAGCCTCTTAGGTTTGGCAGTCCTTTTGGGTTTTCTCAAAAAAGTTTTTAATTTTCTCTTAACCTATGGCTTTTTTGAGGTTATCCAGTTGATATGTAGGCAAGCCTTTGGAAATTCTTAGCTATAATGAACAAATAAAGAAAAGGGTATTTTACCCTAAACATTTCTATTCAAGATACCCATTCATTGTGCTGTACCTCTTAGTACACCCAGGGAGTGATTTGAAAACAAACAAAAAGCTGGAGGAAGATTATAAATTGTGCTTGAAGTCATCTAATGATTGGTTTATTCCTCAAATTTTTGAACAGGAATGATCTTTCAACAATACTAGGCATTCAAATCCCTGTGGTTGAAATACTAGAGAAGGCATAAGCTGAAATGAGTTTAATGAGAGTGGAAGAATGTTGGAAACCTCTCGGGTTGCATCCATGCCTGGCAAAAAGAGGGGGGATGCCCTCCAATTAGCCTTCTTTCTCACTACAGTCCTCATCACAAAAAGAGCTGCCTTGATATTTAACTAAGTGCAAACTCCTCTGAACTTTCGGGCCTGCCGCAATTACATCAGTGGCTATTTTTATTACTTCATTTTATGGTTCTCAAAAACACCAACTCACCTGTGAAATGTGGAATTTTGAAAGGGTCAAAGCAGTATATCATATGAGAAGGGACGTTGGATGTGAATAATTCACATCTTAATTTTATGTATATAAAAATAATTAGAAATTTTTATTACAAATGCTAGGTGGTGAGAATACCGTCTTCTTTCAGTCTCAGATACTAAATCTTAGGCTGTTCAAGAGCACAATCTCCTCTAATCATCTCTGTGTGAACACAGTCATTCAGATTAATAAACACCTATGATGTAGCATCACTAGTTCAAACAATGCATTAATTCTCAGGTACTCGGTGAGAATGTTGATAAACCCCATGGAATAACCCAGCACAGTCTAGACACTGTGAGAAAATAAATCAGAACAGATAGAAATATTGTATCCTCAAATTTGTTTCCAAATTTAAAAACCCATAACTTACAAATTGTGTACTTTCTGGGAAAATGCTTTATAAAATAAATTCTTAAGTAATCATCTCTGAGCAATGTCTAGCAACTCTCTCTTAAGGTCGTTGGGCTTCTCAGGTTCACAGATAAAAGAAGTAATGGATATCAATAGAGAAGTTCTAGGTTTTGAGCACAGTATCTGTGAAGAGTTCCAACTTATTTGTCCACATTTCCAATAAGTCTCTTTCCCACAGACTTGTGAATCAATGACAGCTGAGAATTCACCTTGAACACCAAGTTCTCTGATCAAGCATAAACATTAAATCCTTTTTCCCCAGAATGCTGCACGTTTTAATGTAAGATCTCTTTTCACTGAAGCAAGCTAAACCTGTCAATTCCCTTGCTGTTTTACCTGCTCTTCATATTTTGCTGAGGCCAAAATGTGTCAAATGGACAGATTGCTCTGCCAGAGACAGTCAGATTTTGTCAAACTAAGAAAATTAAACCCAGGCCCTGTCATAAAAACACAGCTTTGGAGTCTGCTGGTTGCACCCATGAAGCTGGTCTTGCTCCCAGCTGCACTCCCTCCTGGCATTTCTACACTGGCCAAATGTTGATTCAAAACATAACGAAACCAGCAATCTCTCCAGCAACTTCTGCTTCAACTGACACAGCTGACTGGCTTTGGGTAAGTGGTGTTTGTCAACTGCCAGTCTGAACTGCTGACCATAAAACATGAGATAATGAACAGAAATTAGCTCCAGAAGAGAAGTTTCAGCCATCTGAATTTGGCTTTCCCAGGTTTTGAAGAGGTTTTTTTTTTTGCCCTGGGGAAAGACAATTTTTTTTTAACTTCATCTTTCATCATGTTTGAGTATTTTAAGACTGCAATATTCTCTAAATTGGTTCAATTTTCATTTAGGATTAGAGTTCTAGTTGTAGTATGGTTAACAGTGTGATTCTGCCAGTTAATTTATCATGGCTAGAAATTCCTTATTGAAAATGATAAGTGAGGCTTAGATACCTAAGAGCACAGCCAGTTGTTCAGGGGAGATCTACCTGAATAAACCCTGCAGCACTTCCTTCTGGGTGTTTCTGGTCTGTCCTTGCCTCTGGCATCTGATGTCTGTCTAAAGTTCTCTGAAGGCTTTTGGAGGAGCTCTGGATGCACTCTAAGATATCTGCATAGATCTCCAAGTTCTCCATTTCCTCTGCACAAATATTCTCAAAAACAGCTGGCTGGGAAATCACTGCATCATGAATTGAAATAGAAATAGGAGTGACTTTCTTGCTCAATGACTAATTGTCATTTGATGATAGCTAATTTGAAAGTAGAAAAAGACTGTCCTTTAGTCACACAAATTACAATTTCCATACAAATTACATATTGCCATAAAGGTAAAACCTATACTTAAACTCCTGTATATGAGACCAAGATTGGAAGAAAAAAAAAAAGAAAAAAATGACACTTTTTTAAAGTAGCATTTTCACCAATTCTACCTGTGTTTACCCTTTGCTTCCAATCAAAAAGTTAATTTTGATTAAATCTTTTGGAGCATTGAAAACTGCATCCATAATTATATTTTGCTTTTTTTATTATTAATGTGTTGATTCCAATTCCTGCACCTATGGGGCTCTATTATTTATTTATTCATTTGTTTATATAGCAATCAGATATTGGGAAGAAAAATTAATGGTCCCTACATTCTAAAACTATTCATGCCTTGCCTATTATAATTTACCGGAATATAGTATAAACACATATAGAAGTGTCACATTAAATAGCTATGAAATGATTATAGAGTTGGCATACAAACTAAAAAACATACTTCTTCAAGTATCTCTCAGAGTTCATTCTTCCAAGAATAATTCGATTTAGTTAATTGGTATGGCACATATTTAAATCATTTCTTTAAATTCCAGGGCAAAGACAATAATTTCTGTTTAATTTGTTTTCTCAAATGCAAGTGGATTTGAACTGGAAACTTAGAGGTGAATTGGAGCTGTCAAACCTATTTTAAGATGACTCCCAATTAACATAAATTAAAAGAACACTACAGCATTTTTTGGTCCAGATGTTGGACCAAAGTATATATTCATATCCATTTACTAATTTCAAATTTATTTCTAATCCCTATATAAATTTACTTTCTATTACTTAAATCTTGTTTTCAGCCTAAGTAAAAATTTTCTTCTGAAATCTTTTTAAATATTGCCTTTTTTTCCTCCACTTTGCCTTGTAATTCTCTCAAGGTACCTATGTAATTACTCACTTGTCCTTGAAGTTTTGACAATTTTTATTTGTTATGTGCCTTGAATTCTACATCTAGAAAGACGGTCATTAGTCCTACACTACATTCAACTATGTTACCAAAACCGAAGTGGTAAATATAATACACACAGAGCACTGGAAGAGAGAAGAACCTTGAAGTGGTCATGGATGCAAAGAATATAAGCTCTGATCTATGGAAGCTGAAGGAAGTAGCAAGGACATATCCTGATTTTATGACTTGAGCATTTAAGGTACAGAAGATAAAACAGAAATATGATTTGTAGTCACCACAACACACACCTTCCTTGCTAATATCTTCCATTTTATCTGTCTTCTTTTGAAAATATTTTCTGCACTTTGGATTTGTTGCATTTCAATGCTATTGACAATTGCGTGGATTTTTGATTAACCTCCTAAGAAAATGATTCTACGTAATTTTTAATTTTTAGCAAAATAGCTGTTAAATAGATAGAGTATGATGGTGTGTTTAGCTCTCTGGTTCACATAACAGAGTACATGACTTAAATATTCACCTGAAGTCTGTAAACCAATAAAATTCCAATCACTCTAGGCAATTTGTTCTGTCCAGTTTTTTAACAATTCTTTTAGCAGCTGAACCTTTTCTTCAATGATATCCCATAGAGGAGTCTGGTATACTGAACTGATTAAAAGAAGGACAGTGCCCAAAGCATCCCTTTCTCTTGTAGGACTTGCACTTGCATTGGGCCTTACACACAAACACACACACACACACACACACACACACACAGCACTGTGAACCCTGAGGAGATCCAAGGGACACATTTTGAAAACAACCCTGCTAATTGGTCTCTCAAGGCCTCCTCCAGACACTTAATAAATGTTTTGTTTACCGAAAGTGCTACTGGGGCAAAAGAAAAAAAAAGAAAAGAAAAGAAAAACCTAGAAAAAAAATCATAGAAAAGGCTAAATGGAGAGTACTTCTAAAGTGTGCTTTCATTATCACCAATTTTAATTTGTTCCCCAAAAGCACTCTTCCATAGTCTGCACTCTGGTGCCAGGCTGCCTGATTGCAAAGCTCAGATGGCCTTTTTGGGTGACCTTGAGAAAGCTACTTAACCTCTCTGAGACTGTGTCTCCTCATCTGTAAAGTGATATAACAATCATAGCTACCTCATAGAATTACCATTTGCATTCAATGATTTAGTCCACAGAGAGTCTTTACAATAGTGTCTGGCACATGTAAGTGCTTAGTAAGTTTAGGCTATTTTTACTCAATTCAATAAAATAAGTATCTACAAAGAATAAGGCACTAAGAGTTTTAGGGGATAAAGAGAATCAATTATGCATAATCCTAGCCCAGAAGAAATTAAAACTTCCTTAGATAGGGACCCACATAAGTTCATAAACAGACTAAATTTTGTGGAGATGCAGATACCCCCAAACTTCCTCTAATTGATACACCTGGACTTTACCAAAAGAATAGATGCAAACTGCTAAATGTGGGTCCAAGTACCTATCTCATTAATAGTGGAAGGCAAGTGCCCAACTGCTCCAGGTAGTGGGCTCTGATATACTAGAATGTGGAATGAAGGTTTACTATCCTCCACCAGCCTAGAAACAGAATTTTCATGGACAATGAGCTACCTGGCCGTCTAATACCTGTAATGGCTGGAGGGGTTTCAAGTATACCACTGAGATAGTCGAGAAAAAGGAAAGGATGAATAGGTCTGGCCTGAAAGTGAGTCTTAGCCTTGCCTTTGAGACCCGTGGCCAGTGAATGCCCAGCTCTCAGTATCCCTGCACTAACCAATCTATCTTTCAAGTATAGGGACTCAGTGGTTCTAAAGGAGTTCAGATGACATGGCTAGGGAGAAAGAGGGACTGAAAACCATGGAGATATTTGAGTTTGCACAACAAGAAGGATGTTAAACTGTCCTGAAATGAGAGGCACAGTCTTGTACAGTGAAAAATTGCTATGCCCAATGCACCAGTGATGCCCCTAATAAGGACTGGTAAAAAGAATGGCAGAAGCACCCCGCCAAAATTTCTACTACAGACTAAAGGTAATAGCAGAAATTCCTTTCTCTCTGACCCTAAGTGGAAACTTGTGAAAAATTGGGAAATAAGTCTCAACCCAAATCTAATGGACACACAAATGATAACTTCTTCTTGAGATCATGAAAGTCTCTCCCCAAAGTCAAGTTCCTAGAAGTAAGAATTATTTTTATGGATGAAAGAAGCAGAGGCGACAACATGGACAAGGAGCAGGGGCAGAAAATGAGAGGGTTCAGTGAAAAAAGGCAAATGATTAATAAGTAGAAACCAGACCTGGAGAAGCTCGGGAGTTCAGTCTTCAAGGTGCCTGGGTTGGAATCCATGGGTGGTAACCATTCTGTGAAGTTGAAACTCAGTCGTAGATAATGGGAAACCACTGTCCTCCTGGGTTGGAGAAAGTATGAAGCAACAGATAAAAAATCCAAGTAATAGCAGTTTTTTTTTTTTAAATTTATTTTTTAAAAATTTTTACAGACCTCATTTTGATTTATTGCACACAAATGGGGTACAACTTTTCATTTCTATGGTTGTGCATGACGTAGATTCATACCACTCATGTAATTATACACATATATAGGGTAATGATGTCTGTCTAGGAAGTTATCACAGTTTTTCCTCGTGGTTTTCCAACTCACATCATATACAGACTTCAGAACTCAGATTAACACAATTTTCATATATACAAATTCACGATTTTATGCAACACATCTTGGCATAAAAATGATTTTTTCATGTTATTATTTTGTCCTTATTACTCAGAAATTGCCCCCCAACTCTGAATCTGAACTAAGTAAGTTTTGGCAGTCTCAATTTTTCAAAGGAGGACTCTGAAGAAAAATTGAAAGTGCATTAGGGTCACAAAAGTAATGACTTCATGTGCGTAAGTTACATCCTCAATTATTTAAATTCCTTAAAGAGAAGCACTATACTTGAAGTTCTAATATGCTGTTACTAAATTTCTGAAACATCATCCAATCCAGCACTTTGAAAGTACTTAACTTTGGATTGAATATATATTATCCATAAAGTTGAACTTTGATGAATGACATCTTGTTAAAAAACAAAAAGGTCTCTAACAACAGATTCAGTTTAACAATATTCCAGCTCAACGTCAAAATCAATCCTTCAGAAAACTCTAAATTCTTTTTTTTTTTTCCTATGGAATTATTTACAGACACTTCCTGAATGAGCTAACTAGATTGTCATTTTTAAACATCACAGTTACAGATTATCAAAAAAGTGAATTAGCTTATTCTAATCACAAGGATCTATAACATCAAAAAATATTTTCCACAAATATTAAAATTGTTGAATAGAAAATCACAAATAACAGCCACGAAGCTAGAATATTAAATCTTAAGAACATTAGTTCTATTTAGTCATTTGCATGAGTGAAGAACTGTCTTTCTATCCTTTGTGTAAGAATTCTACCCCCCTTCCATATTACTGGTACTGAACTTCAGCAGGGAAGGTCTTATAATAGAAACATAGTAATAAAGTTTTCAGTGAATTTTTCAGAAGCTTTGGGAGTTTTACATCCCCAAAAGACAGCCCTAGCTATAGCCCTATATAATGACTAGATTAAACCTTCCTTTGACTAATCACACTTCTTCCAGAATAATCTCTGGTAAACTGTGCCACACAGTTTGCTGTTGACTTCATAAAGCTTAAATAGAAAGTTCATTAATTAAGAACACAGCATATTTTAAATATCTGCCTTGACTTTATTCCATCTTGAAAGTGACCTCTAAGCAAGATTAAGTCAATGCATTTTAAAATGCTAATTACCTGACACTTGAATGCTTTTAACTGGTTGCCAACATGGCTTTGGCAAAGAGAGACAAATTTTTCAGTTGCTTTAGGGCAAAGAGTCGCTTTTCTCTAATTTACAGAGTAAAATCCCTCTGATTATTTCAATGTCTGTAATTCTATATTTAGGTTTAAAGATATTTTAGAATAACAGGATCATAATTTTTTACTTTCGTTGATCCTGATTTAGCTTATTCATAAATAATATTTCATATATTCCTCAAAGATGGAAAAAAACACAGTAATTTATCACCGGTAAAGTTTTCCAAAGAAGAATGAAAAACTTCTGCTCTACTCTCAGTTGGAAATAATGTGAAAACAATGGTTCTTGCCTTTCCCCAAATTCAGTCTTCCCTAAGGAGGCAGGAATGACTATTCATTGAGGCCTCAGGAAAGAAACCCTCTAGGTTTGAGATCATGATGTTCAAAAGAGAGCTGAGAACTTCTCTGTTCCTGCTGGTTAATCAGCGTATGGATATTTTGATCTCGATTTGTATGATTTCTCCTCCTCCCCCTACTTCTAATTTCAAATGGTGTAGAATTATGAATTAGAACAAAGTGAATTCAATCACAAATTTACACAGAAAAATAAGGTGCAATGTTAAAGATCTGCATTTGTTGTAAGATACATTCCAATCTAAAAATGTCCAAATGTAGGAATTGGGGAAAGCACAGCACTTTGGAAAATACTTATCAACTATATTAAGTTTATTTTTTCATAGCAACAAAATATCCAACTGGTCATAAAGTTTTATCCGAAGGAAGATTGCACTTGAATTTTAGGGCAAAGTATCACCATAATGGAATCTTCCCTACTGAACAAAGTTACAGGGTTTTCCAGCATTCATACTCCTTTTTCCATGGCCACAAATTTGGGTCCTTCTCCTGGTTATCCGTGTGTTCCCTCATGCCACTCGCCATAGTATCATGATCCGTCAGCTAACACAAGTCTACCCAGTAGGTCATATAAAGATTTCCCATCATTTACATAAAGAACTCAAAAAACACCTAAAACCATAAATTAATTAATTAATTAATTAATTAATTAATTAATTAATTAAATAACAAATAAATGGGCAAAAGAACTGAACAGGAACTTCACAGAAGAAGAAATACAATTGGCCAACAAATATATGAAAAAATGTTCAACATCTCTACCAGTTAGAGAAATGCAAATTAAAACAACACAGATTTCCTCTCACTCCAGTCAGAATGGCAACTATCAAGAACACAAGTAACAATAAATGTTGGTGAGGATGTGGGGGAAAATGTACACTCATACATTGCTGATGGGACTGCAAATTGGTGCAACCACTCTGGAAAACAGTATGGAGATTCCTCAAAACCTTGGAATGGAACCATCATTTGACCCAGTTATCCCACTCCTTGGTTTATACCCAAAGGACTTAAAATCAGTCTACTACAGTCCCACAGCCACATCAAGGTTGATATCAGTTCAATTCACAATGGTTAAATTGTGGAACCAGCCTACATGCCCTTTAGCAGATGAATGGACAAAGGAAATGTGGTATATATACACAATGAAATACTACTCAGACATAAAGAGAAATGAAATTATGGTATCTGCCTCTAAATGGATGGAATTGGAGACTATTATGCTAAGTGAAATAAGCCAATCCCAAAAAAACAAAGGCCGAATGTTTTCTCTGATGTGTAGATGCTAACTCACAGTAAGGGCAGAGGTTATGAAAGAATAGAAGTACTTTGAACTAGACAAAGGGTAATGAAGGGAAGGGAAGGGAGATTGGGAATAGGAAAGATAATAGAACGAATCCAACATTACTTCCCTATATGCATATATGAATACACAACCAATGTAATTCCACATCATGTACAACCAGAAGAATGGGAAGTTACACTCCATATATGTATAATATATCAACATACATTCTACTGTTATGTATAACTAACAAGAACTTTTTTTAAGTTAAAAAAAAGATTTTCCAACTTCATCATGGTCTTTATTGATTCCACATTCCTGGCATCTCTAATTTCCTAAAATCTCTATTATAGCATAAGATTAACTTTCACAGCTTTATGCATTGCACTGACAAGTGATGCTTGTAGGGACTCCAATAATGCCACACATTGCCATGCTTCTCAGGCTATCTTTTGAAATTTCCACAGAAGGCTCTGTAACCCTCTAAGTATTGCATTCTGCATGCCTACAAATCCAGCATGTAAATGATGCCAATGTTCTTCACTAGCAGGAGAAGTAACCAGGCACCCATGAGCCATGCATCAGGGACCTTGAGTGTGTACATATCTGGCCATGAGGAAATAAGTCTTGGAAAAATGATTCCCTAGGAAGCTTTGTGAGAGCAGGGTGCCGCAGGACTCTCTTCTCAAAGTAAATTCTTTCAAATATGTTCACACTTTTGCACCCTTGAGCCTGCCATGGTTATGGTCTTGCTGAGTCTTGAGATGCTCTTGAGATCATTTCTATGATACTGGGGGAGAGGTACTTGGTTTCTTTTCAATGGTACTAGTATCTTCAGCAACTACACCTTCCTTAGTGGCAAGTTTAAACATACTCCTTTTCTGTAAAAACTGCAAGTTTTTAAAATATTTTGCTCTTCTGTTTGCTCCTGATTCTCACTGTAAATCTGAATAAAGGTGGTTAGCAATACCCATTCCACTGCCTGAATGTTATGCTGCTTTGAAATTACCCCACTAGATAAGCTAGTTCATCACCTTTAAATTCAAACTTACACAAAGTCTAAGGAAAAGACAAAGTATATACAAGTTCATTGCCAGAATCCAAAGCCTATAGATTCCTCATTTCCATCTGAAAACTCATCAGCACAGCCTTTAATGTCCATACTCCTATCAGCTCTGCCTATAGTATCCTAGGGTTTCTATAACTTGCATTTCCAAACTTTTTTAAGCTTCCTTCTCCAAAACAACTTCAAATGCTTCTGAACTGTGTTGTCAGGTGTAGTCACAGCAATGACCCTACTTCTTGGTACCAATTTTCTGTGTTACTCAGCTTTCTATCACTATGATAAAATATATGACAAATCAACTTATAAAAAGGAAAGGTTTGTTTTGTCTTACTGTCTTAAGGTTTCAGTCTATGGTTACTCAGTCCAGTTACTTTTAACCCTGGGGTGAGTCATTATATCACGGAGGAAACACATCACAGAAAAAAATTGCACACGGCATGGTGACCAGGAAGCAGAAGAGAGAGGTGGTACGAAGTCCCAATATCCCTATCAAGAGTACACCCACAGTGACCTCACTTCCTTCAGTAGACCTCACCTCCTAAAGGGTGCACCACCCCCTAACAGCACCACAGGCTGATAACCAAGTCATTAACACATGGCTTTGAGAGACATTTAAGATCTAGACCATAATACAACCTAAATCATATGTTTCACAAAAGGATTTAAGAGAGCTCACAATTATAATTGGTTTCAGGAAAAAAAAAAGTAAACAGAATACTAGATAAATGTTACCAATTAATGACCTCACAATAAATAATCTGCAGATGAATAAATAATTATTTAGGCTGAGCCCTGAAGTATCAACGCTGGCAAACTTAATGAATCCTTTATAAACTGTTGTTAATAATAGATTTCAGATCTGATAGTTATGTGTTCTAGCAATATGCAGAAATCCATGTATTGTAGGGCTCTCAAATTCTATTCACTGGTATGATGTCAAGTATGGGGTCATTTTTCCAACAAAGATAGCAGCACTTCTTTTGATTAGACTTAAAGCTTTTAAACTTATTTTTATTTATGGGTGATGACCCAAAGTAGTTATGTCAGGCTGGGAAAAAAGACTCAGGGTAGCAAGGGTCCACAGCTATACAATGTGCTTATTAATGATTTGGGCTACAAAAATCAGAAAAATTAGATTAGAATTCCTACTCTGACAAACACCACTCTTGGTCTTTGGGCAAATTAATGTCTCCGACTCAGTTCCCCCATCTTTAAAATGGTTAAAATAATCATTTCTACCTCACAGTTCCCTGTGAGAACCAGCTGATGCAGACACCTGAGTCTGGCACATATTAAGTCCTGAGTAAATTTAACACTCATAATATTGTTAGCATCAGTTTTATATTTGCTATAACTCTTGCTTAGCTAGAGAAGCAACAAATAAGAAAAATATTTCAGTCTATATTCAATCTTGGTTCATTTAAAGCAGAACCCATCACTTAACAGTAATGAGTAGTAAAGAATATTAAACTAACTTAACTCTGAAGTGTGTAAGAGCCTCAGTCAAATATGTCAAAAATGATCTTGATAGTATTTGAACACTCTGTTTTTAGCCATTATTTCTTCTAAAAATGCAATCAAGAAGTAATTACTTTAAAACTACAACAATTTAAATTAAAAGACCAAGCTTTTCAAAGTACATTTGTTCTGGTATTTCTAGGAACACATGTTTCTCTGCTCAATAGTAGCATGATTTGTCTTTTGAACATTCCCATGCACACTTTTACTTGTGGCCTTCATTCCTTGTCAGGTTTGCTATATCAATTTTTTCTATTCCCTGTGAGCATGTTCCTGACAAGGAATAGAGGGTCTGGGCCATTAACCTAGTGAAAAATATTGGGCCACATTTTTGAGATTTTTTTTATCAAACACCTTTGATCCCAAGCAATACTTCTAAGCTGACAAGTTATTGGGGATTTAATGCATATTAAACAAAGTACAGAAACATTCACCCTACTTGCCCCCAAAACAACTCCCTACACCAGATATTCCAGCTGGCTCCAGAAAACTCTGTAGTATTCACAAACATGTCCTCAATAGCAATGGTGGCTCAAGCATATTTATTTTCCTTGAGCAGATTATATGTGCAATAAAAAATAAGTGGAATAGCTTCTATGCTGAACGAACCTGTAACATTGTCATTATATTTATACTACATCTCTATTCAAAACATAAAGAAGGACTCTTGTCTTATCTTTTATCATCAATTTGAGAAAAGATGGATTAAGCTTAACCATGGAGCTGATTGGCCCAAGTGTTTGGAACTCTATCCCACATCCAGTTGTCCAATATTAACAAACAATCAGAGGTCACTAGATCCATTCATCTGCTTACTAATTCATTCAAAAAACTGAATACCTGCTATGTGCCAGGCCCTGCTGTAGAGGCTGAGAATATACCAATAATAAAACAGGGCTTTCTAATGCATGTACCTCCAAGAATTGGGCTTTATGGTTCTAATATTTAAGCTTTTACAAATTCTAACAAGATTAGATGAGAAAGAAAGAAAAAAAAGAAAGAAAGAAAGAAAGAAAGAAAGAAAGAAAGAAAGAAAGAAAGAAAGAAGAAAGAGAGAAAGAGAGAAAGGAAGCTAGCTTAAAATAGGTAAGCAGGGTTTGTGGGGTGTTTGTTTTGTTTTTTCTCATGCTGTTTCCTTACCAAAAAATAAATAATAAGGAGAAAATAGAAAATATGAAAGAAAGAAAAGAAGGAAGAAAGAAAAAATTGTGGCTTTTTCATAACACAAGGACATTCTATATTTTGCAAAGAATAAATAACTGTGATCAAAATACTGCTTAGAAAGAGAATTTGTTGAAGGTCAGTCTTAACATACAATATTCAGAATAGTGAATTCAATGAGTAGAGAACTATTTTCTTTAAAGTTTCTAAAACAATAAGCAATGGTCTATCATTATGAACAGGAGTCAGAATGAGGTGGAGTGTCATTTACACATTAAATTTCTTAAGATTGTGGAAATCCAAGAAGGGTTTTCATTGTTATTTCTGCAGAGACAAATGTCAAAGAAACAAAAAAGACCTGGAATAACATATGATTAGAACATGAGCTTGTCCATCAAAGAAATCCTTCTGCTGTACCTGTGGGTAGCTATACCCTGCTTACTGCTCAGAGATACTGCTTTCAACCTCAGTTTAGGCAAATTTAAGAACTGCAAACTAAGAAAACAGATGTGGACAACAAGACCCACAGTTTAAATCAAACAACCATTATCATGCCCTCCTGTGAGGGAACAGATGGTGGTAGGTAACAGATTTCCCCATTACCATTAAAATGAGGGCATGGTGCCAGATTGTACTAATTGAAGAAAAACACACTAACTGAAAGACAGTAACTTTTAATTGTTATACCATCTACCCTTTCTTAGAAGAAGATTTCAAAGGGTTGAGAGATTTTGGAAAGCCAAACAGCTCAACCCACACTGATTCAGACTCACCAAAAATTATTTTCTTAGCTCAACAAACAGCACCATAAACTAAAGAGATGTTTGAGCCAGAATTCTGACAGTCCCACCCATTCTCTTGTACCTAGATGCCCAAATGAGAATTAAGTCCTGTTTATTCTATGTCCAAAGAGCATCTTGAGTTTATCTATTTTTCTTCACCTTTATAGTCACTACTTAGCCAGCTTCACCTTGCAGAAGAAAAAAGTCATCATCTCTGGAGAAAGCATCATACAAAGCCCTTACAATTATTTTATGCACAATGAATAAAATTCAGTCTGAAAAATATTAGGAAAGACAGAATTTTCTAACTAAAATCCAAAAAAAAAAAAACAGACAAAGAAGTGGATCTGCAGATAAGATGAGAAAACTGAAATATCTATGACTAAAATATACAGGAAAATGAGAAAAAAAGATGAAGGAAATCAATTAAAAGAATTTCTTCAAACTGGTGGCATCACTAGTTAAGAATCCAATACAGATTATAAAATTAAAAAATACTATGATTAAAATTAAAACTTTAATCAATGGGATTGTACATTAAACATATGTTTTAATCTCAATGCTGTAATAGAATGCCAAACAAATGGACTGCTTAAATTATAAAGAATAGATATTTATTTGGCTCATAATTCCAGAGTCTAGGAAGTCCAAGATCAAGGGGCCACATCTATGAGGGCCTTCTTACTTCATCATAACATGCCCAAATCATCACCACGAGAGACATGTGAGAGAGGAACAGGGGGCCAAACGCCTCCTTTTTATAACTAACCCACCACCACAATAAAGGCTTAATCTATCCATGAAGACAGTGCCCCCATAATCCCTTAAAGGTTCTATGTCTTTAAAAAAATGTTTTTAGCTGGGCGTGGTGGCGCACGCCTGTAATCCCAGCACTTGAGCACTTGGAAGGCTGAGTCAGGAGGATCGAGAGTTCAAAGCCAGTCTTAGCAACTTAGCAAGGCCCTAAGCAACTCAGTGAGACCCTGTCTCTAAATAAAAAAAATACAAAAAAGGGCTGGGGATGTGGCTCAGTGGTGGAGTGCCCCTGGGATCAATCCCTGGTACCAAAAAAAAAAAAAAAAAATGTTTTTATTAGTGCATTGTAGTAATACCTAATAGTGGGGTTTACTTTTACATAATCATATATCCATGGAATATAATATGCTACCTTTCAGTGTCTGGTACTTCCTGTTTCCCTCCTGTCCTCCTCTTTCTGCTCATATTCCTCTACTCTACTGGTCTTCCTTTTATTTATTCATAGCTTTTTTTAACTGCTGCTTTATATATATACATAAAGGTAAAATTCACTGTGGTATATTCATATATGTACATAACATAATTTGGTCAATCGCATTACACAGTTTTCCCCTTTTCCCATCTCTCCTCCCTCTCCCTCTACCCACTTTCCTGATTCACTCATCTCTTCTATTTTCATGGGATTCCCTCCCCTTTGTCCTCTTATTTTTATCTAGCTTCCACAAGTAAGAGAAAACATTTGGCCCTTGACTTTCTGAGTCTGGCTTATTTTATTTACCATGATATTTTCCCATTCCATCCACTTACCAGCAATCATCATAATTTCATTCTTCTTTAGGTCTGAGTAAAACTCCCTTGTGTATATATACCACAATTTCTTTGTCCATTTATCTGTTGATGGGGACCTGGGATGATTCCATTGCTTGGCTATTGTGAATTGCAGGGCTATCAACATTGAAGTGGCTATATCACTATAGTATGCTGATTTCTATTCATCCCTAAATATCAAGGAGTATGATAGCAGGGTCATATGGTGGTTCCATTCCTAGTCTTTGGAGGCATCGCCATACTGCTTTCCAAAGTGTTTATACTAATTGCAGTCCCACCAACAAGGTATGAACGTACCTTTCCCCCACATCCTCACTAGCATCTATTATTATTTGTATTTCTGATGATTGCCATTCTAAATGGAATGAGATGAAATTTGCATTAATTTGCATTTCTTCTGATAGCTAGGGACATTGAACATGTTTTCATGTGTTTGTTGGTCATTTGCATTTCTTCTTATGAGAAGTGTCTGTTCTTTTGCCCACTAATTAACTGGGTTATTTGGGGTTTTGGAATTATATATTTTTTTAGTTCTTTATGTATTCTGGATATTAATTCCCGATCTGAGGTGCAGGTGGCAATGATCTTGTTCCATTTCTATAGGTTCTTCCCTCATACTCTTGTTTCCTTTTCTGTGCTGTCACACTTATGATTCTTGCCTTTATTTCTTGAACTTTAGGAGTCTCATTAAGAAAGTTAGTGTCTATACCAGTATGTTGGAATGTGGAGTCTACACTTTTTTCTAGCAGTTGCAAAGCTTCTGGCCTAATTCCTAGGGCTTTGAACAACAGCACCAATATTCATATTGTCTTTTTAAAATTTATTTGTGGTACTGGGATTGAACCCACAGCCTTGCACTTGCTAGGCAAACTCTCTACCACTGAGCCACATCCTCAGTTCCTAATTCCTACATCTTTGATCTACTTTGATTTGACTTTTATGCATGGTGAAAGGAAACTAGTTTCATTATCTACATATGTTTATCCAGTTTTCTCAGAGCTTTTGTTTAAAAAGGCTATCTTTCCTCCAACTAATTTTTGGCATCTTTATGAAGTATAAGATAACTATGCCTATGTGGGTTTGTCTCTGTATCTTCTCTTCTTCTCCATTGGTCTTCCTGTCTGTTTTGATACCAATACCATGCTGTTTTTGTGACTATAGCTCTGTGGTATGATTTCAAATCAGTTATTATGATTTCTCCAATATCACTCTTCTTGCTCAGGATTGTTTTGGCTATTTTGGGTCTTTTATTCTGCCAAATGAGTTTTAGGACTTGTTTCTAGTTGTGTAAAGAATGTCATTGGTGTTTTGATAGGGATTGCACTGAATCTATATAATGCTTTTGGCCTTTTTGACATTAATTCTGCCTATCCAAGAACTTGGGAGATCTTTCCACTTTCGAAGGTCTTCCTCAATTTCTTTCTTTAGTATTTTAATTAGAGAGGTTTTTTACCTCCTTGATTAAATTTATTCCCAGGTATTTTTTTTAGATAATTGTGAATGGGATAATTTTCCTGATTTATTTCTCAGGAGATTCATTATTAGAGTATAGGAAAACAATTGATTTATGTACATCGACCTTGTATCCTTCTTCTCCTTACTGAAAATTTTTATCAATGCTAAAGGTCTTCTGGTGGAGTTTTCTGGGTCTTGCAGAATCACATTATTGGCAAAGAAAGGTGATTTGCCTTCTTTTCCTATTTATATCCATTTGATTTCCTTTTTTTCCCTGATTGCTCTTTAAACATCAAAATGTCAATTAAATTTCAACATGACTTTGGGGGATACATTCAATTACATCAAAAGAAGGAAATAGCGTTAGTGAATTGAAGTACAGGTCATTGTACTATCTAAAATGAACTATCTAAAATTTAAAACTAGAGGAAAAGGAACAAAAAGTATGGATTAGACAGTAAGCAACAGATAAGACACCATGGAAAATTCCCAGGAGAGTAGAAAAAGAATGAGGAAAACAATATTTAAGAAAATGTTGACCAAGAATTTTCAAAAACTGAAAAAAGATAGCTGCAGATTAAAGAAGCAAAAATAGAATAATTTCAAGAAAAATGCAGCTGCACACATTACACTAAAGTAGTTTTAAACAGAGAGAGAAAGAGAAATAAAAAGTAAAAGCAGAACTTTATTTTTAGTGGAGGAAACATGACTATAGCTGATTTCTCAATAGAAATTAATACAATTCAGATGAAAAATAGAGTGCTATCTTTGAAATGTGTAAAATAATAACTGCCTAACTAGTATTTAGTACTCAGTACAAATATCTTTCACAAATTAAGGTAAAATAATATATATACTACAAAATGTAAGATTGTCAAGTTCGTTGAGAAAACAAAATTTACCTTAAGCTATTTACAAGAGACATACCTTAAAATTAATAACACAAAAAAGTCAAATGAAATGTAGATTAAGGTTTATACCATCTCAAAATCAGTAACCAAAATAAAATGGTGGAAATATGAGTATCAGATACACTAGATGATATCAATGATTTCAATACTAATATCATATATGCTAGATGATAAGACAAGAAACATTCTTGTCTTAATGAAAAGGGAGCTAAACCACCATAATGATGTAACAATTAAAAGCTTATGTGTTCTCATATAACTGCAAAACTATAGTTACTAAAGAAAAGTTAACAGAAGTAAAAAAAGAATAAACAATCCAAATTGTGAGTGTTAGATTTTAGAGTACATTTACCAATAGTTGATAGAAAAAATAGACAAAAAAATTTTAAAAAGAAATAGAGATCTGAACACACAATAAGCCAACTTGACCTAACTGACACATATAGCATAACATCCACAACTATGCCAGAGATCACATTCAAGTGCACATAAAATGTTTGCCAAAATTTGTCATATATTACGGTGTACAATAAATAAATCCAATTATCACCATGATATTGAGCTGGAACCAACTGTCTAGATCTGCACATCTTGGAAAATTAAGCAATGCCCATTTAAAATAATATTGGTCAAAGAATACTGGTCAGCAACAATTTGGAAGTAGTTGAACAAAGAAAGGACCTATTAAAACCTGATGCTTGTATTGAGTACTGATGAGACAGGAATTCATAGCCTCAAGTATGTATAAAATCAGATACCACATAACAGTGTTTTGTTCAAGAATGAATTGTATATAAAATTGATAGAACTGAAAAACTCCTATTGTCTAGTGATATTGCAGCTATTGTAATGTCATAGAGCAATGTGTCATTTATGGGTTTATAGTGATGCTTGTGTAAATAAATCTTCACTAAATCCACATAAATTATACCACACACAATTATGTATACTATAAAACACTTGATAACACTAATAAGCAACTATGTTACTGGTTTACATATTAACTATACTTTTCATTGTTATTTTAGAATATATTCCTTTTACTTATAAAAAGTGTTTTCTGTGAAATAATATATGCTATGATATGCTGGCAGCAGCCTTGCGTATCTTGTGTTTTTTAAGCCCACTCTGTGATGTTCACATGATGAAGTTGCCTAATGAGGCATTTCTCCAAATGTACTTCATCATTATATGATACCTGCATCAGGACAGATGAAAGGTAATCTAAGTTTCCACCTCAGTGGGAAACAAGTACCAAATAAAAAGCAAAGAACATAAAAAGAAAGTTATAATAAACAACTAAAATTCAATAAAAGTAATCTCTGATATTGTTATGGTTAGGGTATAAAGTGTCCCCTCAGAAGTTCATGTACTGGAAAGATAATACCTGACACACTAATGTTCAGAGGTGAGATGGTTAGATTATGAGAGTCATGACTTAATCAGTGGATTGATTCATTTGATGGATTAATAATTGGAAAGGACTACTGTCATGCGTGTTTACTGTAGGCAGGTATGGTATGACTGGAGGAAGTAGGTCATGGCTGTGCCTTTGAGGGTTATATTTGGTCCCTGGCACCCGAATTCCTCTGTCTGCTTCCCTCAGGCCCACAGCCTTGGAGTCTGCCCACCATGAACTAAACCTCTGAAACTGTGAGCCCAAAATAGATTTCCTCCTCGAATTTGTTCTTGCCAAGTGTTTCACATTAATGAAATGTGGACTGATAACAAATATTTTGAAAAAAAGAATACAAAAATTATAAACCATTAGCAAAACAAAGAAAATATAATTTATCAATATCAGGAACAAAAATTGGCATAATTATAGGTTCTACAGACATTAAAAAGACAATGAAAAGATATTACAAAGAACTTTATACCAATTAATAAGATATATTAGATAATCCCTAGAAAAATCAAAATTTCAAAGTCTTACATAGGAAGAAATATAATATCTGAATGTGCTGTTACTAACAAAAAATTCATTAGAAATTATTTGAAATTTCTCCATAAAGAAAATTCCAGTCTAGAATCTTTATAAGCATTTAAGGATGAATAAATACCATTCTTACATGAATTTTTCCAAAGAATAAGAAAAAAATGTAGAACTGTTTCAGGTCATATATATTGTTTCAGGAAAATATATATTTAATTGAATATATACTATATGTATATATTATATATGACATAAATTATATACTCAAATGAGCTGAAACTATATATTATGTATTATATAATCATATAGAATATAGAATATATGTCAGTATAATATATAATATATAAAATATATTACACAATATATTACTGTTATACTATCATATTATATTACATAATATTATATATGTAATATATAACATATATAAAAATTAGAAAATTAGACCCAGTAACATATAAAAAAGTCAATGTGTCACACACAAATAGAGCTTATTCCAGGAATACAAAATTGGTTCAAAATTGAAAATCAACCAATATACTTTACCACATTAGGAGGTAAAGAGAAAAAATTACTACAGCCATACCTAAATATCCAGAACATAGCAATTTAGTAAACCAGGAATAGATTTTTCAGAAAATTCTATAGGAAACAGTACACTTCATAGTGACTACAAAAAATGAATGCAATCAGTTTGACTTCTGGCATTTTTAATGCATAGTTCATCCTACAGAAAATTCATTACTGAACCAAGTTTCTAAGAAACATACTGTTGCTCAATTTAAGGAGGTAGGCTTTAATATTTTGCAAATTCATATAATAATGAACCACATGATATTGGAATTTGAATTACAATAGTCTATAATATATACATACAGACAACGCATTACTGTAAAACAAAGCTTATTTTCTTACAATCACAATATGAAAAACAGGATATAGTTTTAGGAAAAATAAAACAGGTATATCAGAAGCAATAATAAAATAACTATAAAAATTTACACTTTTTTGGTCTTTTCGAAAATTAATTCTCTGCACTGCATTTTAGTCTTAAAATCACTATATGTAACTGCTGACAAGACTAAAATAGCCAGGCATGGCGGCACATGCTTGTTATTCCAGTGACTCAAGAGGCTAGGGCAAAAGGATCACAAAATTCAAGACCATCTTCAGCAATTTGGTGAGGCCCTAAACAACTGAGCCCCTGGTTCAAAATAAAAAATAAAAGGGCTGGGGATGTGGTTCAGTGGTTAATTGCCTCTGGATTCAATACCCAGTACCAAAAAAAAAAAAAAAAAAAAAAAAAAAAACGAAACCTTTAAAATAATGATCTCTTGAAATCCCTATTCATATTCAAAACGTGACAGTTTGCACAAGTTGATGATTTTTAAAATTACTTAATTTTCATTATCAATCAGTAGTTGAAATTCTATTTAAACATATTTATCCAAATATACATGAAATTCATTTTATCTTTTTATTCATTGAAATATATCAAATTTATTATGATAATGCAAATGGATATCAAATAGTTAAAATTTTTTAATATTAATTAATTAAAATAATATATAGGAACCTTAAATTTATGGAGATTATGTATGCATTATCACAGCAGTCACACTGAAGGTCACCACCAAAAGGGAACATCAGCTATCAATTATCTTTAAGATCATGTAATCCCTCCAGACCCCCAAAATGCTACTTGAATTATGTCCTGATCTATTCCAGAACCTCAAATGCAATCTTCTTCAAGAGCTTCATGGGCAGGACCATGTGGGCAACACCACCAGGGGGCAGGACCCCTTCCTGGCCATGTTTGGTATGTCTGAATGGAACAAAGAGGGCTAATGTCACTGGGTACTCTTTCTGCCTGAGGGAACTAGGGAGCATATTTTACAGTTACTTTTCTCAGACTTTTCTCTGAGAAATACCACGTGCGCCTCAAAGAGGACCTTCCAAGACCTAAGGAATTCACTTGGCACATCAGTGCTAAAGCCCAGATCTATCTGCATGAAATTCAAGCTGTACAGTCCTGCCTATACATACTGACTTTGTAACACTGTTTCAGACTGGAAGTAACATTTCTCCTAACAAAAAGAGAATATGCTAATTCAATGGAAGGAATACTCAATTACTGCTATCAAAAATATTGAAAAATTTCAAAGAAATTCTAATTGACCTTAAAATTTGACTATTTCCCTCTCGATAGATGGACATTGTTTTTTGTTTATTTTGCTTATTGTTATTTGCTTATCTTGATTATTTATTTAATTGTAGCTCCTAAGTTGTCAGTTTGTGTTAAAAACCACTTTTAACTATAGATGGCTTTACCTGTACTTAAACAGCAAGTACTTTGTCATTTGCTGGTGGTCTCTGTGACTGGTAATGCATCCAAACCAGATTCTAGATCCCTGTAAAAATGTAACTGTTTCAGCCTTCATGAATGAGCCTCATAGAATAAAACTAAGGACTGCACCGGCAAATGATTTATTCACACAGTTCAAAGTCCACAATGACAGAATAAAAGAACATGTATTTGTTGAAGAGAGTCAGGCTGTGAGTGCTCAACTCCAAACCAACAACCCCTGCGGGTATAAGATGCTGGCAGATTTTCTGTGCTCACCACCTACCAGGAGCCAGAGTGGGAACCATGACTAACAAGACAGAATCAATGAAGCAGAGGACAGGATCTTAAAGAAGAAACCATGGAGAAAAGGTACTACATATACACACATAAGAAGGGAAAGGGGTAAGAATAAGGAAACTATTTGGTGTCAAATAAAAGGAATAAGACATGGAAACAAACTATATCTTAAAGGATCTTGCTAGATCATTTCATCCCACTTTGATTAATAAAAGGTTTTTTTTTCAAAATTTTGAATATAGATAACAATATTCCAAATGGCTAATATTGAATGTGGCTAATAAGCTTTGTTGTTGTTGTTGTTGTTGTTGTTGTTGTTGTTAAATTTGCCCTAAAACTTTAAGTTTTCTGTACTTAACTTTCCTATTCCTCTCTCCAAGCATTGGAGTCTCAAAGACTTGATCAATTCGTCGAAATCTCTAAACTTTTCTATGTATGCCATCTCATCAAATTCTTAGCCAAATATAATTCTTGTTTGATATATGACTAAACAAGACAGAGAGAAACAAAATATTTCATCCTGGTTGTGCATTCAGAGTTGTGTTGGTCAGTTTGGGCTGCTATAACAAAATTACCCGTAGACTGGATAGCTTAAACAACAAACATTTATCTCTCGCT
>JAJEJO010001623.1:35488-57525 GCA_020662805.1 Glaucomys volans | reverse complement strand
GGCCATCTTCTCTTGTATCCTTACAAGACAGGAGCAGAAAGAGAAAAACTGATCTCTCTCTGATGTCTTTTATAATGGCATTAATCCCTCTCAAGAGGGCTTCATCTTAATGATTTATCCAAGCCCCATTTTCTGCTTCACCATACTGGGGGTTAGGATCTAAAGGCATAAATTTGGGAGAGATGCAAAAAATTTAGTCTACCAAGTCTCCTCCCAGTTGTTCCTACTCCATTGTAACACCACCATTTCGGTCAACTCTAAACTCCTCTTTGTTTTTTGTTATCCTGTTGGGGAAAATTTTCCTTCATCTGGAGAATTCCCTTTAATATTTCTTTTAATCTAGATCTATTAGTGACAATTTCCCTATATTCTTAACTTCTCTGGAAGTGTATTTATTTTGCTCTCACTTTTGAAGAGTATTTTGTTAGGTATAGAATTCTCAATTGACACTCTTCTTTCTTAGTTTTTTAAAACAAGGTCCATTCTCATTTCCATTGAGAAATCATCTGTTATTGCTATTCTTTTGATGATAATATTACTTTTATACTCTGAAAATTCTCTTGCCTTTGCTTTGCAATAGTTCATTCATGTGCTAGGGGATATTTTTTCTTTGTGTTTATCTTGTTCAGAGTTCTAAAAACTTCTTGAATTTGTGACTACCTTTTCTTTTTATCAATTTCTGCCATAGTTTCTTCTTGCCTTTCGGGACTCCAAGTATACACATTTTAAATTTTTTCCCCATTTTTGTATATTCTTTATAATCATGTCTACATTCTATTATTTTTTCTCCATGATTCAATCTAGATTTTTTTTAAATTTTACTAATGTGTTTTCCAGTTCACAATTTTTTTCTTCTGTTGTATAAAATCTGCTGTTAAATCCATTTCTGGTATTCTTAATTTTGGTTATTACATTTTTCAGTTTCTGAATTTCTCCTTGATCCTTTTTTTAAAGACTCAAGCTTTTGTGTAAAATCTTCCATTTTATTCCCTGTTCTGCTGAGCATGTGTATCAGGGTTATTTTTAAATTCATGTCCAATAATGTCAATATCTAGATCACCTTTGGATCTGTTTCTACTGTCTATTTTAGTATCTGGTCCTGTTCATTGAATGTGCTTTCTTTTGATACAGGCATTTTACAATAGCAAGATATAGAGGCTTTGAATATTTTTCAGCACAGAAGATCCACCCTGTCCTCTGGAAAAGAGCTGACATTGAACACATGAAACGTACACATCAGTCTCCTCATAGAGTATGCTGTTTTGAATAGGGGTTTCAGTACTCTTAAGGACTCCCATTATAGATTCCAATAAGGAGTATGGGTGTTTCCTAGGGTCCTTCTTCCTTGGCAGTACCTGAATTACAATTTTAGTTTTTGCAATACCTCATGATTACAAAAACTCTGTTCTATTTTCAAACTGCTTTGTTACTGCCTTTTTATTTTTCTACCCTACACATGTTAAGAATTCAGCAAATGACTCAGTGGAAAAAAACAAATGTCAAACTTACTTTTCTATGCTCCTTTTCCTCAGGGTTTTTGGCATCTCTAATTCTGGTTGCCTTGACAGCCTCAAACTTCGATTTTCATTTCCTCATTTCAGTTCAATTCCATGACATTGCCCAAAGCTTTTCTGGCTTCTCTATCTCTCAGAAGCCACACTCTTCATGACCTGTCAGCCCCAGCCCACCCTTCCCTTGTGCTTATTCCCAATCTGGGCATCAGAAAGTGACCTCAGGTAAGAAAATCACACAGAATACTGAGTTCATGCCACAAATTCCTCTTCTCTCTGGATCCTGGTTTTTCAAATCCCACCTATCTCTGGCACTCTGGTGTCTCCAAACAGATGGAATTTCAGCCTTTATTCAGCTTTTCTAGTTGTTTTCAGGAGGACCTTTGCTATATTGTTTGCTACTCCATCATAATTAGAAGATAGGAATCTATCATATTCAAATTTTGCTTCATTCTTGAAAGGAGCCTTTCCTTGGGGATGCCACAGGCAAATGAACAAATTTTTATTTTTCATCATCGACCAAATTCCAAAAGAAAATTTTAAAAGATACGATTTTATCTATAGGGGAAATTTTCCTTATATACTATCTTGTTTGAGTAGTTTCATATAATTTTGCTCTTTTGAATGTCAATCTCAAGAGATCATAAAAAGAAGTAAATCTCTGCATTTCTCTCCATCTCAGAAAAACTTCAGCTTTGCTCCATCATCCACTAGGATATGCATTAAATTTCACTAAAGCATATTGTGATTTTCATCTTTATTTTTTTAAAAACCTCTTCTGATTAGAAATAAATACTGGTTTCCAGGATAATATCTTTTATTATCAGAGCGTCTTCACCTTATTTTTGTTACCAGGAAAAGATGAAATTTAATAGTTAATGATCCAAACATGCAGGAGTCATCTATGATTGCTCCATAAATAGGCAATCCTCCTAGTTCATCCTCAGACCAAGTGTAGTCTTGAAGTATGGATAAATTTCTTCCAAAACTGCAATGAAAAACTGCAATGAAATAAGTGAAATAAGACCTCAGCACAAGAATTTCTAATCTTGAATACAGAAATTTAAAAAGCACATCTGCGTTTATATTATTGTCTCTTGTGAATTTTATATTGTTGTTTCTATGCAATTAACCTTTTCCTACCTGTGTTTGCATATATTTATTGATTTTGCCTAATAGATCTGCTACTAAGTAGTTTTGTGAAAATCAAAACACATTTCAAGCTCTCAAAATGAGGATTTTATTTAAATTAACCATATGTTAAATCATTTTCTAAATGAAAGATGCTCTCAAATTACCTTTCAGATATGTAGCTGGCCAACAGCATATCAGATAATAGTCACATTAATTAATTCTGAATTACCTTTAATTCTTTCTCTGTTAGGATTTAATCAAAGGGTTCTTATTAACACTTTAAAACTAGGCTGATTGATAACCCTCCAGGAGAATTTATTTTCATGTGTTTCTCACTAAATTACATCTTGCTAGGGGATTCTAGCCTTTAAATCATTATTGAAACCTGCAAAATGAATAGCAATTCTTGACCTCTGTACATATACGTATTAACCAATCTGCCTACCATCACTCCAGGAAGTGCACAGAGTACCAAATTAGAGAATGTCAAGACTTCATGCTGGTTTGGCAAGGAAAGCAGTGGGCTTAATTAACTATCCACAGGTGAATCCATTGGGTGGCCTCTCTGTAAACAACCCTCCCAAAATGGTAAGCATTAACTCAAAAATACATCGACTAATGGGACAAATGCAGGCTGGAAAGATGGGTCAGCCAGATTCAGGTCTTGCCTCTGTCACTTACAGAGTGAAGGTCTTGGGAATGCTTCTTAATCTCCTAGGTCTGTTTCCTCAGTACCAAAATAAGGACTAACATCATATATATCATAAAGTTTTTGAGTTTTACTTAAAATTATATGTCATTAATCATTATTTTAAATTATTTTAAAATTGTTTTCATAAGTACTAAAATAATGTAAGAAGGTAAACAATATTATTTATGTTTATAAGTGTAGCTATGTTGGTGCTATAAGTTTCCTCTTCAAGAAATATGCTATGTAATGTATAGTTCATTGCAACAATAATTCAATCCTATAAGCACTATTCAAGGTATATTTCTATTTATAAAGTTAATTTAAATCCTGCTCTATTTAAATTGTAATTAACTGCATTCCCAGAAATAGCCACTTTGAAAAGAGGTAGATGTTCGTTAAGGAAACAAAATTGCATCAATCCCATCATTACTTTAACACTGATTTCCTGTCAGTGTTCAAAGCTATATTCAAAGGGGAACAACACAGTAAAAATGTGCTGCAGAGTGAGAACTAAATAAATTAGCTTCCATGACTCAATCCATGTCTGTATATGTGGTTTAAGTTGCCCTGTATTAACAAAATAAATTCTGGGATAAAAAATTAATACTAAGTTATCTGCATTATTAAGGAAGTTAATAACTTAAGGTTGAACACCTCCTCTCAAACCAAAAATTGGCGGTGATTTTCTCTTTTCTTCCTTCCTTCCTTTTTTTTTGTCCTAATGGTTCTATTTACTGGAGCTACTTAGCTCAATTATTCATTAATGACTTGTTTTCTTTGAAGTCATGCTCAACTTCATAGAGTTCAAGTGCTGTCCATTACAAGAATCTGAGTTTGCATAAAGGATTTCTTCTGGGGTAGTGACAGATAACAGGTTCCAAGATACTGTCCACTGATAACATGTGAACAGTGATTCCACTCACATGACACATCAAACCCTTACAGTGTGTGAGAAAATGTGAAAGTAGAGGAGTGTCTAAGAACAAAGAAAGTATTGTTACAAATTGAAAACACCACCACCAACAACAACAACAAAGAATCAAAGCCTAATCTACATAAGCCTAGGAATGTTGATGTCCTTAACATCAGACCATTGTTAATCAGAGTTGGAACAATATACTACATATAAGAACTATTTCTTTGATCCTTGGTTTGCCTCTTAGTGAGAGAGCTTCTGCAATGTCTTCCATGTGTAGAGTCACCCAATGTGCCTTATCTCATCTGGTATTCCTCTATCTATTTAGGGTTCCTTGTGAGTGTCAAATGAATATGGTGGTACATATTCTTACCTTGCTGCGCCCTCTTCAATTCCCCTCAGTGCTTGACAAGGATTCCACTGAGTTACAAAGGTGTTTGCAAGGTCTCATCTTCCTGGGAATTGGGGCCGCTGTTTCCTGTTGTCTTGTTTAATTTGCCTATGCTTGGGAATAATATTATATTGGATTTTGGGGGAATTTTAGGGTCTTAGGGGATTTAGAACACAAGAATCAAACAGCTAATCATACTGGATATAACCAAGAAAGGCCCTTGTTCTGGGGTGTTAAAAGTATAACTTGGAAAGAATGCTATGCTCATTTCCAGCAACTTATGCTAAATGTCACTGCAGATGGTGACTACTTCTAGATGACCTAGGGCAGAAAAACACGTTGTTCCCACCTTAACTCCAGGCAAACAAGTCACAAACAAAGTTGTTAAGGCTAGAAAAATAGTCCCAACAATTCAGACATCATTTGGTAATGCTTACTTGGTTAATGGAGAACTATGGTATCCTCCTAGGAAACCAGCTTCTGGTCCCTTACATTTAGACCCCCTTTATCTCCCACTGGCAGTATATACCTTGGTTGGCATCAAGTATATTATAATGAAAAAGGCACATGGAAGGCTCATCTCCCCTTTTTAGAATATTTAAAATATGTAAAACGCTGGTGTTTGCTTAGTTGCTCTGACCAGCTTTCTTGGGCAGGACAGGCTAATGCTTACTGGGCAAAAGCAGGAGGTGTAATCTAGCAAGAGCTCTTGTTCCTATTAAACTAATTATTAACCACATAGTGTAAGCTTATATGTCGTTCATAGAAATGGCTTCTGTGCACGATGTTACCAGTAATATAGAAAGTAGAACTAGTTAAAGATTATATAGAAGAATACTTAAAAACATTATGAAGAGTTGATAATATTTAATCTGCTAACATGTTTTGCCTGTTGTCTTGTAGTTTGCGTCAGTTTCCTTTTGTGTGGCCTCAAGATATTGTACTCATGCCAGAAGCTAACATATAAAAATGGTGTGTGGAAAAAATAAAGCTAGAACACAACTTAGCCTCAGATCACTGAGTCTTGTGTTGCCTTGTTCTCCACCTCGCCGACGCCATCCCAATCACCAGAGAGCACCACGACCCTTTGTGCTAGGGCTGGACCCCGGCATTACCTGTCAACAAAGAATGGAGATGAAGCAAGATTACCAGCTGTTGTGGACTGGATACATGGTGTCTCCCAAAACCCTATGTGTGAGACAATGCAAGAAGGTTCAGAAATGAAATGATTGGATCATGGAAGCTTTAATCTGATCAGTGGATGATCCTGATATGGATAATCTGGATGAAAACTGTAGGCAGGTAGGGTGCTACTGGAGAAAGTAGGTCACTTGGGAGGTGTGCCTTTGGGATTTATATTTTGTCCCTGGTGAGTGGAGCTCTTTCTCTGGTCCCTGGTTGTCATGTCCTAAGCTTCTTTCCTCCACCACACCTTCCACCATGAAGTTCTGCCTCATTTGGGCCCAGGCCTATGGAGTCAGCCAAACCCTGGACTGACCCACTAAAACGTTGAGCCAAAATAAATTTTTCTTACTTTAAATTGTTCTTGTCACTTATTTTGGCCACAGTGATGTGAAAACTGACGAAAATACTTGCTATTAAAATATTGTGAAATGATCACTTTTTTCTAATTTATTCTATCCAAGATATAAATACCCCATGTAGTGCCTACCATGGAGTAGATCTGTACAGATATTTGTGGAATTAGTTACTATATGGATTAGTGAGTATGACATCCAGTCAAATCTTTCAGTAATAATTAAGAAAGGCACCCATTAATTTTTTTATGCAACGAGTTAGTTTAAATGTTGTAAGTTTTCCTCAACAGAGTACACAAACAAAACACTATTACCCAGATCTATGATCACAGGAAAACCTCTGATATCCGTAAAACATTTCCTAATGTCAATGGTAGAGAATTTTACATGTCCACTTCAAATGATATTATATATATATATCATATACATACATATTATATATATATGTATATATCATATACATACATATTATGTATATATCATATACATACATATTATATATATCATATACATATCATATATCATATACATATACATATATATATATATATGTCACCAAACTGGTGTATTATCAGGGATTAAGGAGCCTTAAACCCTTGTCCTCTATATGTTCCCTACCTGTCAGATGAATGCTTCAATTACCTTTTTAGTGAAAATTAAATCTTTGATTCCATGGTTTAAAAATATAGTTTAAATAAAATGTACAACTGAAAAAGTAATATGGAATTAATTCCATAAGTATAAGTTAATAAAATCGGTGTATTTATAAAATTATAATATGAAAATTATTCTCTGCCTCAAATTTGGAAATTAGCAAATACACTTCTGGTATTAGAGACCTCAACAGTCACAAGGCACATATAAAGAGAATGTACTTGCACTACATAAGCTACAATTAGAAAAATATACTGCAAAATATTCTACTGGGAGCAAAAGCAATAATTGAGCACATGACTTCACAAAACAAATGTGGCTTCCAGTCACTTATTCAATATACAGTTAGGAAGGAACCCACAAAAGCAAACAGGATTAGGGCTCCCTTTTGGAAAAAATAGTTGTAGCATGATCAGTTTCCAAAATTAAATGTAAAGAATTAATATTAACTTGATGGACACTACCCCCAAAATAAAATTAATACAATTTGAAGAACAAGAATTAACCATTCTAAACTCTTTATATGAAATCTCATTAATATTCACAACAACTAGGTCCCAAAATCTTAAATACCTCATGCAAGGCCACAACACTGACTAGAAAACCAGGCTGTGAATTGAGGTTTGTGTAATTACCAAGTCCTTCGCAGGCCACACGCTCTCCAATCCTTGAATCAGTGTTTGCAAGATTTGAATTTGTTTTGCCTTTTATTGTTTTAGTTCTAAAATCTATAGAAATACCAAGGCTATGTCTTCAATTGTTATTTTCCTCATTTCAAATGATATTTTTACTTAAAATACATATACTGGAAAAATACAAAAGAAAAGAAGAGCAAAAATCAGGAAACACCATGTTAATGCCTTTATGCAGATATAATCACTAACATTTCAGTAACTATTCCTCCATTCTTTTTATGTATGTATACATGGACATATATGTTTATATATATATGTATTTTATCAATTTCTTTAAAACACTGTGACTGTCTCATTTGCATTTTTATTTGTCATGACATATTTTTTAAACAAAATTACCATTGGTTGCCTTTTTAAATTTTTGTTCATGTTATTTCTTTAGGCATTTTCTTTTTGTTTTCAACTTTGTTTATGTTAACCATCTTGAGCCTTTTTCTTTTTAAATGTTTATTAAATTTATTCTATTTTATTACTGAAAACATAAAACATAAAAATTATACCTATTAATGAGGTAATGCATGATATGTCAATACATAAGTACAATGTACAATGTTTAAATCAGGTTAAACTCATATCCTTCAACACTTATCATTTCTTTATGGTGAAAACTTTCAAAATCCTTTCTTCTACTTTGTGAATGTGTAATTTATTGTTATCTGTGCAATAGCACACTACAACTTCTTTCTCCTACCTAACTGCAACTTCATACTTTTTTCTAAATATATTTTCTCACCTGGAAGCCAGCAACTGAGCTATTTAATCTATGAACTATTTTTGAAATAACTTCTTTTGAAAAAAAAAAAACTTGTGGAAAAGATTGTCCTAGGTGCAAATTGATTGTCACCTTCTCACAACTCATTGGTTGCAAGTTTGCTGAAGAAGTGCATATGTATTTTAAGCTCAAATACAATCAAGCAAATATTTTCTTCTCAAAATATGTGATAATCATGTCTTCTCGAATGCTTTTGATTCTCCTCTGCTGTTGTTAATTTCCTTTTATACACTTTCAAGTGAGTCAGCTAAAGGAAATAATCACACAGTGATATGATCAGTAGAAAAAAAAACCTCTCTCAAAAAACACTTGCAAAAATTGCTACTTGCTTGGTGTGTCTGACATTTAAAGAATAATCAGGCTAAACACCAGAACTTTAAAAGGGTAATGTGATGGTATGCTGTCTAAACATTTATGATTTCAAAAACATCCTTGCAAGTTTGAAATGTAAAGCAAAAATGGATACATGTGAATAGTTACAACAGACTTAAGTGCATCAAACCCAATTAGGTTCTTTCCTGAGAAGCAAGAAATATCAACTTATCATAATTGAGAGATTTCATTTCTTATTACATGAGAGGGAATTGATGAATCAATGAACCCATTTGAGAAAATATGTAAATAAAAATTGGCAGATGACAGTGCTTTGTCAGCAAGGAAAAAGGGGGACAGAGATGTAGCTCAGTGGTTGAGCACGTGCTTAACAATGTGTGAGGCCCTGAGTTTGATCCCAGCAACCCCTCAAAAAAAAAAAAAATCAGGTAAAGTGAATGAAAGGTATAGTGAATCAGGTATCGTGATTGGTGGTTTAGTCAGAAGATGCCATTTTAGGTCATTATGTTTAAAACAGCTCCTGGGGTTCCATCTCTGACACTGGGACATGGAGGAAGAGGCTAGAACTAAAAGAAGACAGAGTTGAGAGAAAGAGTGCTCAGGGGCTCCAAAACAAAAGGGACCACCAATCAGAGGCTGCTGTCTCTACAGAAGCTGCAGCACCAATGTCACTTTATTGTACACTGGGGTTGAAGAGAAAAAGGTCAGAACTTCAAAGTCACTCAAATATTTTTAAAAGCATATTTGCCTTTAAAATAAGTTTTTAATAATACTTGAGGTCTCACAACTAAATAAAGACCAAGGAAAATACAAGCCAAATGTCCAAAGCTGTACTTCAACTGCTATCTTGTTTTGTGTACTCACCACCAAGAAAGCTTACAAGGACAGCCTAAAAGTGTACCAGGTCTCAGCGACACATGGGGACAGAGGAAAAGTTTCCAAGGCTGAATTTGAAGAATGTAGTACTTAAAAACAATATTTAGAAAACAATGACTACTTGGTTTGAGCTATGATTTACTTTACTACTAGATCATTTTTTAATAAAATACAACATTGGTTGGTTGGCTGTTTTTACCTCAGACACATGATTTTTCTTCTTTTCTCGTTCTATTTCTGTTTTTTCTTCTCTCATCTTCCTTTCTTTTTCTTCCTCTTTTTCCTTCCCTTTCATCATCTTTGTCTTGTCTTTATTCTCCTTCCTGTCCTCCTATGTCTTTTCTTTATCTGTGACTCCCTCTTCCTCCTTCTACCCCTCCCCCATACCAAAATTTTTCCAAAATGCGTAAAATTCATGTTAATATTAGGTAAGATTTTGGCTGACACTTTTCTGTTCTGGCAAGATACTTTATAGTAGACTTGAAATTGGGGCTGTGGGTTACAAAATTCCAATTTAACAAACCAGAAATAAGTTTTTCTTCTGGACAAGCCTAGAGCTGAGAACAGTGATCGCAATGCCAGATAATGCCACTTACATTGTTCCAAAAAGGATAAGAAGAATTTACAAACAATAGTTTTGTACATTTTCCTATGTTTCCTTTACTAGCAACATTTTTTTTCAAAATAAAATCACATAATCATTAGGAAGTACTATATGCAAATGGCATTCAAGAAGAAACACTTATTATTCAACTTCTGGATGTATTATTCAGGGGAAAGAAAAATGTAAATCAATTGCAAATGAAGCTGCCAATTAAACTTAGGAAATTTTGTTTTTAAATATTCCTGTTATGGAAGAAGCATAGAACTTTTGTTTTCTCAGACTCTAAATCCAATAGAGGCCATATTACAGAGAAACTTCAGGCACTACTACCTAGGAAAGACATAAAAGGTAAAATTGTAGCTCTTAAAATCAATCTCTTTCTTTCAGGGATTAGTGATTTCCTTAGCGTACATGCTATTTTAAAAAAGTATATTTGCACTGAACTAACAGAGCTACCTATAATTTGTGGAGAAAGACAATATTACAGATTTCAACTTCACAATAAAAAGGAAAGCTCACAATGAAAATCAAATCACATAGTTAAAATTTAGCAGGATGTGTGTTGCTATCATTTACTAAACTATCTTTTCCTTTTGAAAGCGGTGTCACTCATTTTGAAGTATGTTTCCAGAGCTGAAACCTTTTTGCCTTTTTAATCCTGGGTCAATAGTGGAAATGTTAGCATAAGGAAAGTTAATACCAATTTTCTCGCCTTAGAGTAACAAGATTTCTGGATTGCATTGGCAAACAATTCAATAGAAATTTAGAAAAGATACTTTAAGAGCAGGAAATCCCTTGTCAGGAAGAAAAAAAAAAATTCCAGGCAGATAATTCTCATGTCCAATGACTTCTACATTAAAAACAAATGTTTTGTACTATTGAAATCATTTCATTACCCAGCTCATTCCTCTTATCTGGAGGTAAGCTTTAACAGATTCCAGCTTCCTTTGCACACACAAATTTCCAGCCACTCTCCCTCATGTCCCAAGAGGCCATTTCATAAGTAACCTAACATCAACTCAAACAAGATTCATTTTTTCCATCACTTTACACCCTAGAAAACTGATACAGACTTCCCAGATGAAGTTTAATACAGAACATAGGTTTATGAAGTGTGGAACCTCATTTCAAATGTACACATAATATATGGATATAGACTCTGGGAACATTTTCAAAGAATACAAATATACTGGGTCCAAGGCATAAATGCACCTTTTCACTGAAATACAGCTCATGAAGGATTTCAGAAGGCAAAAAGCCCTCTAAAATTTAGTGCCCCAGTTTGAGATTTCCCAGCATGCTCCAATTTAGAAATTAAATTGTATGTCCAGCATGCAAATGTGTAGTATAAGCAATTCATTAGATTAAATCAACTTGACAATGAAGGTCCTGACTATGAATTTCAAAGCCTGGGTACATAGAGAAAAGGTGCATGAATAAAAACCACAGTGATGATATATAAAATATAATAATATAAGAACAACAAAATGTCCCCCAACCTAAGACTATTATTATTCTTAGCAAAAATGTCTCCAGGACCATAGTTATTCAAATGATAGATCCTTCTTGGAAAAAGTCAAGGACTCTGATGCTGTGCACAGAATTTTCTCTTCTATGGCATCTTTTTTAGAAGTGTGAAGGTGTACCCTTATTCTCAATCATCCTATGGGTACCAATCTGTTATCATTCCCTTCCCACATAAATTTACATTTTCACCTGGAGTAATGAGCGTCACAATTGAATTTGACTATGCAGAAAACAGTGCAATTTTCACTTAACTCAAACTGCCAGATTTATTTCACGGTTTGCTCACTCTGGATATGCATCCCATTTAATTCAACAAATATTTACTGGGTGCATATTTCAGACTCTGATCTAAGATAAAAAGCTATTTTTTTTTCCTTCAAATGCTGAAAGTTGAAAAATCTGAAATTAATTTTAGGTTTAAAAAAACATTCCGCTCACCCCCATCCATTTCTTTTATGATATTTTGACTTTATTTTATTTGCTTCTATAGTTTTTATTTCATGCTGGTTTATAAGTATGATTACTTTTATAAACAGACAAGTTTGAAGAAGATATGATGGTTAATTTTATGTGTCAAATTGACTAAGCTAATGGTTAACCAGATAGCTAATAAAACAGAATTTCTATTTATATCTGTGGGTGTTTCTGCAAGAGGTTGGCGTTGAAACCAGTAGACTGAGTAATGAAGATTGCCCTCACCAATGTGGACTGACATCATTCAACCCAGTAAGGGCCCCTAACAGAGCAAAACAGAAAGAGTGTAAATTTGGTCTCCCTTGAGCTGGGACACCCATCTTCTCTGGCCCTCAGACATTGGCACTTCTGGTCCTGAGTCCTTTGCATTTAGATAGAAATACATAGATTTTCTGGTTCTTCAAGTTTTCAGATAGCAGACTGTGAGACTTTTCAGTCTCTAAATGTATGAACCAATTCCTGCAATAAATATGACAAACGATTGATACATGTATATTATAGGTAAGATAGATATAACTATGAATTTTTTTCCACTGGTTTTGTTTCTCTGGAGGACACTAACAAAGCAGAAAGCAATCTGGTACTCCACATCTCAGAGAGAATCTCTACAAGTGCTTTGTACATTCTCTTCCAATGTTCTTTTCACACTGGCATTTTTCTAAATCTAATCTCAAGATCAAGACATGAACATGCTTGAAATATGACTCTTATTCTGCCAACTGCACAGAGAAGGGTCAAGGAGAAAACTTCCAGATCAGAAGTAGATTGACCACCCCTCTTCTGACCTCCAGGCATCTCTTATTAGAGCTCAACTGGGACGTTCCAAGCTCCATATGCTCCTGGCAATATCTCATCTCCACCCCGTACCTCACTCCATCATGACTAAGTTCATTACTTTATCCCTATGGAAGGACAGGGATAAATCCCTATTACCTCAGACACACAGGGTCTTCCTAGTTTTCTCTAGAACCTCAGTCACTAATCTATTACTGAATAACCCATTTTCAGATCTTAAACTCTTATTTTATTCTTAACTTATTTTTTCCCATCTCCTTGAAATCTTACTTTGGGTCTCCAGAAATTATTAATCAAACCCTGATACAATCTTCTGTATCCTAAAAACATTTTTATATATTATTTTATTAACATAATTATACATACTGATGGGGCACAATAGGATGCTTAATTCATGTATATAGTGATCAACTGAAGGTAATTAGGATATCCATCACCTTAAACCTTAATCCTTTCTTTGTGTTGAGACATTCAAAATATTTTATTATTAAACACGTAATGCACTGCTGTCAACTACAGTCATCCTACCATGCAAGAGGACACGAGAACTTCTTGCTACTAAGTGTAATACTACACCTGACTACCTGCCCAACATCTCCCTGTTCAGGTAGCTATTATTCCACTCTTTACCTTTTCTTTGCAGGGGGGATGGGGGGGGGGGACCGGGGATTGAACTCAGAGGCACTCAACCACTGAGCCACATTCCCAGCCCTATTTTGTATTTTATTTATAGACAGAGTCTCACTGAGTTGCTTAGCACCTCACTTTAGCTGAAGTTGGGTTTGAACTCGCCATCCACCTGTCTCAGTCCCCAGACCACTGGGATTACAGGTGGGCACCTCCATGCCCTGCTACTCTTTACCTTTTTGAGATCAGCTCTTTTAGATTCCATATATGAGTGAGGTCATTGACAGGACTTCATGCCATTTTATGGATGCATAGTATTCCTTTGTGTATATTTAACACAATTTTTCTTTCATTCATCCACTGATGGATATTTGATTCCATATCTTAATTATTGTGAATAGTGCTGCAACAGGTGAGTTTAGATGACTTTTCAGCATATGCATTTCATTTTCTTTGGTTATACTCGGTCGTGGGACTGCTGAATTATATTTTCAATTTCTTTAGAAATCTCCATACTGTTTTCATGATTATACTACAAATACCTGTTATTTTGCATTTCCACTAACAGTATATAAATATACAGTATGTAAGAGTTCCCTTTTTTCCACATCCTCAGAACTTATTTCTTTTCTTTTGGTAATAACCATTGTAACAGAGGTAAAGTGATATTGGTTCTAATTGTCTAGATGATAAAGTGACATTGTGAATTTTTTTTACATTTGTTGGCCATTTGTATGCTCTCTTTTGAGAAAAAGTTATTTGGTTCTTTAGCTCAATTTTAATTTGATGATGTAGGGGTTTTGCTATTGAGTTGTTGGAATTCCTTATAAATTCTGGATATTAACCCCTTGTCAGATGGTCTTTTTTTTTTTTCATTGATTTTTTTTTAACTTTTTGCTCTTAGGATACAGTTTCCCATACAGCCTTCTTTGGAAACGAAATACATGTTTTCTATGTTTTCTATTTTCCCATTATTGATTCTGGATCATTCTCCTAAAGACACTGAACACTGTTCTCATGGAATTAGACATAAGAGTGTGATGTACCTACAAAACTTGAGTCACTCCCGCACTCCTGGAGAGTTTATTCCTTTGACCTCCAGCTCATAACCTGTTCCCTCTAATTCATTGGACTCTTCTAAGCCTCCTTTGCTGGTTTTCCCTGTCCCTGATCTCTAAATGTTGGGGGGTTTTGGGACTTAGTACTAGGATCCAGGTTTAATTGGGTTTCAAAGTCCTCATTACCTCCTTCTCATTTTTTTTCATCTAATTTGAAAGTGATTTCATTCTTTCAGTTACTCAGGCAAAACTTAAAAATAGCTTTGTGGAGTTGTCCTTGACTTCTCTAGTCCTCTTTTAAACTCATCCAATGCATCAATAAATTTACATCCTAAATATCTAGTTATATCATCACTTATGTGTACCATTTTTCAAATTTTAGGATCTCTGAAATTGTTAAATGACAAAATTAATGGTACCATATTTTAATTGGTCATTCTAATTGAGAACCAAAACTGTATAATTTCTTTCTTGGTTAAAATGTATATTAAATCATACTACTACTTGGTTTAGAACCTTCCAATGTGATCTGTTCCATACTAGGTAAAACCCACCCAAAGACATTACCATAACTGAAAAGGTCTGTTTCTGACTCCTTATGTCTCTGAATTAATTTTATTCTTTTCTTTACCCAGTCTATTCTGCTGTATTTGCCTCTGGGCACACATCCATCTCGAATACTTTGCACTTACAATTATTCCCCAGCTTTGAATGTTTTTCTTTCAGATAATCATGTCTTCCTCCCTCCTTTTCTTCAAGTCCTTCAACAACTATCAGTAAGACAAGCCCTCCCTGCCCACTGTAAGTTAAATTACAACATTGTTCCTCCAAACTCTCTATCGCCTTTCCTTGTAATATTTTATACCTCAGCACTTATAGACTTATAATATATATTTTACTTATTTTTATTTCTTACTGTCTCTTGCTAGAAATTGTCAGAAAGAGTGAAACTTTCTATTCTTTTTTGAGTTTTTAATTATTTTATTCATTCCTATACCTTGTATGCTAGAACTGCATCAGGCCCCACGCTGGTGCTCAATAATGACTTTTTTGAATGAATGATTACATATCATAGATGCAAATTATATTTTATAAAAGTAGACCAAAGTAGAGTATAATAGCACTCCTTTTTTGTAAGTAACCCATAGCCCTCACTGGGCTTTAAGTCCCAGCCAGCACTGACTTGTCAGACATGTTAGGAAGACATCCAGAAAGGAAATGCTCCAAGTCACCTGTCAGTCTTACTCAGCAAATACCATTTGGAACAAAGAAAAACTGTCCCTGTCACACCCTGCCCTGTTGCAATTGGTTGAATATATTATTCTGATTTCTGCTGCTCGAACAGAATAGTAAAGATTAGGGAAAGAAAGAAAGAAAGAAAGAAAGAAAGAAAGAAAGAAAGAAAGAAAGAAAGAAAGAAAGAAAGAAAGAAAGAAAGAAAGAAAGAAAGAAAGAAAGAAAGAAAGAAAGGAAGAAAGAGAAAGAAAGAGGGAGAGAAAGGGAGGGATGGAGGATTTCTCTCCCACCATTCTGTAGGCTGGAACTATAGTAACAAGTTTTAGTAACAAGTGTGCTTCTGGTGAGTGCCTTCTTGCCCTATCGTAACAATGGCAGAGGGTATCATGTGGTGAGACAGCAAGAGCATGCACGTTCAAGTCCCTCTTCCTCTTTTTATAAAGCCACGAATTCCATCATGGGAGCTCCACTATTATGACCTCAATCAGCCCTCCTTGCCTCCCAAAGACCCCTCTAAACACTATCAACATAAGACTTTGAGGATTAAGTTTTGAACGCATGGACTTTTAGAGGACATAGTTCAACCATAGCAATGAGCAAGATAAACATTCTTACAGCTTTGGCCTTTAAGTTTTGCAATGTATAACTACAACAAACCATATTGTCTTACTCCTACCTAATTATAGATCAAAACTATATAATTGTGAAATACTGTATATCATTGGAAAAGTAAATTATTTCACTTTCAGTTCTCCTTCTAGTCTTCAATCTTTTTCCAGTGAAGAATCTTTGAAAAGAAAGAGCCAAAATTTAAGGAGACTGAGGTCAATAAAAAACATAGGTAACCCATAAACTGGATGATCAGTGTTCTGTCATTGAGATATAAAGCATAATTATCAGGAAAGTTTGTGTGGGAGGAATTAAAAGGAGACCTTCTGCATTGCACAGATTTCAGAAGAGCATAAATCTTACAGCAAGATTTAGAATTGAGCAGGGTTCTTAGTATTGTCAAAATACCCCTTAGAAGCAGGATAATGGGCATTGGTCATTAAAACTCAAGCTATTAGGCTGGACCCTTAACTCCAAATAGATCATAGAGCTAGAGGTCTGACTTACATAAAATATACTAAACCATGCTCTGTGGCTGGTAGTGGAGCACATGTTTCCACGTGATCTTTGCTATATTGTTTTTTTAAGATATTGTTAGCATCTCACCTGATCTTTTCTTTCAGAGAGACATTTTCTCCTTGCTTTGAAACTTCTTTGCATAAAATGACAAAATATAGAGATAATGTAAATATCTTCCAACCAAGCATCACTGTGTTTCTTCATTTGGAATTAAGAGTTTTGTTTTGACAGTTACATAACTATGACAATCGTTCTGCCATTAAGTACATTTGAGCATCATCTTAAATAATAAGTATAATAAATGACAGAACAGCTAGAAAAGAGACATTATTTTATAAAATGTCATCCTCAGAAACTCTCTAATTGCAAAATACTCAAAGACGGTCTATTCTCTTCAACACACAGGGCTTCACTCAGTGTGAAAAGGGGTAATGACAATAGCAAAATAGTGGTAATTACAGAAAGGAAATGGTTTGCTCACAAACATAAGAAGTAAATATTTTTAAAGTAAACATTAATTTTAAAGCAACTCAGATATGAGCCTGTGGAGGCACTAACTGATATAAATTAATGGCTCCTCTTGAAAGTGTGTTTAGGAATTTATGGAAGCAAATTGCATTTTATTCCTAAGAACATGTTCACAACCACTGAAGTCTGAGGATTTTCCCACTTCTGACCCCAGGACAATAATAATCATCAGAGCTAATAAGAAAACATAATTTTGATATAGAATCTCTGGGAGTTAATAAGAGGACGAAAGTTACCATGTTCCCATCTGCATTATGTTTTAAATCCTTATCTAGAGACTATGCTTATTTTTTTAAATGAAGTCCAACTAGTATCTCACTTTCCTCAAGTTCTCATGAGTTGTGTCTTCTGTGCATTATATATGACAACTTGCCTTAGTTGTTTTTAGACCTTCAAGTACAAACCCAAATCATTGGAGAATACTTGAATCAGCAGCCATCTTGACAAGACAGCTGGAAAAACAAAAGATGATTGATGAAGTGATGTCACCCATTTAAGTCAACTGGCAAATATCATGTTATCCCTCAAGATAAGTGGCATTACCACCTTTCTCATAGGTCTGTACAGACACATGTGCACAGTGAATAACTAATAACATATGTACAAAAAAATAACCCCAAAACTAATTCCTTATGGGCATCATTAAGTGAAAAAAAAATAGTTCATTACACCACCGAACAGAAAATAATTAATTCTGTTATTTATTAGTAAGCTTTCAAACTGGCAAGATATGATTCTGGTTATCATCATTTAGAGTGAAAATTAATTGGAGAAGTCATTTATCAAGACAAATTTTGAATGAGTAACAATAACAGATTTGTGTATTTATGAAATACAAATGCATATACACATGCTTATTTTGAAAGTAGCTTAAAGAAAGAAAAATCGGTGGTACTGATTATAGTTTTTCATTATTTAGTGCCTTGCCTATTCTTTGATGGATTGTTGTCCGTTTGATTTTTATTGTCATTGATATCACTCACTGGAGTTAAATTTTGTTGCCTTATTCATTCCCTTCTTAAAAGTAATGCTAGTTTAGTTTTGCTACTATCCACATTCTCATGAGTATTTAATGTTACTAATGCATTATATTTTGCACAGAACCCACAATGGTTAACAGGGAAAACAATGCATAAAGAGAAATTCAAAGACAGTATGATGTGGAGGAAATAGTGTGAGTCTTAAAATCTGCAGATCAGAATTGAATTCATTATTCATCTATGAGTTTGTGACTTTGGAAAAGTCATTTATTTATCACAAAAACTGGGGCTCCAAATACCTAATATCTAATCTCCTTTTCCATTAAATGAGAATAACATGGGAGAGTTTGTAAAATAATTAAGGAAAATTAAGTCTGCTAAAAATATAACCCAGAGCCTTGCTCACAATAGTTGATCAATGCATTTAATTGCTAGCATTTATAAGATGGTGTATCTTATACATATTGTATCTTACATCATGCACACACGCGCACACACACACACAGTTCAAGGCATGAATGCTGAAGCTAAACTGCTTCAGCATTCAAATCCTAGATTCTAAATGCTAAACTGCTGTTTGAATGCTAAACTGCTTCAGCATTCAAGTCCTGGATTTTCTACTTACTGTGCAGTCTTGGAAATTTACTTATTCCTTCTGCCATACTACCTTATCCATAAAAGGAGAATAACAATATTATAATATCTATGTGCTAGATTTTCTTTGGAGAATTAATGAATATCATAATATAAGCAAATGCTTTGGAAGGTCGCCTACTGTATGCATGTTGTTGCCAGAAACTTCAGTTGAGAGATTGACTACAAAGGGGCAACTTGAGGAAATTTTGGAGTGATGGGCTCATTCCCTATTTCAGATGTGGCAGTGGCTGCACTAGGATATACAATTTTCAAAATTTACATGCAAGATGAATTGTACTGTAGGTAAATTGCTCCATAATACTAAAAGGGAGAAGCCGGCGAAGTGGTGCTCACCTGTAATCCCAGCACCTGGGGAGGCTGAAGCAAGAAGATCATGAGTTCAAAGCCAGCCTCAGCAACTGCGAGGTGCTAAGCAACTCAGTGAGACTCTGTCTCTAAATAAAATACAAAATAGGCCTGGGGACGTGGCTTAGTGGTTGAGTGCCAGAGTTCAGTTCCCAGTACCCTCCTAAATAATAATAAGAAGAAAAATGTTGTGAACCTGATAAAAGAAAAGGAAAGAAGAATAAGGAAAGAAAAATAACCCTTATAAAAGTGTTTTCTTTTATTATTAAGTAACTAAGGCTAGTTTAATTATAATCTTGTAGATTGTCAATTGACTAACTTGGTTTCAATTCTAGTTCTTCTACTTACTAAGTAGATAACCTTGTAAATTTTTACTAACCTTATGGTCCAGCTCTATATGCACAAGGAAATGTAATACAATAAACCCTCAGAAGTTCGGGTGCATATATATATATATGATATATATATGTGTGTGTGTATATATACACACACACATATATGTATATACATATATATATGTAAAATGGGCTATACATATGTTTTTAAGAAATGTATATGTACATATATATGCATATGTGTGTGCATAAAACTAGGTATAGATCCAAATATCCTATGACAATGCCTGGAAATAGGAGGTATACATTAAATGTTAGTTATTATTACAAAAATAAAAAACATAATTTTTAAATATTTTATTAAAATTATAATATGCGCCGGGCACGGTGGCGCACGCCTATAATCCCAGCACTTGGGAGGCTGAGGCAGGAGGATTGCTAGTTCAAAGCCAGCCTCAGCAACTTAGCGAGGCCCTAAGCAACTCAGTGAGACCCTGTCTCTAAATAAAATACAAAATAGGTCTGGGGATGTGGCTCAGTGGTGGAGTGCCCCTGGGTTCAATTCCCAGTACCAAAAAAAATAAAATAAAATAATAATATGCAAGTTAAATCCCTCTCATAAATGTAAAGAAAATTAACTACTTTATTATTATAAACATTATTAATAAAGTATTATTAATTATGTATAATTATGTACAATTAATAATACTTTATTAATAATGTTTATAATAATAAAGTAAATAATTTGGTTTGTCATTTATTTGAGGAGGGTTTTAGCTTCCATATTTCCCTCCTTGAGAAAATGTGTTAGAAATTAAAATGTAGATTTATGTCCAAATAATTCCTTATGTTCAGGAGTAAATCCTGCCAGCCTCTTGGCAGGTATTAATTAAGAACAAGACAAAAATGATTTCTGTAAGCTTAGCCCAAGTTTAAGTCCTGGTTGATTATAGCATTGACAGTTTAATCCACCTCCTAAGGTCATGTGGAAATCCATTGCAAGTGTCGGGATCAGAAAGCTAGATTAACTGATTGCCAGGGCTAACCAAACCCTTTCATTCAGAAGAGAATTTTGTCCTCATTGTGAGAAATGCCACACGCCTAGAGTAAATAGCAATTAGCATAAGAAATAAGGGATCAAATTTTATTAATGCTATAACAACCTCCAAGACCTTTCTTATCATCGGTGGAAATCATGGTTCCAGAGCTTAGGACATAGCTGTGAACTACAGAGTAAACAATAAGAAGATAAAAACCAGACCCTGGTAGTCAAGTCAGAATGCCCGTTCCACACGGATGCTAAAAAACAACCATCAGGCCTGGACAGTCTCGCTAAACTCCATTTGAGACTGCTCAACATTCAAATTTTAAAATGGACAGGTTCCTTCAATGGTTTTCTGTGAATAAAATGTCATTTTTTTTTTCCTTTAGCTTCTTAACTTCTTGTCTGAATTGTTATTTGGGGAAATTTGAGTAGTTTCAGAAATAGCTATTTCTGCTAATGAGAACCTAAGAATAGAGTCATTCAGAGTCCCTGGAGCATCATTACTTCCTGGAGTGCAAATAGTACTTGTGGAAATTTTGAAATATATATATATATTTATATACACACATATATATACACACACACCCCAAGGGTAAGAGAATCATTTAATTTCTTGAACAATTTTAAAATGTGTAATACTAACTGCTCAAACTTCTTGAGCCTTTGTTTTAAACAATAGAAATTATTATAATAAAATTATTTTTTAAGGCCCTAACTAATATGTAATCATCACTGAAAAGAACACATGCCAATAACTATGGTAATGTACTTCCCTTCAACCCTAATTGAGCTACCTTATTTTTTAACCACTTGATAAAGCTCATGCCTCAACTATGATCTGAAAAGTTCTCCTCAAGCATGTTAAACTTAGTATTTGGAAGCTTCCACTTTGGAGTTTTCTAACAATTTAAACAATTTTAACAATTTTAAAATGATGGAACATCCACAATAAAAAGTTTCCGGCCTAAAAAGCTTAAAAGCCATAATAATGTCCTAAGGCTACCCTTAAAAATAATCATATGTCATTGTTTTGCCTAACATCACCAGGAGGAACTCTAAGCTGTCAGACTTCAAAAGTATAAGTCTCCCAATTCTAGATATAACTCTAGAAATGGTTAAGAAATATATGATAGATAATAGATAAAGTGATCGATGAGACATAGTCAGACAATAAATGAAATAAAGAA
>JAJEJO010001623.1:0-35388 GCA_020662805.1 Glaucomys volans | reverse complement strand
AAGGAAGGAAGGAAGGAAGGAAGGAAGGAAGGAAGGAAGGAAGGAAGGAAGGAAGGAAGGAAAGAAGGAGGGAGGGAGGGAAAGGGGGGAGGGAGGGAGGAAGGTAGGGAGGGAATGAATAAATTCAGTGCCAAGAAGCTAAACACCAAAGCTCTCCAGCAGCTTTGGCTCAGAGGAGCTGACCACAGGAAGGATCTTCACCATCATACTGGAGCTTTCCAGTTAAACTATGGAAATGCAAAGATGGGGTACATGGGGGTCTGGGTTCTAGAAGAATTACAAACCCCAAGATGATACAAATTGGTTCTGAATCCTCTGATTCATATTAGTGTATATTTGAATGTAGAAATTATGTTGCACAATGAGTGTGATAAGGACAGAAATACTCCTTTCATAACCCAGTTTTCTCCTTCGAAATTCTTTGAACAAAGCTCAAGAAGTAGCTTGCATGCAGCATTTAAGTTAAGATTAAATTAGGGAAGGAAATGAATAAGCTTTGGAGCGTGAATCCAGATACCTGCAGGACTTGAAGGGCAAGGCCAATAGTGATCTAAGTATGAAATATGGCCTTAAGAAAAGACAAGGAATAGCATTCGCTATACAAGGAGACTGAAAATGTTAAATCTTGGCATTTCTATTAATTTCAGAATACAGGTTATTTGCCTGGTGACCATGTAAGGCCAAAGAGAAATGTGCTGCTCCGCAACATGAAGCGCAGTTCTTCAGGGGCCAGAGGGCTGGGAAAGTACAGGCAGGGTTTCCTGCAAGTTTTAAATAACTCTTGCTTCCTAATAATAATTCTCGAGGTCAGCAATTGTGGAAGAGGAGCATTAGTCACACAAAATTTGGGACTGGAAAAAAATTGGGGGAGTGAAATGTTTTAGAATGGATGTACAAGTTAATATTTTTCAGGATCCAGGAGGACTTTAGGTAGCGAGCTATATTTTTTTGCAAACCTAAATGTCTTTAATCTTGTTCCCTGGAGAAAAGACATGTTTTTATCTCCCTTGCTCAGAGCACATCAATTTCCTGTACAGAGTACACCTAAGTTTCTTTAAGTGATACACTTAAATCTATGAAAGTTTTAATCTAGAATTAAAGCCTCCCCGAGGTTCTAGAAAATATGTCACCTATCCCACAAGTTGCCGCACATCAGAACAGGCCATATACATCCTTCTTTGCATACTTCCCACACAGTACTTCCTAGTGAATGGGTCTATTACACACACTGACTATTCTCAGAAAACGTTTGTTTCTGCCTCTACCTGCCCACAGTTCTAAAGTCACCTTGGGACTTCTCTCAAAAACTGTCATGTAACTATTCACCTTTTAAAAGTGAAGAAATCCAAAGGCTTAGTGAAGTGGACAGTCTTCAAGAAAAACAAAAAGATTCAGGTCTTCTCACTCCAAAGCATCAAACCTGTCCATGTGGCATACAGGCATCCTGGCTCGTAACTCCTCAGTCAATACTGCCTACACTCCCATTTTCCATGTGTCAGAAAAAATTCTACAGCCAAGCTAATATGAAAGGAGGAAAAGGCCTTGTCAAAGAACAGCTAACATCTGTTTAGTAAGCCTAGCCTGAAGGATGGAAGTGCTGTTAGACTCAGCCAAAGTGATCTATCATTGGTAAAGTAGGTGCTCATTTAAAATATGATTCATCACATGCATTTTCCACTCTTTTGAGTTGAATTATCTAGGAAATTCGTTCTTACTATCATCCTTTAGATGATAGTAAAACATCCTCACTGTCATCCTTTAGAGGACATAGAAACTGAAAGAACTCTATAGTCAAAAACTCAAGTTTGCACTATAACGTTGAGCAAGTCTTTTAACCTCAAGTGAAAAAGGTAATTGTAATTTTATGACAGACTTCCATTCTACTCCCTACCAATCATCCCTTCATTTTCTTTTAAGGAATCAAGCATCTCCCACTTTCAGTCCCTGGTCAACATACCCTGGCCACAGAGATGGGTTGGGATGGACACGTATCCCAGGCCTGAACTATGAGAATACACCCTGGACCTGTGCTGCAGCTCTCAGAAAAGAGGAATTTTCTTCCCACCCGCATGCTGGATTTATTCAGTGGAGAGCTTGATAACCTTGACTATTACTGACCACACTCGCTACCATATGGGGAAAGCATAACTGAAAAGAAAAGCCGTGGAGAGAAATCAGGAAAGAAACAGAGACAGAAAGACAATATTCTGGTGCTATTATTTAGCCTCTGAATCTATTTCTGCCTGATATTAGAAAATTCCAAATTCTTGTGTAATGACACAAATTTCTATTTATTTGCCTTGGCTCTTCTTCTATTTGCAACTCAATCATTTTAAGGCTATTGCTAAAATTGATATCTGTTAGAACATATAATCATGAATATAAAAGGTCTTTGCAAACTCCACAATGCTATATGGAAGTGAGGGGTCATTTCTCTAAAATAGAACATTCATCCTACATAAAATTGTCAGTCCTACCTGAAGGCATGTGTCCTAGTATTACGGGTGGCAAATTCTAGCCCATCATACAAATGAGTAATTGATTTCCTGCATTTTTTTCAGAAATACCACGTAAGGCAAACTTCTGTTACAAATGGCAACTGACAGGCTTCTATAATTTTAAAGTTGCAATTATTATTTCCTGGAATGTGGTTCCTAAGGATTTCTTGCAAGACTGACTTGTCAGCCTCAGCACTAATGTCACATCTTCATAGGGTGCATTTCTGAGGAGTCTTTCCCACATAATTGTGCTGTAATTTCCCTTAGTTCCCATTTCTATCTAAATTTCCCCAATTTTTCTGCTTATGTAGTTCCCATGATACCAAACTCCAGGACAGCTGAAACCTCCTCTCTCATCTTCACCTCTGGGTCCCTAAAATTGTGCCTGGCATGGAGTAAATGCTTAATAAATATTTGTGAAATAAATTAACATAACCTCAAGCATGCCATTACCTCCATACTCAGGATTCCAAGGACTAAATCTCCAGATAGGAAACTCCATACCAACAATGAGAAAGGGAGAAAAAACCTGTCCAGGGTACATGGTTTTCCAGGTATCTCTAGCTCTCCAGGAGGCAGTCTAACAGTGCAGATCTGTGACACACAGGACCCCCCACTGATACGCATGGAAATCACACCTAGAAGTAACACCTCCAATTTGGCCACCAACAGATACTGTTTTAGTCAGTTTTTTCACTGTTGTAACCAAAGTTCTGACAAGAACAATTTTATAGGAGGAAAACTTTATTTGAAGCTCATGTTTCAGAGATCTCAGTTCACAATGGCCAACTAACTCCATTGCTTTGGGCTTGACCTACTGCAGAACATGATGGGTGTGGTCAAGGGAAGCAGCTCAGAACGTGGCCTCCAGGAAGCAGAGAAAAACTAAGCTCCCCTCACATAGCATGTACCCCAAAGGCACAGCCCCCATGACACACCTCCTCCAGCCACATCCTACCTGTCTACAGCCACCACCCAGTTCATCCCTATCAGAGGCTTAATGCACCGTTTAGGCTAAAGTTCTCATAACCCAATTATTTCACCTCTGAACTTTCTTGTGTGATAAAATGCCTCCTTTTGGGAGGCATCTAAATTTGAAACCATAACATATTGTAAGATGACAAGCTTTGTCAATTTTTCTTAGTTTTTAAATGTTCTAATGTAAGTATTTAAAGAAAGAAAAAGAAAACATATCAATCCCCTCAATCCTAGACAATTCCAGTAGTTGCTCGTTCTATTCCTTCACCAATTGTGTTGTCTTTCAGTATTTCAAGTTGATTTGTCCTTAACTGTTTCTAATGGTAAAGGTCTGGTACTTTATTTATTCATTCACTTGACAAGCAGTGGCTGAGCCAGTCCACCAATGTGGCAGTTTTCATGATACAAAGAAGAAGGTTCATCCAAGAGCTCCTTGGAGCTTGACACATAATTTAACCATGTAACACCACTTCAGATGGACTCAAGAAAACAAGGCTGTTAACAACGGAGAGGTTCTTCCAGAAACATCTCCAGCAATGGGATGCAAGTACAGCTATTATTTTAATCAAGTAAAAAATATATAAGAAAGGTAAGTTGTAGACCAAATCTGCCACAAACTCAAATATTCAAAAGCAAATATACCTTAGAATAGTCACGAAATCTATTTTTTTTTTAACTTAACATCCCTGTGCTCTGTTCTAAACATTCTGACAAGCACTTGGCATGGGCATCTTACTGTAGGAGGAGAACAATTACATAGTCGTGGCCAGATGCTCTAACCTTTGTGTTTGAGTCAACAGAGCAATTCGACTGAAGAGTGGTGTAAAGGACCACGTGGACATCTAGAACGTAGACTCAACACTGGAGGTATGATCCTGTTGGGTTTGCTTGCTTCCAGAACTTACTCACAGAGAGGCAGCACACAGTTTGTCTAGACAACTTTTATAACTTAAGCACTATTTGTTTTGTCAAGAGAAAAGTTATTTCTAGCATTCTTCATGCTTACTAACAAACCCTCCCTTGTGTATTTAGCTTGAACTTGAGCTATTTGCCATAGAAACCTCTAGAGTGTGAAATTCTTATTAAAGTCCTTCAAGTGCATGCTAACAGTCCCTGGAATGTGGATTAAACTTAATTTGTACACACACAGACAGATGAGATTAAAGTATTCTTAAATGAATTATCTTGGAACCAATAATGATTATTTCAATAATAATGAAATAAGCACACACTGAGAATTTTAAAATATAGTCACAATTATTTTATCTCCTGCTTAATAAGGACAATTTTATTTTATAAAGAAAGAATACCAGCATTTTCTCATTTCTAGCAAAAAAATTGTGTTCAAGCATAAATATTTATAAATGGCATTGAATGCATTAGTACTGATTCTTGCAAAGGAGTAGTCCTAGAAAAGTACAATAAACTTCAAACATTGTGTTCGTAGCTTCAGAGGCAGCTCCTTCTTTGCAAGTAAATTATCATAGGAGAAATGAATGAAGATAACTTTGGAAAGATGCATCCATTCGGTCTCGCTTGGTTCAGCCATCTAACTAACCAGGGGAGGAAGAGATCTGTGTAGACACACCCTGAAGATCACTTGTGATTAGTTTCCACTAACTAATCTGGGCTTGGAAAGAAGATCTTTGTCACCAGAAGAGCTTAAATTCTTTTGCAAGCCAGACTTTGTCCTTTGCAAAGACTTTGTCCTTGCAAAAATGGGCCCAGATGATTTATCTATTCTAGTGTGCTTTTTTTTTTTTAAGTGATTTTTAGAGACTTCAAACCCATGCGGAGGGTATCTCAACTGCTCAGTGTGAGGGAGGACAGGATTTTGTTTTTCCTTTTTATTGGTGAATTATAGCTACACAGAAGAGTGGGATTCATTTCTACATATTTATGCATGCACACAATATAACAATGTAAATCGGTCACTTTCGTTCTGCAGTACCACCAGGAGGGGAAGAATTTTTGAACACAGTTTCTTCACCTAGGGTCTACCTAAAAGCTGCTGGAGGACATGGGTCCCTCCAGGATGGAGCTTCCTGGAAGGATTTTCAGGGGTATGGGGAAGACCAAATTATACCAAAAAAGTGATCTCTGGCTCCCATACAGGACTATGACTTGGGGTAAATTTTTCAGAAACTAGAAACAAAAAACAAACTCACTAAAGCCCAGAACATCAAATAATCTTTAACAGGTTTCATTCTACATTTACTGTCAATAAACTCACATCCTATTTTCAGGTATTCTCATTTTAGAAATAGAAATCCAGTTTGGGGAAGGCAAAGTAACCTATTAACAAACCTGTATTTCTTAAGAAACTCATGCAGCTTTAGAACTAGAAAGACCATCAGAGATTCTCAATGGGCATGGTAACTATAAGAAATCTAAGAACATTTGAATGAATCACTGTTGTCAATTGCATGCTTGTGTGTCCTGATTAATTCATAAAGTATTATGTCTTTTTATTCCAATAATCATTCAAATGGAATATGTTTAATTTTAGTTTTAAATTAATCATGTGATTTTTTAAAGAATTCATATGCATGCATAAAAATTCATGCATATGAAAATTCATATGCTGGTCTTACCATGAAAAAGCAACTCCACTAAAATGGAGTTTTAAATTGGTGTGTTCCGCATACAAGCCAGGAAAAATGTGTGGATCTTCATCCCCGAAATAAGGAAAATGAACTAACCAATAGGGCCACTTTGGCATAGCAGCAGTAGGTAAAAAGTCATCAGACCCAAAATGCTTTGAGAACTGTGTAAAAAAAGTCATGTGACAGCCTCATGTTCAGTGTTGCTAAAAACTCCATGCCACGTTTATGATTGATGTTTTGTATCTCAAAATGCAATTACCTTTTAGTCAACTCTCTTTTATCAAGGTAAAAATGATTTGCATTCACAAACGCAATTCATATTTCAAAAACTTCACATTAAAAATATCTTCTGATTAACCTTGTATGTTTTATAGGAAGCTCCTATCTACTTGCTGGGTCCAAACTGCAAACTTTGAATGAGGAAGTGTGAGCCCCTTGGCTCTGCGTTTTCATTGACTTCCTTTTCCTAACCATTGTCTTCCACCCTCTTCTCTCTGGATCCTGTGTGTGTGCTGAATACTCCCACTCAATCTGAGTCTCCCCTGTGGCCCTTAATGGTGATGGTGAGGATGTGGTTATTGGAGCTCACAGGATATTTGGAAGGAATAAAATTCACCTGAAATGATAGTGCTAAATTAAAACCACATGCAAATATTTATCCCTGAAATTTCAGGATCTGTACTTACCTTGTCATTGTTTTTCTGCCCTTTGTTTATATCCCAACAGGTTCTGCTTTTGCCCACTATGGCATTTGCTTCTACCTGCTGATTCCACTTTGTGAAATGATTTCTGTTTGCTCTCCCGGGAGTCCTACCCACTGCTTAAAAAGTCAGCTCTTCTACTACATGTTCCATCTCCACCCTCAAGTTGCTTTCTCTTTGTGTTCTCAGAATCCTATGGAATTCACACTTTTATGATAGATGCTCACATTTTAATTTTTTTTATTTTTAATTGTGGTAAAGCACAGATAAAATTTAACATCTTAACTATTAACTAAGTGCGCAGTTCAGTAGTGTTAAGTATTCACATTGTTGTGCAATTTCAGAACATTTTCTTCCTGTAAAACTGATACTCTGTACCCATTAAACAATTCTCCCACTTGTCTCTACCCCAGACCCTGATATCCACCGTTCTGCTTTCCATTTGTATGAATTTGACTACTCTACCTACCTCATATTGGAGTCATACCATGTTTTTCTGACAGGCTTAATTTTACCTAACCTCATATCTTCCAAGTTCATCCATGTTGTAGTATGTACCAGAATTGCCTCTCTTTTGAAGACTGAAAAATATTCCAATGTATGTGTATACAACATTTTCTTTTCCATTCATCCATCAATCAACATGTGGGTTGCTTCCATCTTTGGCTATTGTGAACAATATTGCTATAAATATCAGTATGCTAATACTTCTCTGAGACTCCACTTTCAATTATTTTATACTACATCCTGAAGTGAAATTTCTGGATCGTGTGGTAAATCTATTTGTAATTTTTTAAGAAATTGCCTTCATGTTTCCATAATGACTCCACCATTTTACATTCCCACTAGCAGTGCACAAGTGCTTCTGATTTTTTTATGTCCTGGTCAGCACTTATATTTTCTGATTTGATTCTTTGGTTTGTTTCTTTAAATGGCAGCAATCCTAAGGATATGAGAGATCATCACATGTTATTTAAATTATCTGTTTTTTCTCTGGCACTAGTTTTCTTCCAGAGAACTGTCTTTTCCACTGGGCAGACTCATTTTTATGTTGCTAGTGTCCAATTGTGTACCTGGAGCATAGCACAGAAAGGACTATGCAAAAAATAAGTGTGGGCTACTGGTAAAAATTGATCTAAAATTTCAAAGGAAGTTTAGGTTATTTTGAGTAAGAAGAACCGGTTACTCACTGGATCCTTTCTCCAATGGGTAAAGGACTAAAGAAGTCATTATAGGAAGCTTCCAATGCCCATGGTGGAAGAATAGCAGACAAACTAGTCCCATGACCTTTTAGAGGGAAAAATGGAAGAGGGAGAGAAAACCAGGAGTTGCATCAGGGCTGAGGTGTAGCCTGAGAGTTTTTATGACAGAAAATACTAATGTGCATAATCGTCAGTATCTAAGTTCAAGAGTCCATCTCCACTCACCTGCACACTTCAGCTTCTCCTGACCTAAGCATGGATGCCACTGGATACATAGGAAGGGGCTGCTTCTGTGTTCCCAGCACCCCAAGTCAGAACACAACCTGAGAAAAATGTACAAATCCCTTTAATTGGTCTTTAGTTTTCCAAACAAGCCTGGCCTGCAGCCCACTGGCAAATTGGAAAATGTCAAAGCCTTTATCCCAATTTTATTTATGACAAAACCAGGATTCATGAAGAACATAAACAATGGTGCAAGATCAAAGATTACATCCCCAAGGTCCTGATTCCTGCTCTGTTATGCAGCTTGGCCTTGTGAACTCTATCAGCAATTTAAGGATGCATTTGCATATTTCATTGTCAAACCATTAATATAGTCCTTTTCCAGAGCTCAGCTTCTAAGGGAGCCTAAATCCTCCTTTATATTCCTTCTCTTATTACTATAGTATCTGCAAGTCCGGAACTTCCTATTGCTCAACTCCCCACACTTTTAAAGCACAAGTCTTTCTATTCAGCACATTCCTTAAATAATTACAGGTCTCTTTTATAATAAACTCTTCCCAACTTATTATCAGTCTACATTTTTATCTTCTTTTGGTTCTGCTTTAAGTTGTTTCAGCAATGCTAATTATAAAGAAAAAGATAAGGTCGGATTGCTTTTCTTCCCCAATCATAGCAACTCAGAAAATGAATTGTAGCATTCTACTTTTTTATTTGTGCAGGTAATGATGTATTCATTGTGGTAAAGTCTTCACAGATAATAAAAATTATGTGCTTTTTACAGATGTGCTAATTATCTCTTCTCGATCAAGAAAAAAATATTGAATTGGCTCCCAACTATGCCGTTTAATTTACACCCATATTTGATGCTGGCAGGAAGCCTGCATTATTTTATGTTACTTTATTTTTTGGCTAGGAAATAAAATCATTCTGGAAAATTGTTATTAAGAAATACTTAAAACAACAAATATATATGATTGATTGTGGAAGGTCAGCACCAGCTAAGTTATAATGCAGATGTAAATGCAAAGACTTGGCGAGGAAACCAAAGACAAACAGGATAAATGGTTTGCAGTATCCAACTTGAGTAATGGGGACTAATTCAATCTATTTTGGACATGCAGAGATAACTCTGTTATTAAATGACTATTTGCACCAGAAAAGGAGAAAACTATATATTTTTAAGACATAAAAACTACATCATTCGCTGGCAACTGAAAAAGGCCAACATTTTCATCATGTTCTATTCATTTATTTACACTTGTACAGCAATATGACCAGGATTGTTTGCAATTGCAAACTAGTTATACTAAATTCTGTTATCTGTGATCATAGTTCTTTGTAATATTCTGAGAGAGAATATTTAGTTGTAAAATTTTATTTAAGACTGTATTCTTGGAAGAACAAACAGTGGTACTTAAATTTAATTTACACATTTCATCCTCAAGCAATCACTCAATGGAATGCATGCTTCTAAAATAATAATGTTGATTATTGAAATTATTGCAACTTAAAAACCAAACGATTCACTGTCAGAAGAGACAAAATGAGATGAGGAAAGATCTTGTCTTTATGTGTTTTGTTTTGCTTTGCTTTGTTTTGTTTCATTAGTGAGAATCAATTTCTCTTCAATTTCAACCCGTGGTTATTTTCAAAATAAATAGAGAAAACTGGCTTGCTTTGCTTTTAACAGATAAAAGTCAAAAGCCAACTGATCCACATTTTTCTCACTCCTTTTCTCTCCTAATTCTATTTGTGCGGATACACAAACATCCATAAAATGTGGTTGAGGTGTTTAATGAGCCCTCAGCGAGATCAAAGGATCTGTTTCAGTCAGCTTTTTCACTGCTATAACTAAAAGAACCAACCAGAATAATTGTACAAGAGAAAGAGTTCATTTGGGTGCTCGGGTTTCAGAGGTCTCAGTCCATAGACAACTGGCTCCATTCCTCAGGGCTCGAGGTGAGGCAGAACACCAAGGCTGAAGTGCATGAGGGAGGGAAGCAGTTCACATGGTGATCAGGTAGCAGAGAGAGACAGACTCCACTTGCCAGATGCAAATCTATACCCCAAAGCCACACCCCCAATGCCCCACCTCCTCCAGGCACATCCCACCTGCTTTCAGTTACCACTCAATTAATCCCACCAGGTGACTGATTATTCACAGATTGGGTTAAGGCCTCTGATAACACAACCATTTCTTCTCTAAACTTTCTTGCATTATCTCACACATGAGATTTAGGGGGATACCTCACATCCAAACCATAACAATTACCAAGTCCCTCACTCCAAGTCTGGATATTAATACTTCTGAATCTTAAAAATGACACTACAAAAGTAAAATTCAGGGCTAGAATAAAAGTTCAAGTCTTTTGGTTCCAAACACATGTTCTTTTCCCTAAAACACTCAAACTGTGACTGTGGACGAGACTTTTCTAAATCTCTGTCTCATTTTCAATATTAGTATAGTAATATTATACAAACCTACTAATTGAGTTGTTTTGCCATAAAAGCTCACATTCACAAGTAAATATAATATAAAATATAAACATAACATATCCTGTCCTTAAAAATAATTTTAAAATCTCAATAACCCAAAAAATCATGAATATGCCACTCAGTTTATGGCCTAGACATTCCTTTTACCTGATAATACTAGTAATAATAACTTGTGAAAACTTCTATAGGGAATAAAAGTGACAGCCTAATTCAGTGCCATCCTGGATCTGTGCACTTGACTTGTGTTCTAGTCAGAGAATTCCCAGCCACAGCTTGTGCTGTTCCATCGATCCTAGGGTTGCTGCAGCTGCCACAAGAAGACAGAGGGGTTTCATTCAGTAGCAGCACCAAGTCTCACATGCACTCATGAACTACACCTGATGGCATCCACCTGGACCTGGACCATGACCCCTTCCCTCTCACCAGGGCTTTTTGTTGGTGCTAAAGTGCAAGTTGCCATAGGACATTCTCATTGTCCATATGGGTGGATCCCAGAAGTGGGAAGGAGATGGCACAATGGAAGGCAGTTACTAGCAGATAAATGCAGGTACCCTCCATGCTCTGGATGGACTGTTTGGAGAGGCAACACTCTAGTGGTTTTCTGAAGATATCTGTGAGACATAATTGTGACCAGCTCAGCCTCTAGATTTGCAATTCCTTCTTTCCTGCCTCACTCTCCTCGCCCCTCACCTTTCTTGAATTGCACTCATAATAAATAAAACTCCTAATATTGGCTTCAAACATTTATTTCCTAGAGAACCCAGGAAGAGACAATATCCAATGAGGAAAAGGCAAAAAGATCATGACTAAGGGACCAGTTAAAAATAGAAACTGTAAATTGTCTGAAGGGTACATGACTTTTTTTCAGCATCCTAGGAATAGCAGTACAGAAAATAGAGAGTTGTGTTCACTTATTCATTTAACAAACTTGAGTTTTTCCTATGTGTCAATCGCTAGACTAGTGATGAGGGATTGTAAGATTTTCTTTTAAGTGAAAATTCATTGGACTCTAGTTGGTCCTTCTTCAGGAATTAACGTTACATACTGAAATTTCAAGTCAAGATAATCCAAGATTCAAGTGAAATAGCATTTGCAAAGAGTAGAAAGGGAAGTAAATAATACATTAGAAGACTAAGAATAGTGAAAGAACTGAAGATCCAGGTGAGATCAGAGAACAAGTCATTAAAGAGGGATGTATCGACAGTAAACTTCAGTAGGAGAATGTGAGAACATATTTCAGATATTAAGCTATTCTGGGAACAGTCAAGTTCAGAGTACTGCCATAAGAGACAGTGGTGCTTAGGGAGCAGATATGAAGATTGCATAAGTAAAGGAACTCAAAGAAGAGTAAGACAGATGTGATGAATGAATCACATCTAAAATTTTACAGGAGAAATACAATGAATGTTGGATCTCTCCTTAGCCTTTGTTTTTCCCTATACTGAGCTAGAAATCACCAGCAACCAAGAAGGGAGAGGGCTTAACTCACCAACTGTCCATTAAAAGTCTGGCATCCATCCAGTAATAGATGAGATAATATTTCACAGAACTTTCCTGGATATAAATAGCTTAACCGTGACCATGGTGTTAAGTCAATTCCCAGGGTGAGATAGGATACAAATGGGAGAAAATTCCACATAGAAACAAGAGAAATGCAGGAAGTAAATATTAGGAAACAGAAGATTCAACCCTATAGAATAAGTGCAATAAATGCAATAAGGAGGTAAATAAGAGTACGAAAGATACAGGGAAAAATAGATGTACAGATCACTGTGTTCTGCAGATGATGAGAAGTTCAGACAAGGATAGCTACCATTGAGCATGGTGGGTGGGCTTTCCTACTCTGAGTAAATTACACTAGTAATGCAGTACCAAGCAGGGTTTGTGTTATTGCTTTATTTCATTATGCCATTTGCTTTGATGAGTGATATCCAATCCCTCAAACTGAGAGATATCCTGTCTTAAAAAGAGACTCAGGAGCTCTCCTAATAAATCACCTCCTTATCTTTTGACCCCACAGCACTACAGGGCCCCTTTGCACCTTCATGGCATAACAGAGTTTAAAAACCTGGGAAATGCTTTCACCAGCATCCCTGCCTAGCAGCAGAGTTGCCAAGAAGCAGCTATGGTGAAAAATGGGGGCAAGAGAGGTGGGGAATGGAGAAGCCATACTGACACTTCTCTGTGCATGGTAAGTGAACATGGACACATGGCAAATATGAGGTTTTTGTGGTGGCCTGTGAGTATTCTCCTGGAAATGCTCTTAAGTATTGAAGAAAAATCTAATCATGGGAACCTTTTTCCTGGATCTATGACCCGTTGGTTACCTGAATGCTTACAGTGCAGTGCATTGGAGAATTCTCACAGCTTGCCCTTACCTTCCTCCCAGCACTTCACAGTGTGTAAAAGCATTTCTTTCATTGGATTAGATGCCATCCTGCTTGAAAAACCTCGTGTGATTTGTGCTTTTTGGACAGAATTCTTATCAAAATACATTTTTCTTCTGTCTATGACCCATCTTAACCTGGAAAATGGTTATTTTTAATGCAATAGCAAGTTCTTAAAACTTTATTTTTTCACTAACTATAAGGTATTTTTTACTACCTCAAATGAAAATGCCAGGGCGTAAACATAAAAATAAGATATTTCTGAAATATAAAAATTGTGTTATCAGAACTTGTTGAGATGCTGTTCTTGCTATTACCAAATCAAATGAATTAATAATATTCTTGTTTCCTTGGAGTATATCCAACTTTATAAACTTTGAACCTGATTTCTTCACTGTCTAAGTTAATAGAAGCCATAAAATTCAAGAACTGGTTCTTTTGCAATAGGTGAGAGCAAAGAAGTTAATGGCTTGCTCTGGCATAAAATAGATACTTTCTATGCTTTTTTAGGAAACATTGCAGAATTCAGGAAATAAACACTTTGTCATTTGATTAAAACTATAGTGAAAATTATTAATTAATGCTACAATAATCCATATATTTTAGACATAATTTTAATTTATTTCCATTATTTAAGCTGGATATTGCCAAATGGTCCCGTAGACATTTCTTTATTTTCTCATCTTTCTATTAGAGGAATGTTAATTATCTTTATTACTAGTTCTGATATTTTAGAAGAAAGAGCAAGTGTTTAGAGGTTCACAAGCATCCTTAAAGCTACAGAAAAGAGGGTTTGCCCAATTCAAAGAAGTTCAATCTGTCCTGCAGAGAAGAACATGGACAATGTACACATATTAGCTCCATAGGACCCATCTTCAACTCTGTTCTAGTTGCTGTCAAGGCAGACCCCAGGGATCCTCGATTGAAAAGACCAGTAGCCTCCTCCTTTCAGCCTCTCACCAGAATGCACCAGACTTAGTATGATAATCATTCCACTTTTCCAAGTACATTTATTAAGAAACACTTGAAGCATGCAGTTGGCACAGGGGGATGGGGAAAAAGCTTGAACAAGTATTTCATTTTTGAAGATGAATCCATGGGCATCTAGAGAGAGAGGAAGATGCATGCTGACCTGCCATGGCTGTGACAGCCCTGATGTCATCACAGATGGCCTCATGGAAACTGTCAGAATTCAACACAGAAAATGAGCCGACCGATTCTGTGACTTATCTGTGTGTTCGGTGCTATAATATTTGCATAACTCCAAAAATTAACCTGTACTATGTTCAGAAAGAAGGGAGGAAAGCTAATTGGACAAGTTTAGATAGTTATAGAGAAATTTGACCACAGCTCTGTGTGTTCACCTCATCTACTTCATAGAGCAGTCACTATGAGAGCAATACCACTAAAACCAATGGCCTGGTCTTCAGAGGGTATATGGTTCTACCAGGTGAAATAGCCAGCAGCCACTTGTAGGAAGGAGGTCTTTTCTCCTAGTAAGTGCTGTTGACTGAGGTAGGATCCTTCCGGTTTATTTACTCCCTTGTCAAAAGAGTTTTAAAGGAATATCATACTAACAATCAGAAAATTGTTATCATAGCTAAATAATCTGTAAAAGAATAAAAAGGTCCTACAGAGAAAGAAAAAGCCACCAAAAGACTGAACATTGCACTAATGAGTCATTTTTTTCTACAAAATTTATATGCAAACCATATTTCATCTCTTTGTAGGATATCATTTTACTCCACACTTAAGGCCAAGACACCATGATACTATTCTCCATCCCTTGGATTGCTAACAGGTGGAAAATTGGTCTGAGCAATATCGTCCCTGAACACAGAGGCTCCATCTCAACTACAGGGTGTACGTAGGATTTGCCACACTATTTTGTTTCTAAAAGATTGAGTAGATTAGAGACAAGCTAGAGAGGGTTACATAGATTCTGTGCTCAAGTCCAAAAAAGATTTTTGTTCTCTTCAGTGATTAAGTGCATTAAATTAGTGGCTACTATCATAAAGATAGAAGGAACTTCAGGAGACCTAATATCAACAGCTATGGGGATTTTTCTTCCTTTAATTCCATTTAAATATGAAATGTCCCTCCAATAAACCTCAAGCACATAATCAACTGTAGTTTGGAGCATATATCTATATCTATATCTATATCTACATCTATATATATATATATATCTGCATATAATCTGTAATATATATCTGTATATAATCTGTATATATATATATAGATGTGTATATATGTGTATATATATATATACAGTATATATATATATATATACAGTTTTTACATGGGTTTTGCCTCTAATTAAAATGCTAATAAGTTGAAATAACTACTTTATTGAAATTAAACTCTACATCTGGGGGTATGACTCAGTGGTAGAGCACTTGCTTAGTATGCATAAAGCCCTGGATTTGATCCCTAGCATTGGGGGGAAAAAAGTAAACTGTAGTCAGCTTAGCATTCCATAAAGATGAACATTCAGGCAGCATACTTGACAGGGACTGAGAATATTAAACAGTCAGATTTTTATGGTCAGACTTAGAATATTAGTCTTCTTTATCTGCAGCCTTCAACCTAATAACCTAGCTCAATCCTTCTTCTTCCTTATCACTTATTTCAATAAATATTAAATAAATAGATGAATGAACAGTAGAGTCTACTTTTTCTAGTCCCATCTTACTCAAGCCTTTTTTCTCAGATTCTTCTCTTTATTTCCATGACTAATCTGACATCCTGGAATAGCTCAAAAGATGTCAGACAGAAGTTCCCTATTAATCAAAAGTACCTTAGACTTCCCCAATATACCTTATACTTACTATGCTTAAGTTCAGGCTACCTAAAGCTGTCACACCATCTTCAATTACATATTTTTAATTTGATTAGTTGATAATAAGTTGCAAACCCATGGTAAATTTTTTGACATCTTCTAGATCTGAAATGTAAAATCTTATGGCCCTGCTACTTGAAACCATACTAAAAATTATTAAATTAGTTCAACCAGCATTTCCTTCAAAAGGACTGATAATAAATTGAGTAGGCTACACCTCTTTTCTATTCTGGATTTAGCTGCCAGATTTGCTCAGCTTTCTGTATCTAAAACTCTCTCTAGATACTACTCCATTTTGATTAAATTCTCACATTCCAATGGACTATATTAATTTAGAATATAAGACAGCTACAACCATCTGAAGGATACAAATATGAGCCAATATATAATTAGCCTCTTTAAACCAGCAGGACATAAACAGGTCGTATTTCTACCATGACAGAGCAAGTAAAGGATTTTAAAGATGAATCGTGAAAGTCAAAGTTAACTAATAAATGATATTCATTCATTAGCAAATGGTGTTTACAAATCATTCAAAATAACTCAATTGCTAAATAAGTCATGGGGTATGTTTTTGTTCCAAAGCCAGTCGAAGACAAGGTGATGAAGTTCAGATGAAAGAGTCAAACCAAGTCACCATGATTCACCACACATCTTTAGAAGACTGAGAATAAGAAAGATAAAGAGAATTAATTCCTGATTTACATATTCTGCTAATAAAGTGGCAAGGTCTTATGGAACAAACACAACAGCTGCAAATTATGTAATTATGTATCTGTATGCAAATTTGCAGACATCTCATAAATGCTGGAACGCCATTTGCAATGCTAATTAAGTGGCTTTTATTGCGGCTGCATAATTCCTACATGTGATTTGGTTCCAGATGTCATTGTAGCTTGTGAAACCTTTATTGTCAGGTTAGCTGAGGTAGCACACATTAACACTGCTCATAAAACCTCTATTTATAATTAAATTACTTGCAGTGACTCAGTGATTTTTCATCCTCCTCCTGTCCAACCCTGTTACTCATACTGTGCATAGACTGAATTGCAGCCGGAAGCTTGGGCTGAAGGAAATTTTTCTGTATCTACATTCCCATACAAGTGTCTAATCTGTTTAATCTCATCCACATAAACTAAGTTCAAGTGTCTAATGAGCATGGGAAAGTTCAGATAACAGACTGAGGCCAATATGGAACTGTTGGCAGATGCTATAAGATTTTATTTTAAGCTGTAAGAGAACAATAATTCCTTTTGCTATAATCTAATATTGGTATTTTAATAACCTGAAGAATTGCTCTTTCTTTTATAATAATACAAAATGTTTTGAGAGACAGTAGGAAATGGGTGTCATCCTTTATTTCACAGGTAAGAAAAAAAATGCCATGAAGAAAAAATGTTTGTTGAACACCCACTATGTGCACAGTATTAAAGGATCTAGAAAGAACTATAATACGTGGGCTCTCAAATAAATACAGAATTAATTTGAACACAGATGTACCAAAAGAGTTATAGCATAATACAAGACTACAAGACCTGATTGTTCACCTGGAACCAGCAGATAAATGAAATCAGAGACATTGAATAAAGTAGCTAGATGTATTTCCGTCTCAACTCCCTGATCTTGCTGGAAAATCATCCAATCTTTCATAATTAAGTATGATGCTAACAGTGTACTTTCCCTAGATGCCCTGGATCAGGTTGAGGAAGCATCCCTTTTTTTCCCACTTGGTTGAGTGTTTTTAATCATAAAATGATCTTGATTACTGTCAAATTATTTTTGGTATCTATTGAGATAATAATGTGTACTTTTTGTTATTTATTCTTCTAATATGATATATGATGATTAATTTTTGAATGTTGAACCAGTCTAGCATTCCTGGAGTAAATACCCTTTGGTCATGGTATAAAATCCATTTTACATGGTGCTGGATTCAGCTTGCTAATACATTGTTAAATATTTTGCATCAATCCTCCAAAGGGATATTGTTCTACAAGCTTTTGTGTGTGTCTTTCTCTCTGTCTCTCTCTCTCTCTCTCGATAATATTTTGTCTAGTTTGAGTATTAGGGTAATCTCAATCACTTAAGAATTAGTTGGAAAGTGTTCTATGTTTTTGGAAGAGTTTGTAAAGGAATTGGTACTCATTCTTTATTAATGTTTCATAGAATACTTTGAAGCCAGCTTGACCTGAATTTTTCTTTATAACACATTTTAAAATTGCTAATTAAATCACATTGCTTGTTAAATGTCTATTGAGATTTTTCATTTTTTCTTGAGTTAATTTCAGTAGTTTATTCTTTGTGGGAAGTTATCACTTTTCTCTAAATTTTATCGTATTTTGGCAAAGAGTTGTTCACAGATCATTAGAGGGGAAAGATTTGGGACCTTTGAAGAGTGGCATGCACACAGGTCAATACAAGTACAGGGCCTTTCAGATCCCCAGGGATATGGCAGAGCTGTCCAAAGGTCCCTTTGCACATCTCATTCCCCAGATGTTTAAGATTTTGGCCAAGTTCTTGGTTGTGCCAAAGTAGTATCAGAACCAGTCACCCACAATTCTAAGCCATTTCATTGACTGTTTTCAACAAACACCTTGAGGATAGATCTTTTCCCATAAAGAGAATAGTGAATCAGGTCAAATAACAACAGCACGCTGTACACGAAGCTTTCCATAGAGCTGCAAGACAGATCAAAGAGTCGCATTGCTATGGGAATGAGTTTTTGGATGGCATGGTGGCTTGTTTTCACTGCCTCATTTGTGAGGTTGCTTGGTCTCAGGCTAATGCAAAGCTGAGAAGAGGAGGGGAGCAAATTGCAATGTCACAATCCTGCTGTTCTTATTAAACTTCCAGTTTTTCTTGAGTGAATACTCCTCAGACTACGGCAAGTCTTTGGTTGTTTTCCAGATTTCTGAGGGTTGGCCCTGCTGGTTTTCATTACTTTTTATATCAGAGTACATTTATGGGGATTTTTCGGTTCAATATTCTGGAAGTTCTTCCAGAATAAAAGTTAATGTACTTTTATTTTTTATTTTGATTATGAACATTAAAAAATTATTAAGATTTCTATAGATTTGTCTACAGATTACGATGGCACATAATTACGCAGATTGAACTTCTTAAAAATAGCCCAAATCTTCTGAGAGAAGAAAAATGAAGTTTAAAAGTTTTTGAAGCTACCTTTAAGACAATGAAATTTGCATTTAGGGAAATGTCTTTTTTAAATGACAAAAATATGACACTAATTATCATTTTTATCAGAAAGAATTTGAATTGACTGATTATTAATAAATACTGGTTGAGTACTTAACCAAGTCTACTATAATCTGCTAAATAAAAGACAATGAACTCATTTATGATTGTAAACCTGAAAACCCATATGTTAGAGTAAGACTCACTGTCCACATTAGGGACATTTTCCTTCACTGGTTGATGGCGTCCCCCTCATCTTTGCTGCCCACAAACACAGGAAGTTCCTGACTAGTTAGCTGGACAAGCTGTAAAATGTTTATGTAAATCACATGGAAGTATGCCCTTCCAATACTTCCCTAAAGTATACTATTGACTTCCCCTTCCCAGAAGATTTCACTACTTCTTAGCTGTAAGCTAGTGAAGCCAAAAATCAGATACTTTAAAAGGACAGAAAATAAGGGATAGGGGTATTGGTAGACTATGAAAATTGAATCCTTACCATTTTAAAAAAAGGACCCTGATATTTGAAATGTGGAGTCCTGTTAGCCTTCCCTTCCTGATTTTTTGGCATCTTGCACCAGCAGCAGACAACTCTTTAACATAAGAATACAAGAAATAAATCCTGGTTGAAGACAAAGTAACATTGATCGTTGCATACTGTCTCTGTCAAAGACAGAGTATGATTTGCGAGAGAGAATTATTGTGGTTCTCCATGATGCTGAGCTTCAAAGATCAAGTGGTCTCCAGAGTATATAAAATGAATCTTTAACAATTCAAATGGGTTATTGGAATCATCCATGATTTTATTTAAACTTTCCTGAAATAAATAAATTTATATATATATATATGTATGCAGACACACACACACACATATATATACATATCTTTATGAAGTAAAATCCAAATAAAAAGATTTCACTTTATTTATAATTCTTTTAACCCTTCAATACCAATATGCCTCAAATTAGGCTCAGTAATTTGATATCGCTGTTAGCCCCTAAGAAAGGGAACAATTATTTAGGTTCTGAGTTAAATCCTCAAGGACTATCTTTAGCTATAAAATCATTTTTAAAAAGGTCACTGAAACTGAATAGCCAGAGAATTGCCAGATTATCCAAGTTTTATATTCCAACCTTTTTCCTGTGCAGTTCCCCTATTATAGCTTTTGTAATATTGTCCTTCTCTTTCCAGCCCCTGCAGCAGGCTGAGTTCACTGGATGCCATATAAGGTGATTTGCTCGCCATTGCTCTAAGGATGCCTTTTATGGGGCCCACGGGTTCCCCTGTCCATGGTTCTCATCTAGAAGCAGTACCTCTTGTCACTCCAGCATCTTCCATGGACTGCTGCCATGCTAACTTTCTCATAGCAGTTTTTCACCTCTCATCTGTTCAGAAAACTTCAATGACTTTCTCTTTCCTACTGTATCAGCTCAGACCCTGCAAGGCTTTCTCAGGGCTCTGTCCACATAATTGGAACCCAGTAATCCAACTTGATTGCTTATTCCTCCACAGCTCACAGAGCCCAAGGCAGATAAGCTGATCTCTCTTATTCTTTCCCTCCTGACCTTAATACCAGGTTTTATTTATGTCCCAGTTTAAACTAGTTTTCTCCTTGTGACTTTATAAATACTGCTTTTTATCTCTTTGTTATTGGTATTGATATTGGTTCATAGTTGTATTTATCAGTGACAGGCAAATGTAGTGGCCATATAATTCACTGTTTAAACCAGGATGTTTCTGAAAGGAAAAGGGTGGTATTAAAGATACACCTGAGTAATAGGCATAACCCAGAATGCTTCGGACAATCCAATAAGGCCCAAGCAAACCAGGCCTTAGAGTCTCTTTATGTGACAATTTTTGTAGAAAATTTTAAGAATAATATTGAACTTCTACAAATTATAAAACCATTGATCAAATTATAACTCTACTTTGATATAGATTTAGTTACCCAGGGAAAGGAAAAACAGCTACAATCTTTACTTAGAAAAAGCAGACCTGATGTTAAAATAGTTATTTCCCCACCATGGATATTTTGTGTCTTGCTTATCACAGTAAGCCACTGTCTTTTAAAAAAATAAATTCAATATATCGGAAATTTCATAGTAATTTGGACATGGTTGGTTGTTGGGTTTTTTGTACTATTATTATTTTGTAAACTATTTTAAGAAACTTTAACTAAATTAGTTTAAGAAAGGGCACTAATTTCATCCTATCTCATAAAATTTGGCTGCTCATAGAAGTTCAGAGCTCTCTATATGACTAGACATAAATCAACCAAATATTAGTATAAATTTATAGGGTCCTAAAGTTTAATTCAATTAATCAAACTAATCCAAACCACCTAGTTAAATTTATAAAATACTGATAGAAATCTTTCCAAAATTAATCTTGAGACATTAGGCATTCTGAATCAAGGTAGCAAAAAGTATTGCAATTTGTTAAAAATCTCACAGAAGATCACCACATAGGTCTCTCCTCACAAGCCATACTCGGAGAATGCTGGAAAGGGTAGTGCTACCCAATCAAGGACAGCACAGGACTTGTCTTCCCAGAAGAATCCCAAGGATGAGAGGAAAGAGATTGCCTTGAGTGTGGATCCAAATGTCCCTCTGATAGAAGTGATAACAGTAATGGTGTTTAACATGCATTAAGCAGTTACTATGTATTTATCTGTTAGGCAATACTAAATCTTCAGGGTTTTTTTTTTATTTTTGCCATCCCTAATTATCATCTAAAATTCTGATTTATTGCTGCAGAATCTGGAGACTTCCTTGATCAACAACTATATTAACAAGCCAGTGGAAATGAGTTACTGAGAACTCAAAGGAACACCTGTTTACGCAGCTATTTAAACAGTGTACATGATCACATGTCCTCGGGCTTATTAGTCACTACCCAATAGGGATGCATTTTAAAGAAATTATGACTCTGATATAAAACTGGTTTGAGATGTTTTATAAATAGCCTGGGAGTTCCTTTCACTGTTACTCAGGCACTGCACAGTGTCTTCATTTCTGTGATATGTGCAGTTCTCAGGAGCTTTCATGTTCCAACAGAAAACCAATTTTCCCTGTTGTGGGAGAAATGACCAGGTGGGAAATGCTATTAATTCTGCATGAAAGAATGGAAGATTTAAAAAAAAAAATATTCTTGAGCTTCTAAAAATCAGTGCTTTATATTCCTCTGGCACATCGTACAAGTTTTCAGGCATCCCTAGAGAAGAGGCATTTTCTTGGAGCCTCTTCATGCAGATTCATTTTCACTGAACACAGCAGAGAAGAGACGCCATTCTTTTTGCCAACGCACATTGGCTTCTTTACAAAGGAGCCCAGTAACCAGCCCACAGGACATGCCTCAAAGAGCATATGCCCCTCTTGTCTCACACAGCAGCCACTCTTTCTTTGTTCCAAGATTGGTGCACTGCAATGATACTATATTCTATTGAATTCAACCAGCATCTACCTTTGGAATTCAGTGTGTTGCCTGGGAGTTTATAAATCTCAACTCTGGCCCTATCTATATGTTACGGCTGGAAGAAATTAGGAAACAGAAAGGAGAACTGAAATAACAGTCACTAGAATCCTACTCTCATTTTCTAAATTCACACTAATCTGCAAAGGAACCAAAGCCAAAGCAATCATTATTAGAGTTTACTTTGTACAACCACCTTGGGAACCCTAAGATTCCCAAAGCTGATCTTAGGAACTGATTTGCATATCTATTCTTGAGCATGATAGGGAACAGGCGTAAGGAAGGGAGTACTGCCAGGTTATTCAGATCCCTGAGTTTGCACACTGCTAACTGCAAGTTATAGTTGCTATCATGTAACAATCTAGAGATGAGGCAGCCTGAGGGGCAGGACAGGAAGCCATGGTACAGGGAGCACAAGTCCACCAGGCAGAGTGAACAGAGCTGAGCAGGAAGGAAAGTAAAGGAACAGTCTGGAAATCTGCACACTTGCTTCCTCAATGCACCTGGCAACTATAAACAGACTTCTTTGGAGACCCACTCCCTGGAAGACAGAGCACATGGTGACTGCTGGAACTCTGCTCTGACTACCCTCTGGATAGGCATTGATGGAGAACCAGGCACTAGCCTGGGCTCAGTGAGATGCCAGAGATCAAGAGCAGAAAATTCATGCTTCCACTATAATACCAGCACGCTAGCTTCTTCTTGGTAAAATGGGAATAATCTACAATGTTCTTAAACCAACAGGCCACACATGACAATAAAACCTATCTTGGCAAACACTGGTCTCATAAATACTAAGACATTCAGAGCAGAATTCACCAGCAATCTGTAGGAATCCACACATATCAGGCTCACCTACTTCAATGATCCCTCCAGAAGCTGATATTCCTCCATCCCTGACTTAGAAACTTAGAAATGAAAACTGCTGATTGATTTTTAAAATAAAGAAACTTTTTTGATTAGCCTCTTCTACAGTCATCCACCATCCCAGCCTCTGAAACTGTCAGTTTTCCATTCATTCATTACTGAGCACCTATTCAGTACCAGGTGCTGCAGATGCATGGGAACAAGTTGGGAATAGTTGCCCTCTTGGTGTGTGTGGTATAGAAACAGAAGCACAGAAGAAATAAGCAAGCAAATCAAATTACATGTTGTGATGAGAAGCTGAGCATTAAGATAGGGATGAAAGGGGAGGCAGGGAATATCTGCTTCAGATAGAGTGGTCAGGAGGAAGTTTCCTGGAGTAGATGAGATTAGAAAGGTGAGACCAACCACACCCAGGACACGCAGTGTGTGTTCAGGGGTGGAGTGTAGTGGGCTGGAGCATTTCCTACAGGGAGAAGCATTTGAATCTGACAGAAAAAGTGTGTCTAAAGAGAATAAAGGATGAGAGGAAATAAGATGGGGTTTGTGGGGAGGCAGGAACCATATCATTATGGTCACAAGTTTCTGAGAAGTTTGTTTTATTTAGTATAAATATTTGCAGAATGAAGGAAGGAATGGTTAAGTGAATGGACTTCCTGCCAATCCTACAACTTCAGCTATGGTTTGTGCCTCTTTAGTTCCATCTCTTCTGCACTACCTGTGCTCGTACATTCCTGTCCTCTCTTTGCCACCTTAGGTGAAGGACCTCAGCCCCTTTGGTCCTTTGCCACTGCTTCTTCCCACATGCAGAACTCACTGAGAGAAGAGAGCCACGTGGCAACTATCCCTTGAAAGCTACCACTTGAAATGTATGGCAACACACAAAATTGATGCCAGGCTTTTGCATTTGATTTTTTTTTTAAGAACTATTTTGCAATTCATTCATCTCCTGTTGCAAGCCTTCTGCCCCAATCTTGGGGATACTTATCCACTGGAATGGAAACTCCATGGGAGCAGAATGCACATTCCTTTACTTGAGTTCTGTGCAAAACAGTTACACAGTTCTGCAAACCCAGCAGCAGTGCCCCTCTGCGCCTGCTGACAAGGGTGCCTACAGCTTCCAGCAACTTCCTTGCACCTCTCTGAGGGAGAGAGCGGCAAACCTTACACTAGGGGCTATTTTTAACTGGTAAGAAAAAATTAAATATTGCTTAAGTACCAAATTTCTCTAGAAAATTACTGGGGAAAACCTGTAGGAAGAGATTCGGGGAGATGTATCTTGAGAAAAATACTTTCTCTCTCCAATAGGGGATGGGTTTTGACTTGTGCATAGTGTTTATGGTTTCAAAAGGATTTATTTTTGCCCTAGTTTGCTTCACAAAATTGATATGGAAATCTCATCTGATCATAGATTTCTGCATTTTTAAAGTATCAAAGGTCTGACCTTGTCTTTCCATGGCCCAAGAGAAAGCCTTGTGGCGCCTTTCTAAAGCAGTTCCTCACACAGTGCATATTTTGCATAAGTTAAATCATTAATGGGCTACTCAAGGGTTGTATAATGTTCTGCATTTGTTTTTCTTCTCTTTACCCTTTTTTTTTTTTAATCTCCTCTAGGTGATTCATCAAGCATATTTTTTGAACCAGCTGTGAGAGATTAAGAAATGTTATTTGCATTCAAGGGAAGAATTCTCAGGCAAGGAACAATCTGCCTGTTGAATACATTCATGTAAATAGACAAATGTTTTAAAGCTGAGCAAAACTAATGCAAGGGGCACATGGGAGATGAAGGGGAAAAAAAAAATCTCTCAGCACGAACCATGAAAAACTTTGATCATAACTTCAAATGAGACTAGATCTTACCATGTGTGACAAGGTGCTGGACCCAAGACGTTTGCAACTCTGATTAGAGTTCAGGCTCACACTAATAAGACCCTTCTCTTTCAATTCCACCATTCTAACTTTGGAAGGGCCTGCTTTCAAACAGACACACATCCTAAGCAGTGAGACTACACAATGTAAGGGAAGTTCCAGGGGGGTAGGTACAGCACCCAGCCTGTAGTCAAAAGACCTCGGTTCTACTTTCAACTGAGCCAATGACAAATGTAGTTATGATTAATGAGATTAAAACTCAAGGCACAATTTGAACAACAACTATAATAATAAAGTCCACATTCATTGACTGCCTCATAGTGTCTATTCTGTACTAATGTTAAGAGAAAACCTATAAACAAATGAAATTTAATAGCCTATTTGACCAGTGATTTGAGACTCTGGTGGCACTCTACACCCAAAGACATGCAAAGAGCTCTGCTCTACAAGGTGTTAAAAAGGGAAGAGCAGTGACTTTTTCTAGGCAAAAGAGTAAAGTCCAGAAATGGCTTGATAGGTTACTGTCAGGGGACAGATGAGGATGTTGGGAACATGAGCTGAAGAAACTAACTCTATAAAGGTCCACTCTGCTGACCCCCATGTGCTTTCTTTGCCAAAAAGCAATTTATCTGCAGCCTGCCTGGCCTAAGTGGACAGAATATGTCACATTCCTCAGCAAACTACCTGTTATCTGCAGGAGAAATGCAGGCCCAAGATAATGTCAATGGGAGGAACACAGGAGACCTTTGTGACCAGAACCTGAAACTCAGGGAGATCAGGACAATTCCTCCTAACTCCTCACAACAAAATCTGTAAGAATGTATGGTTAAGAATCCAATTAGAACAAGTCAGCATGGGCCAATGTAACCTAGAATTGTCATGGCCATGGGTACTTGAAACTCTCATGTCATCTTGCTGTCAGTCGAAAATCAATTAGCAGACCTGGATGGGACTCTCTGCAAACTTCTCTGGGGTCCCCAATAATACTGGAATGCAGGAGAATTCTGGAAGAATTCTGGAAGAAATTAGGGCTGAGAGGGAGGACCTTCTCCTCTGGGAGGACCCACTTTCTCCCTTGAGGGTCCCCTTTCCCTTTTCCTTCAATAAACTCTTTCCTGTCATTTTGACCAACATTTCTGAAATCTTTCTGATTTGATGGTGAGAATCGGGGTTTGAAGGGCAGGTCTTTGGGCTGACTTAGTTTCTCAAAAGGCCCCAGCTCTGTAATACTACCTACTAAACATTTGCCGTATTTGGACATGGTCTGATCAGTTGGCTGCCATAATTGGCTGAAGCTTGACTGCATGAGATGAGTTAGATTTCAGTTTGTTTGCATACTAAGTGTGGTTGCTGTTCATTACATAGGAACTCAAAGTACAGAAATAACCTTAGGCCAAATTTAATTTAGCACTAAGCATTTTATAAATATGATCTTCTAAAATTTTTCCAACAGGGCTGTGCATCTTTTCAATACTTGAGCAACCTGAGGTTTAGAGAGATTGATTTGCCCAATCATTTTGCTATGCCATTTTGACCAACCATAAACATTTCTTGACCTTATTTGTTTGATGTTGTTGTTTGATTTTAATCTGAAAATGAGGGCTGAAATAGGTGAGTTCCAAGGTGCTTTCTACCTCCACCATCACTGGATTCAACAGGTTCTCTCAGCCCTAAAAGCTATGTTGTCACTCTGTAGTTTGAGTTCCAGCAAAGCAGTCCTGCTGAACCGTTTGCCCAAGTTTTTGACTTGGGCAAGAGAAAGGGAGGCAGTGCAGTCAGAATATAATGGAGGAAACAACTTCAAATACAACTTTCAGACTACATCATCCCGCACAAAGAAATTCTCTGGTTCTGATTCTTCATATTGGTTCATCTGTGACTCTAGTTAATTTGCTCACTCAATTTTCAACATAGTTCCTCATTTATTCATTTTCTGAAAATGTAAGTTTATTTGACCTTTAAATTAGTTATAAGCCCTAGTATTTTAAATCTAAGACAATCAAGCTATGAATACCCAGCTATGAATTACCCAGCTATGATACCAAGCTATGAATTACCCAGTTGTTGACTATCAGAGGAAAACATATTACTCTGTACTTTCTAATTTCTCTCTCCTTCTTTTCCTTTTGAAGGGCATCTGTATACCACAAATGTCCAGCTTTTTCCTCAAAGTCTAACATGAAGGAAAAGTATAGAAAGGGATACACAGTTTGACAAGTGTTACAGATCAAGTAGAATTTTTGAATGATCTTTGAAATCTACTTAAAAGGTAATAAAAGGGTACAAATGCAGAGATACAAGAGGACGGGAGCCCAGTTCACCCTTAAATTTTCAGGGGACTATATAGCATCCAGATCTGATTTCCATTCATAGGTAGCTTAGAAGAAAATGGAAATTCACAAAGGAAAGAAAAATAACATATGAATACTTATTTATATGTTAACAATATATAACTAAAGGTATGATAGTGAGATGAGTTAACTATTGTCAAAATCACCATGAGTAAATCATAGAGGTTTTTTCTTTCTTTGCTGTTTGTTTGGTTTCTTTAGGGAAATACTTCAGATGTCACACAAAACCAAAAAGTTATGCAAATTCTAAAAAAACATTTTGGAAGAGTTTTGTTTTCTTGAAATGGAGAATAACTCATACTCTCAAAGACCAAATTAAATCTTTGATTTGCTGAAAGCTTATCCAATATGGAAGAACAATATGTTCTGAAATTTGGGGGTGAGCCTGTATTGAATTTCTGTTTGCCAGAGTTCAGAGTTGAGTTGGGATATCATCAAAGCCCAGTTCATTTTTTATTGACCCAAGCTTTCTCTACTGCTCCATGACCTCTGCCTGTTCTTCCCACCACCAATTTTCTGCCCTGATGAGAATAATCTGTCTAAATATTTAGCAATTGTTTATACCATAAAAATATACTGAAAGATGAAAATAATTCAAGACATACATTTTTTAAGTAAAAATTTTTTTAAGTATTGTGGACTGTTTCAAATTTGTTCCCAGGTATTTTCATAAATACTTAAAACTCCAGTTGTCAGACTTAACTATTTTAATTAAAAGTAATTTCAAACTTAAAGAAATAACTGCTAGAATAAGAATAATGCAAAGAACATTCACATACCCTTAATAAAAATCATCTGTTCCTCAATTTTTTAACTTACAAAAAAATTTGAATAAGACCATTATTAGAAAAAACTCATCAATCCAAGAACCCAAGATTCCAGTGGAATCTGAGAGGATGGAGAAATCCTAACAAGAAGCCAGGTACCCTGGACCCTCAGAGCTGGGGAAGATATCCTTAGACTGGCCTCAGATCCTTAGATTGGCCTGTAGCCTGGGGCTGGTCACAACTGGATGAGTGGAAGTAGAAATAATTAACTGATGTTGAACATCAGGTTTCCTGTATAATCAAATGCATTGTCTCCTCATTTGGTATTGTCTCTAGGCACAAAACCCAAGCACTTAATGGACACCAGTCAGGATAAATGAGGGTTTCAAGGGAAAGCACATCACTCCTACCTCCACCACCTTCAATTTCATGTGGTTCAGAGCTCCAGCAACTTGTCCTCACTTACATCAATGGATCCAGAACACTTTCCGTGGCACAGGATTCTCTGAACAGTTGGCTTCTGCTTCTTTTCAATTACTTCAGCTTTGTTAACAAAATCTAAGTTGCAGACTTCAGAACTTTCTAGAGCATTGAATCACAGATCATCTGTAGATTTTTATTTCAGAGGTTCAGTCCATCATTCACAGACTCCACAGTTCTGAGCCCAAGGTGAGGCAGAACATCATGGTGGAATTGTGTGGTGAATAGAAGTTGCTCAGTCTATGACAGCCAGGAAACAGAGAAGGTTCTATTGTTCAATTTAATCTATTTGCTGCTCTCTATCTTTTTCCTCTCTGTCTCTCTCTGTCTCTCTCATTTATGTATATATATATACACACACATATATATGTATACACATCTATATATATACACACGCATATATATATTAGACCTTAATTATCTGTTTTTATTTGCTTGCTATTCCATGGTTTTAGATATCCCATTTTTTAAATATTGACTGTTGAAAAGTGCATTGTTTAGTTTCAACATAGTTGTAAATTTTCTTGTTTCCCTTATGCTATTCATTTATAGTTTCATTCTATAGTGGTCAAATGATACTAGACATGATTTCAATCTTCTTAAATTTCCTGAGACTTTTTTTGTTATTTATGCTTATCTATCCTGCAGAATAGTCTTTGCACTCTTGAGAAGAATGTATATTCTGTTACTATTGGTTAGAATGTTCTGTGCAGATTTATAAGATACATTTAGTCTGTACAGCTGTTCTAGCCCACTAGAATTTCTTTGTTTCATCTATTATTGAAACTGAAGAATTCATGTCTCCTACTATTACACTTCTATTTATCCTTTTAGTTCTGTCAATGTTTATTTATATATTATCATTTCCTAATGTGAATACATATGTGTTTATAACTGCCATTTCTTCCTGTGGGTTATTTTTATTATTATGTAATGTCCTTCTTTGTTTTTTGCAATACTTTTTTAAAGTCTATTTGTAGGATAAAAATATAGCAATCCTTGCTTTCTTTTGATTACTCTCTGTATGTAATATCTTTTACTAATCCTTCAATTTCAACTTAATGTGTATCCTTAATGTGATTCTTTTGTCAACAGCACATAATTGGACCTTTTTTAAAAGAATCCATTTGGCCACTGAATATATTTTGATAAGGGAGTTTAATCCATTTACTTTTAAAGTAGTTATTCATAGGGAAGGTTTTACTATTGGTATTTTTCCACTGTTTTATGTTTACTTTTTGGTTCTCTTCCCTCTTTCATTCTTACTGTATACATTTTTGCTTCATTGTTTTTTATTTTTGAAATAATATGCTCTGACTCCTTTTTCTTTTGTAGAACAACTATAGATATTTTCTTTGTGGTTGCCATGGTACTTACTTTAGTTATTTTATTCTTCAACATTAAGATTTATATATTTTTAATTTTGTATCTCTTTGTTATAACCATTACTTTGAACACAGTTCTCCTGAGATCATTGAGCATTTTATGACAATTATTTTTAACTCTCTATCAGGTAATTCATTAGGGGTAGTTATGGGAGTTTTATCTTGTTCTTTTGTTTAGCTCATGTTTCTCCGGTTCTTCAGTTTTCTTGATGTTTTGTGTTGGTGTCCACACCTTACATAAAAACTCTCCTAGTCTTCATAGATTGGTGTAGTACAGAAGGACTTCACCAATTAACCTCAGAGCTTCTTTGGGCCTCTCAAACCTTCCTGCTAATCCAAAACATCATCTTCATTCTTAGCAGTTTCTGGGTATCTAGAGCATTTTAGAGACTTTCAGCACTCCAAATCAGGGAGAAAGAAATCACTCTCTCAGATAGTCTTTAGAGAGGTTGGAACATTGAATACATGGTGTAATTCTTTTCCAACCCAGGAAGAAGGTTGGAGCTGGAGTTTTTGTGTGCAACTGCTCAGCGCTGGAACAAGAGCTTGTGTGCTACTTCAAATTACTTTCTTTCTATCAGTGGTCCCCGGCCATATAGTTAGTATATGCTGAGTATCAACAGCAGTCTCAGAGTGGGGAAGTAGAAGCTCATCCCAGAAGTCAACCTCAGAAAATGTTGGAATGTTTGACATGTAGTCCACCTTTTTTCTCCCCAGAAAGAGCTGAGACCTGGGAGCTTTTCCACACACTCACTTTGTACTGAGCCATAAGAAGATTGTGATGAATGTCCACCTGTTTGTTCAAACACTCTCTGTTCTTTGTTGCCACCCTAGATGCTTACGTTATGCTAGGTTTCATCGTCATTGTGAGACAGTTGAAAAAGAAACTAGTCCCTTAGTAGCACTTATTTTCCTCCCAGTCACATGGTACTGTGCCAGGAGGAGGGATTATGATGGTAGGGTGTCTCTACTTTCCCTCCCCATCCCCCTCCCTCTCCTCCTCCTCCTCCTCTTTCACCCCTCCTCCTCCTCTTCCTCCTCCTCCTCCCTCTTTGTACTGGAATTAAACTCAGGGTCACTCAACCACTGAGCCACATCCCCAGCCCTATTTTGTATTTTATTTAGAGATTGGGTCTCACTGATTGCTTGTTCCTCACTGTTGCTGAGGTTGGCTTGGGACCTGTATTCCTCCTGCCTCAGCCTTCTGAGCCCCTGAGATTACAAGCATGCACCACCACCTGGCTTTCCAGCTGTTTTTGAGGTGGATGGTTTTGCATTTCCCTGGGCTGTAACAATCTCTCAACTAATTCCTGGACTTCTTGCAAAGGGTGCTGATCCACCTCTCGCTGTTGAATTATTCCACAAGAAGGACAGTCTAAGGCTTCCATTTTTCTATCGTGCTGATGCCCTGGCTGATGTATATTTTCTGAATACTGTGTTAGTGTCTGTTCCTAATTATTTTAAGAGTTTTGCAATATTACTCATGACATTAATCTATCATTTCCTTTTTGTTTTGTTATTTTTTTACTCAAATTTTGGTTATATGGAGGCATTCAAAGTAATTCTTTTTCAACAAAACATCTTTATCAATACTTATTTTCTCCTTAGCTCTTTATTAATTTATGTATTTTTACTGCTTTTCCTTAATTTAGCTAGTAATTTGCCTACTTTGTTGAACTGTTAAAGCATCAGGGTTTGATTTAATAATTTAACATTTGTTTTCTTGATCTTGTCATATTGATTTCTGCTTTCAACCTTATAATTTTTCTAAATTTTGTTTTCTTGGTTTTTGTTTGTTTTTATTCATTTGTTTGTTTGTTCTACATTTTATTTTTATTAAGAGCTGGTTAGGGTCTTGAATACTGCTTTGATCACTGCCTTAAATTTATGAATTTCATAAATTCTCATACCTGTCGTACTTTTATTATTATCATACTTCTGGAAATTCTTAATGTTTACATTTCTTTTCTTATGTAATAGGTCTTTCAATTTCCAGGTAAAAAGGCCTTTTTCAGTTTTAGTTTCAGGGTTACTTCACTGTAGTCAGAAACCGATATTCAGAACATTTCTGCATTCTGGAACCTACAGATATTTTCTCATAGGTTCTAGCATATGGTCAGGATTTTTTGGACATTCCGTATGTGCTTAAGATGATACTCTCATTCTCATAGTGTCTTATTCAATATATGCCCAAAATTCTGCCTTACTGTATTGTTCAGTACCTATAGCCTTATATTTTGTCCACTTACCTGTTTGTCCTAAGAGTGGTATATTTTTAAAATCTGAATCAACATGTTTTTTATGTTTCTCTTCACAATTCTTCTTTATTATGGACATTTACTATATTATTTGGTATGTAGAAATTGATGACTTATATTTTCATTAACAATATAGCTTTTAACATTTTGAAGGGTCCTTTGCTTTATATTAATTGTGTCTTAAATTCTGCCTTATGGTAGTAAAAAGACCATTACCCATGGTTTCTCACTGTTTCAACTGAAATGGTAGATCTTTAGTCTGTCTTTTATTTATATCATTTTAAACCTCTGAAATATAAGCATGCCTCATACATAGCATATATAAAATGAAGCTGCAATTATTTACCGCCCATGCCATATTGCTGCAGCTATCCCTCCCTCCTCCCAGCTCATCCACCCATGAATATCCTCAGCAGCCTTTGGTCATCCCCTGCAAACATCCTTGGCAGCCATTGACTAGAACATCATCAGCCCATGAAAACAACACCATTCAAAAGACGATTCCCCACCATCTTCTTCCCTTCTTTTTCCCCTCAGCCCTGGGAGCGGACATTCCATCCATGCTAATAAAATCTCTGGCGTGAGCTCCGTGTCCAGAGTGTTTTCTGGGTGCATTCACGGAGCCTCACTTAGACCGGGCACCGCCTAGTGCCTGCTCCCCTGGATTCAAGGGTCTGAGCTGCCTGGGGACCCAAACTTAGCCACATTTTCATACAGCATAGAATTGAGCTTTGTCTTGTGAGTCAATTTTAAACCATTTTATTTTATTAAGGAAGTCAGGCTTATTCATACTTATTAATGTGCCTGCTCTGTTTGCTCTCCAGTCTGCCTCTCTTGTTATTTAATGTAACTGGAGTGTCTATGAAATTTACTGTGCCCTCTTTGACTATCTTACAATTTTTTCTGGAGTTTAAGAAGATTTGAAACTTAATTTTTATTTTACTAGTTAACTTTGAATTAAAAATTTTATAAGCATTTAATTCTCTTTTTCTCCTTATTTTATTATTTGATTCACTGGTTTCAAATGTTGGCCACTGATTTCAGTCTGATAAAGAAATGAGTAATTTTATTTTATTTCTCTCCCTTCTCCCATTCTTTGGTTTTATTCCTTCTACTTTTGTCAGAACACATAATATGTAGTGGATGCATATAATTCTTCTACCTCATCCTTATGCAACTTTTAGATCTACAATTAGATACAAGACCTACTCAGTCTTCTTTCCAAAGTTTCCTCAGAAGTTTTTGTATTTGATGAGGCATATCCTCTAGTAACTGCCCACGGAAGGATAATTGTGCCTAGTATTTCCTGCATTCTTGTGTATTGAAAAGTGTTTTGACATAAGAAGGACCACCCAGGCAGATAGCCTTGATTCACACTTAAATTTCATGAGAATGCTGCTCCATTGGTGACTTCCTTTCCACGCTATTTTTTAAAAAATCATGTCTATCTGATTTTCTTGATTTCCCGGTTATTTCACCTTTCTTCTTAGAAATTCTAAGAATTTTGTGTTTACCTTTAATGTCTAACAGCTTTGCCAGGATGTATCTCAAATATGATTGTTTCAGGTCATTTATATTGAAAAGTAAACTTTTTCATTGTAGAATCAAGTTTTATTTTATTTCTAGAAATATCGTGTAGATAGATTTAAGAATTGTTTCATTGTTTTGATTTTCTACTTTATAGACAACAATTATATGTATGTTGGACCTTCTTTGCTGACTACCATTCTTCTAAAATTTTACTTCTTCCTTTATACCTTTATATCATCTTTATTTTCTTAGTTGTTTTGTTTTTCTGTTTCTACAGCTGTGATTATTACATTTTCTTTTAAATTGATTATCCTGTTGGCCTTTTTATTTAGTCTTCATTTATAATGTGACTTTTGTCTTCTATTTCTTTCAAGTTTACTCAACTTTTGTTTCACTTCCTGTGTTTTTAATCATTTGAGGTCAGTTATTATTGATTTTTGTGTTGTTATTTTTTCTGGTTCAGACTCCTTTTTTGCCATTTTTTATCATTGTTCTTATATTTTTCTTTCATTTTACCAAATACTTATTTGGTAATATGTAATTCAGCTTGGAGTATTGGGTTACAGTTTTGTGGATGACTTTGAATTAGCACTGAAGCTTATATTTGCACTTTCTGATTTTTAAACAGATTTTGTATGTAATCTGCTTCTTACCTATTCCTACTAATTTCATGGGCAGAATCCCCAGTTTGAAAGTTCCCTCTTCTGGCAGTTCTGCATTTTGTTAGACAATTCTTTTCGTGGGTGTTGATGGTGATGGTGATGGTATGGGTAGGATGAAAGGACTGACAAAAGCCTTAGTTTTTCTCTGTGATTCCTTATTTCCTATCCCTTTCTTATCTTGTCTCCAACAGGTCTCATACCCGTATATCTGATTCTCCATCAGGAGCAATCTTTCTATGAGGCCTTAGTTTTTCATACTCAAGCTCCTTTTCAATGGAGTTTCACTGAGTTGTCTCTCTCAACATTTTTTCCATGTTTTGCCATAGATTGTTGCACTGTTCCTTGCTGAGAAATAATTTTACTTGTATTTTATGCACATCCTTCTCTTCCATGTAACCCTTTACTACAGAGTCTTTAAGTCCTTCCACTCTACATCCTCAGATGTGTAATAGGGTCCCTGAGAGCTCTGTTGGCACTTGTGTATTTACTCTCTTTTATGGTAATTTGAAGGTTTTAATATTTATATTCTCTGTCTCCTAACAATACAGAATGCATGGATTCTATGTTTTTAATTGCTCTCTGTGTGAATTTTATGAATATTTTGAGGTCTATAAGAGATTTATAATC
>JAJEJO010001622.1:109345-134345 GCA_020662805.1 Glaucomys volans | reverse complement strand
ACCTGTGCTCTGCTCTGCTCCTCCACCCCAGTCACAGGGTCTGGCCCCTCACAGCATGCGCTGTCTCCCACTGTGTCCCTCCCAGGCCCCTTACTGGTGTAGGGTGTCTTTCCTCCACACGTGCCTGGTTTTCTGGTTGGAGCACAGATGCCACTTCTTGGCAAAGGTGACGTGTCTGCCCCCTTGGCCCCCGTGCTCTAAGTGCACCTTCTGTTTCTTTACGGACTTCACCTCCACCTGTGAGTTTGTTTCTGGGCCTGTCACTGGTCTGTGGTCAGTGGGAGCTCACAGGACCATGACTCCTGGGCACAGGCGCACGCACTCACCTGCCATGCATAGCAGCTCGGATCCACTTGGAAACTGACTCCTCAGGTGGCCTTTAGGGAGTAGGAAGGTGGCTTCCTGTTTCTTCCAACGCCTGCCTAGAGGAAGGTCATGATGCTGACCACTCTCCACTGAACTGGCTGTTTTCATCTGAGGAATGGTTTTCACTGGGCTTGTTCTCGTGGTCAGTGCACAGCTGGGCCCACGGTGCCATCCCATCAGGCCCCAGTTGTGGAGCTTCCTGTGGTCAGCCCCTCAGTGCTGATGCTCATGGAGGACAGGCCTCATGGGACAGGCCTCTCGCCCTGGTTTTGTTAAACAGGGAGTCCCAGAGATCAGGGAAAGAGAGAGGTTGTCAAAGGGGCCCCTGGGAAGAGGTGACAGCATGTGCGGGACCTGGTGTGGAGAAAACACACTTTCCTTGGGTCAGGCGAGGTCACTGGACACAACAGGCAGGGGTGTGGCAGGGTGCCAGGCGCAGTCCCAGTGGACAGGAGGAGAGGAGCAGGATGGGAACAAACAAGAAAAGGTGTTGCTTTTCTAAACGAGATCAGCCTGGGAAGGACCTAAGGCGTTTCCCTTCATGGCCCACTGGGGCTCCACAGGTCCCTCTATGGATAGGCAGGGCAGGGTGGTGGCATCCAATAGGGCACTGTCCAGTCCTAGAGGGACAGAATGGAGGCCTGCTGGGGCTGGTGTGGGCAGTGGTCTGTCAAGAGTTCCCTCCTCACTCCCGCTGCCGAGTCTGCCTTCCCGGCACAGCTCCCTGAAGCAGTCGCTCACACGGGGCTCCTGAGAGTCACGGAGCCCAAGCAGGAGCAGTGCTTGTAAAAGGCAGAGGTCGTCCCAGGAGGAGCCCCTGCCTGGTACAGTACCTGCCTGTGACAGGCCTCGTGTGGGGACGGCTCTGCCTGCCCACAGGGCACTGTTCTTAACTCCAGTCCAAGTGCAAGTCCACTGATTCAGGAATCTGTACTGAGATCACAGGCGGCTGATGCACAGAAATGTTCTGCATTATTCAGATTTTCTAGAATGCTTCCATATTACAACTCATTCTCAATAAATGCTGTAAGGCCAAATTAGAAGTGTAACTGAAAATGGGAGAGGCCATCATTTCAACTCAGTCAGTACTTCCTTCTGGTTTGGAATACGAGGCTCCCTTTGGAGTCTCCCTACAAGGTGGCCATTCATTGTTGTGGGACAGTTTCCCATGCAAGGCACTGTTGTGGGAGCAATGTTCCACTCGACCCCGTTCAAGGCCTCCTGAGACGCTGCTGCTGTGCTGGTGTGGAGGGGCTGGAGTCCTGGCCACATGTTCCCATACACATCCATACACTGAGCATCCTCCAGTCACCTCCAGTCTTCAGTCACTGCTGGAGGTTTGAGAAAGACCTATTAACCTGGTCACTTCATCAATGCTCACGTTTCCACATTTTTTATGTGATTTAACACAAAGGGGAGGGAGGGTTTGGTTGGGGACCTCATGTGCTTATGCTGTCCTCACCTGCAGCATTTTCCACCTGGCCCTGCTGGCCCAATGCTGTCCTGCTGACTTCTCTTACTTCACCCACATCTATGGGTCTGTGCATGACGGTTGTTAAGCTGAAAAATGACTGACTTGTTGAATAAACACCAGGTAGGACATGAGGCTCTGGTACAGGGCGTGATGAAGAAGAGCCAGTGTGGTCAGCACCCGGGGGAGAAGGCGGCAGAGCAAAGGAAACGCAGGAGAGGGGCTGGCCAGAGCCATGCACTGGGCAACCACTTACCTCACTTGTCCACGTGTGCACTTGACACACACACTCTGTCCACATGGAGGCCCACGGGAGACCCCTGCTTCAGGAGAGGCGCCAGCTAAAGGTGAGATTTACCCAGGAAGCCTGTGAACGCAGGCCGCACCTGTGCTGAAGGACCCGCCCCCAGGTGCATTGTTCTGCTCTGACACAGGTGGGTGGGTGGTCACATTCAGGGGTGCGTTGTAAGGCAGTGGCCTCTATGGTAGGAACTGGCACTTTGATGGGAGGTGACACCCCAGGGAGACAAATGTCATTTAAGGAAAGTTTAACAGATTTATCAAAAGGACATCTACAAATCATTTAACTAACCCCCAAGACTATGAAATACACGTTTTGCCTGTCACAGCACAGTGGCCCTGTCTGGGCAGTTGTGGTCACATCAGTGCTTCCGAGGGACCGAGGCAGAGCATCAGGTTCTCTTAGTATTCAGGACTCCGGACAGGCTCCCTGCTGTTTCGTCATGAATGATTAGGTGCCACCTCCCCTCATCCTGTGTGCAGGGCCTCAGGCGCCTTCCAGCTGCACAGCTGCTCCCCATGGATGACAAGCTGAACACTGAGAAATGAGCTCAGGACTAAGTGGTGCTGAATGGGGTCTGGGTAGAGTAACACTGAACTTCCTGCCTACACTTGGGGTCACAGAGAATAACAGGCCAATTGATTTCCCTTAGTTCTAATGGAGTTAAGAAGGACATTTAGAACATTTTAAATCAATTTGCATATAGGTCCAAAGGTGATTCTCCAAGGTTTGAGGGACTCACAGACTACATGAGAATCTCTTAAGTCTCTCCACCAAGGCCTGCTGACACCCCCGCAGGTGAACTCCCCATGCCATGGCGTGGACAGTTGAGCAGTACGTCCGTCGCACACACAGCTCACCACCCTTCCCCGACCCACAGGAGCTGGGGGCTTCTGGCTGCCAATGTGCAGGTGAACCTGGAAAAATCTTATCAGCCCAACAGCTGGAGCGAGCAGGAAGCCACAAGAACTGCCTACTAGTCTGACATTCAGGTGCAAGCTGCTTCCATTTTTGACACCTGAGTTGCTAAACACACCTGAGGTTCCTTAGTGAGAATGGCACCGAACATCTGCAGGGCTTACACACGCCAAGAACTGCTCATTTGCAAGGCCTTCCTGTGGTCACACCCCATGAGAGGAAACCCACCTTCCTCCATGGCAGGCTGCTGGCCACAGCCAGGGGAAGGCTGGGTGGATAGCATTTCTCACTGTGCTAATCACAGTCCCATAAGCCTGGAAGGAACCTCAAGTCTGTGTACTTTTGTGGCCCTCAACGCCGGCTCTGCATCTCAATCTCCCAGGACAGTAGGAATCCATATATACGATGTTTGAATCTGAGCAGCCTTGGGTGGTGTCCAAGTGCATCGCACAGCCACCTGGACAGCCCAGGGCCCCGTGTGCTCCTTGTGGGCATCCCTCTGGAAAGTTTCCCCACTGTGGTCAGTTCCAGACACCTGACCACACATAGACAATGACTTTGAGCAATACCTGCAAGTCCTCTTTCTAGAAATCTGCTTGTTTGGGCAAGAGACAAACAGAGGGAGAGCCAGTTATGGTAGAGTCCTGAGCACAGGAAAGCTCTGGCCATGAACCATGCTGATGACCACAGGGCCTTCATCTTCGTGAGTGGTCACCCAGGGGTTCCACCACAGCACCCTCACCCTGCCATCTCTGGGACTTCTCTGGTCAGTTGCCAGTTTCCTCCCCTTGGGGCTTCCAGATCTTGCAGGGCAGGCGAGTGTCTTTACTGACGTGCTGCCTTTACACGCTTCAGAGTTGGGCTCCAGGGGCTTGAGTTCAGAGCAATTTTTATGGCTGCTCCCCTACATGCCAGACTTGGGATGTGGAAATAATACCGATTAACAAAGAGCGAACCTTCAAATGAAATTAGGATTGGACTTATTTGCACTGAATTTCTGGGACTGAAAAAATGAAAAACTAGTGTTGGTTTTAAATACTGAGTGATATTTTATATTCGGCAAAAAACCCTTAGAATTTATTTTGACAAATTCCAGAGACTGAAGGTGCTTGGGTCTTCAAGACAAACCCTGCCAGCAAAGGCTACCACAGGTGCGGATGGAAGCATGAGAGGCTGGCCCTGGGCCACTGTTCCCAACCGGTGCCTCTAACCTGGAGCACAATTAGTAACGTGTCCTGGGACCTCTAAGTTAGTCACAACTTATCAGTTTGTTTCAATATTATTTTTTGATCTTGGAGTTAAAATATTCTGACAAATTTTTCTTTTGTTAAAGAAGTAGGAAAATCACAAGAATAGGAATTCTAGAGCTCTCTATAAATTTTGAGATGTGACTCAAAATCTTTGAAACAATTTCTCTACAAAGGAAAGAGTTAAAATGTATATTTCAGTTAAAAACCGACACATGCTCTTTTGTGTAAACAGTATAACTATGAGGAAGATGTCTTATTTTGAGGAAGTTTATTGTTACATTTTTGCAATATAGATGAGGCACCAATACCTCCCGCTTCTCCAACATCGCAATTAAAAAAGACAACAGTCAAGGATAACAGTGAAATGAAAATAAAAAAGTACAAAAGCGTAAGGTTTTGGAGACAAAAAGGACTACAATCTATGTGTAGAAAAGTTGTAAATGATTTCAGTTTAGCCTTGCACACAGTTATCTCCTCCTGCTCCAATGACAACACTTCAGAGAGTCCAGAGTAGGGGTACCCTTAAAGATGCCCTAACCCACCCCCCCTTTAGAAAGAGAAGGCCAGGCTGCAGCCAGGGTATGTGGCCAGAGGCTGGGCTGGGCGAGGACCCTGGCCTCTGGCAACCCGCTGCTTTCTGTTCAGTGAAGCAAAGTCACCCATCCCATCACTCATACACATCCAGGTTTGAAAGTGACAGGCACACATGCTGACTGCTGGAAGGGAAGAGCTCTCACTGCTGAGGTGGCCACAGCGATGCCACTGGTTACCCAGCCACTGCGGCATGAGCCTTCAGAGCCAGGGACAGCTCTCCACATCACGGAGAATGGCTTGCTCCCGTCTGGGTTCTTGATCCTAACAGACGTGAGGCACACAGAAAACTGAGCAGGCACGGAAAGCTCCCTGCGCCGTGGACCAGGCCCCTCTTCACTGTGCCCAACTAAAGATGTGACCTGAGTCCATCCTGATGAGCCCTGCCAAGGCTACACTATCTCCTTTAAATAAGGCCATCAGCACTATGTGACACCTGGGTCACATCCTTTCAGCTTTGAAGACTTACAGGAAACAGCACAAAACCAGCAACTATTTCTTTTGTGCCAGAGGAAAGAGCCAAAACCCAGTGGACTTGGACACAGACCCTGGAGCACCGCAAGAGAGTCTCGTGTCATCTCATAATTGAGTGTGGTGATGACAGGGCAATTCAAGCAGGCTTTTCCTCCCTCTCTGGTTTAGCATCTGCCACAAGATTCATATTATCTGGCTGCTGAAATGAGCCAAGCATGAGAGGCAAAAAGGACATCATGGTTGGGAGCAGTGTGGCGTCAGGACAGGGCTCTCAGATGTGTTAGTAAACCACAGCGACACTGGTGCCACTTCCACTTGTGTTTTAAGTGCCAGGAAAAGCTGTCCACCCCACCCCTGATGCTCAGAGGGGTGGTTTGGAGTGCAAGGTGTTCTGAACACAGCAAGTCACCAGCAGGTACACTAGGTGTCCCAGCCTGTCAACACGGCAGCCTTCTGCACTCCCCCGGGGGAGTCTGCAGGCTGAGAGCACCTGCTGCTCCCTGTGCACAGCAACGGAAGCAGGAGGCCTGGCAGGGCTACAAGAGGGCAGCTGACAGAACTCCTGAGCAGCTGTGGCAGAAACTAAGGCTGCACCAGCGACCTTGCCAGCTTCCAGAAGCCCAGGAGGAGGAGGAGAAGATCCCCACTATTCCCCAAAGAAGGAAACTCCACATGCTGGCAAATGTTGGTCAGAAGGTGACTTGCAAGTAAGATGGAGAAGCCATCTGCAAGGCCACTTGTTTATGTGTCATTGTGCCGTTAGGTGAGGAGGGAAGGGCGAGGAGTAAAAAGCACCACTGTGTGCACGTGGACAGAGTGATAGCCATGGCCCAGGGCTGCCCCCACTCCACGCTGCTGCTGGGCATTAAGGCAGGTCCACAGCTCCCAACCTCGTCCTCCACGGAGGGGAGTGGAGACCCTGGCACAGGTCTTAAAGGCAGTGTGTTCACTTGGGAGGTGGCACTTAGACCCTGAGCCAGAACTGCAGGGCCCACTCAGGCACTCTGCACCCAGCAGCACTGGCACGCATTGCTACGAGCTACCGCGAGGCTAAGCTTTTGGGTTAGTTTGTCTCAGTGAAGACTCAGAGGTTAGAGAGAAAAGTCATCTGCAAGGCCAGCTGGGTTTTGTGTTTTAGTCACTAAGGAGAGAATGTGTGTGCACACACCATCCTTGATTAAACTGTGTCTGGAAAGGAATACAATTCCTGTAAAAAGAAGGCTGTGTTGTTAGGTATTGCAGATGAACACCAAAGTGAGCACTGGGATTTTCAGTAGTTTCACTAGTCCCCAAATCAGTAGCTAACATGGAGTTCCCATGTCCTCTTGCCTAGAGCTCTTGGCTGGGCTGGAGCCCAGCATTCTTGAGCCAAGTATTTGACAGAGTGGGTCTGAGAAGCCCTGCAGGACCACACAGGCCACGAGTGCCAATGGCCACACAGGCTGCCTCAGAAAGGCACGAGGGGGCTTCCTCTCACTGCAGCATGATGTCCTTCAGGTTCTCCTGCAGGATCGTGTCCTTCACAGCATGGAACACGAAGCGGATGTTTTCGGTGTCTATGGCGGTGGTAAAGTGGTGGAATAACGGCTTGCTGCGGTTTCGCCTCTTTCTGTCAAAACACTGGACCAGGTAGCGCTGGACATCTTCCAGTCGGTGAGGGTCACCCTTGAAATCTGGGAAGTGCTTCTTGATGCTGACCGTCTTCACCTTTTCCACCAGGAGGTCCATCTTATTGAGGAAAAGAATTATGGAGACATTGAAGAAGAGCTTGTTGTTGACAATGGTCTCAAAGATGTTCATTGACTCCACCAGCCGGTTGGTGCGCCTGTCCTCCATGAGGACCTGGTCGTATTCACTAGAGGACACCATGAACAGGATTGATGTGATCCCGTCAAAGCACTGGAACCACTTTTGGCGCTGAGACCGCTGGCCACCCACATCCACCATCTTAAAAGGGATTTTTTTAATAACGAAGTCATGTTCCACAATCCCTTTGGTGGCCTTCCGGGCCAGCAAGATGTCTTGCTTACTAGGGAAGTAGTTCTGTAAAATACAGGACGAGGGAGACACTCAGGAGAACATAAGAACAAAAACACGTCAAAAGGAAAAGGTGGAGGGAAGGTTACGCTGGCTTTGCAATAAGTTTAACCAAAAAACCAAAAAACCAAAACTATAAATTTCATTTATAGAGTCTTGCATTTACTGTGAAACAAAGTGAAGGGATTGAGTGCCTCATTTCAAAATGAATGGGGGCTCATCAATTTGAGGAGTGATCAGAATCCCACTGCCAGGACCCAGAAGAAAATCTCATCCAGTTTCCTCTCCAAAGGAAATTGACTTTTCTTTCTCTGTACCATAGATACTTTTAATTTTTCTAAGTTCCAGAGCATAAATATTCTAAAACCTTACTATGAATTAATTTAATTTAGGTTTTACAATGGTATTGAAGTGAAATCAGCAGCATATGTAATACATTCTTAGAAAACTTTGTTTTGGGTGTTGGGATAGAACCCAGGGCTGGGCCGTGCTAAGCCCATGGTGTTCCATGAACCACACCCAGTCCCGTGGAAGTCTCCAGCACCACAAAGGCAATGTGGCTACTTAAACCACTGTGGTCCTGCGCTGTGACAAGCCCTTCAGTGACTTGGGCACACTGCCCCCCACACAGCTATCCCAGAACTTGGTGGGAGGTGAACAGGCCTGGACCTGGAGGCTAACTACAGTTCACAGGGGATGGAGGGGCATCATCAACCACACAGGGAACGGGACACGTGAAGACCAGACCCTATAGGGTCCAGACTAAGACCCTATAGGTTGGGTGATCCGTTACTTCAATCAATAAATCAAGAGTCCCAGCAGCTCCGGAGGCTGAGGCAGGAGGATCTTGTGTTCAAAGTCACCCTCAGCAAAAGCAAGGTGTTAAACAACTCAGTGAGAACCTGTCTCTAAATAAAATACAAAATAGAGCTGGGATGTGGCTCAGTGGTCAAGTGCCCCTGAGTTTAATCCCTGGCACCCCAACCCCCAAATAAATAAATAAAGGGGGAAAAAAGGGAGAAGACACCTATAGATTAAAAGAAATTTGGGCTGGGATCATGGCTCAATGGTAGAGCACTTGCCTCATACATGTGAGGCACTGGGTTCGATCCTCAGCACCATATAAAATGAATAAATAAAATAAAGGTATTATGTCCATCTACAACTAAAAAAATTTAAAAAAAAAGAAATTTAAGTGACATCAACTGATTGTGATGTGTGGATCATATTAGGATGTTGATTCAAACTGTTCAAAAAAACCCCCCACCAAGAAAACCTGAGGACTGACTGGAGACTGGCCGACAGGGATTATTGCTCATGTATTGGGAGCATAATGGTATCATGGTTATGATTTCTAGAGTTGTTCTACAGAGGACAGACCCGCGTGAGAGCATGACATTACAGTGCTGTCACAAGAACTGAATGGGACAAGCAGACCCGTAGGCATAGCCAGGGCCTGTATTGCTTGTTTTGGTCCCAACACAAGTGTTTTCCAGACCTGGGCTGCAGATTCCTATGGGGTGGTCACTCACCAGCTGGCCAATCCGGTCCAGGTTATCCAGGAAGTACTTCACCGATTCACCCTGTCACAGAGAAAAACATTCACGCTCAGTCTTAATGGAGGAACCCCGACTGGCAAATTACAGGACTGAACAGGCACCAGCAGGGATACTTCACTATGGGACAGGAAAGCAAAGTAAAAAAGGCAAAGAGTGTACATGTGATTTTTAAAATTAAAAACACACAATTAAAATTAAAAACACACAATTTTTAAAACAATGCAGTTTTTCTAGCTCCAACCCCAAGATCTGAATTGTGTTTTTCCCCATTGCAAGCTGGTAATTGATGGGTGCTGGCCTGCTCCAGGCACATACCAGTGGGGGACAGGAGCTTCGTTCTGTCTGCAGTTCTGCTTCTGACAAACTTGGCCCAAGGGACTCTAGACATTGTTTCTTAAGACAATAAACCCTGAATAGAAGGGTCAGTTTTTCGAGTTTCTAGAAGCATTCCATATGATTTCACACACTTTTATGACTTGGCACAGAATAAGGAGAACCTTTAGTTTGTGTTTCTGAGGTGGACTTATATGTCCTTATGGACTGAGCCACGTCCCACAGCTGGAGAAACACTCGAGGACACTCCTCTTTCTGTTTCGGAATGTGCCGAGTGTCTAGGGCAGTGACACTCACAGGGCACAAGGGGGCTCAGGGATATTCCGATGCTGGCTTTGGCTTCAGTGGAGCTAATGGAGGAGGGAGTAAGTGGACAGGCAAGCCAAGAGCTCTCTGAGGGGCTGGGAGTGAACGCTCTCAGGTGTGAAGAGCTCACCAGAACCTCACTCTAAAAGCTGGGGGGCAGTGAGGCAGGCCTGGGCTTCACACGCTGCCCCTCTGGGGTTTGTGCAAGAGCCGCCCTGGAGAAAGTTCAGGTCACTGTGCACCTTCTCACAAAGGGTACAAGAGGCGAGGTCACCCACACACGCAGTCAGCTGACATTCTAGATGTCAACTGGAGGAAAGATCACTGGAAAGGCACCAAATTACAGCTTGTGACTTTGTAAGAAAAAGGGGGAGGACCGACAGGAGCTACCAGCTCCTGAGTTGGTTTCCTATGCTCCTGTCTCTGACAGCCTAAAGGAAGAAGAGTGACTTCCTTTAGTGAAGTCAGCCTCCTGCTCCAGAATGTGAGCACAAGTCCAGAGGGCGTTTTGTTTAAAGGGATGGAAACGCATGTTTCCGCACTGCAGCACTGATAAGCAATAAGGCGATTCTCCCCTGGACTCCGGGAGCACAGGCGGCTCTGAAGTGGGGAGAAGCATCCACCCCCGCCCCAGGGTGCCCAGCGCTCCATGTGGGTGGCTCCTTCCCCTCTTTCCTCTCCCACACAAGGCCCTTCCACGGGAGGAGGCCATCATCTGAATAGAGTGAGGCTGCTCAGCCCTTTCTGCTGGCTGCTCTAGTCCTCTGGCTTTGTCTGCACATCTGCCTCCCTGTGCTCAGACAGGAAACAGCTGGGCAGTGAGAATGCTCTGCAGGGACAGCAGTACCCCTGATCAGGACAGCTGGCTTCCCTTCGACCTCTTCAGGCTCACCAGGGCCTTAGAGGTGTGGAGACCCTGCACCTCACACACCCTCTGCTCACAGCCAGGGCTGCTCCTGCCTGGTTCCACCGGGGAAGAAGGAAGCACTGGGCAGGAGGAGGGCATATGAGCTCTCTTCGCAGGGGGTCTGGCTGGTTAGGCATAAAAAGTCACAGCAGTTGTGCGTGGTGGCACATGTCTGTAATCCCAGTGACTCGGGAAGCTGAGGCAAGAGGATTGATCCTGAGTTTGAGGCCAATCTCAGCAATTTAGTGATACCCTCAGCAACTTAGGAGACCCTGTCTCAAAATAAAAATAAAAAGGACTGGGAAGGTAGCTCAGTGGTAAAGATCCCCTGGGTTCAACCTCCAGTACATACATACATACATACATACATACATACATACATAAATAAATAAGTCATAGCAATGCAAACCACAGCCCCCACTGTTCCTGTCACCAAGAGACAGGAAGACCTGGGTGCAAGAGTTCTACACAAAGGTGCAGATGTGAGATGAAAGTGCCTCAGAGACACAGCCAGAGCGGGGCAAGTATAAAGATTTGGACAGTAAGGACATTCTCCCCTAGTATAAATTTATTTTAAATATTCCTTTTGAGTTTGAAATCAAGCTCATCTTACTCCTTTAAAATGTATCAGATGCCGATATAAAAAGATCTTCTCTACCAGGATGGTTCCTCCCCGTCTCACGGTCCAGCCTCTTTGAATGCACTTATCTGTGATCTCTGCCCTTCTGCACACTTGGAGGCCTCCATTCCTCCTAGGAAGGAGGGCATAGGAGTGAGGGGTCAGGCCAGGCTGCCACACTGTTAGAACTGCGCTGTGGGGCACCGGTCTCCAGCAAGGGGCTGCAGGAGGGGAGGCAGGAAGGGAGCTCCAGTCAACCTGGCTGAAGTCAGAACTTTGGTGACCAGCACCCACGCTCTGCTGTCCCTGTGCTGGGGCAGACCTAATTGCTTCCAGGGCAGTCATTTGCAACAGACTTCTTAGTTCCCCCAGCATCAGCTCATTAACACGCCAGGTTTAAAATCCCAAGATGATCTCAACACACAGAGTGTTTCTTCAGAGAACTAGCGTGGGGCAGCCACGGAGAGCTTAACATGAAACCCGCAGCTAGCAAGTGAGCATGCTGAGCAGACAGCTCCTCTCAGGACGGCCCCTGAAGTAAGAGCCTCACCAACAGGAGAGAGTCCAAACTGGCTCCTTGCTCGTTTGGAAATCTCAGTCACTGAAGGTGAGTAAGAACAAAGATTCATGAATTAAACAAGAGGAAACAGTTCATCGGGTGGGGATCCCAGGCGTGGGGCAGGGCTTGCCCCCTGACTCAGCCCTCTCAGCAAGGCCTTAGCCTCCCAGCGCTGAGACCATGGGGTGGAGAAGAGGGTGGCTGTTTTAAGAAGCACAGCAGGTAGATTTGGGGATGTGTACCTGTGCTTGGCCCAGAGAAGTGAATGGAATAAAACCGGCTGCCTCCTTCACAAGACCACCTCTGGAATAACCCGCCACCCACCCACCCTGCAGTGGGCACACCCATGCCCCAGGCCTGCCCTTCCGTAGTCTCCAGCCCCTTCTTTGAAATCGCTGCACCAGAGAAGCTGCCCTCCGTGCCATCTGCTGGCCTTGTATATCTCCTTAGGCTGCAGGACCAAGAGAAGAGAACCTCAGGCCTTGTTTCCAACACAGGCCAACAGGGGCCCTCGAGGTCAACACACTAGGGCTGACTTGGGTTCCAGCCTTTTCTCTCCAACAATCGGATGGGAACCATCCACCTGGAGACTTGGTTGCGTCCCTGGTTCCCTGTCAGTGCCACAGGCCAGGATGTGTGTAGTGGCAGGGTGTGCAAGAACCCCACGTTTACAGGTCCCCCAGGGAGTGAGAAGGGGCAAAGGTAAGTGTGGGTGGTCTGTGATGGAAGGGTAGAGGAAGAAAGAAGCAAGCAGAGGGGCTACAGGAAGCCCCGGCTTCCAGCCTGGTCCACACAGGTTTTGAGGTCTGAATCCTGTCTACACACGTGTGAGCCTCTTACTGTTCCTGACTTAGTAAGGTCAACTCTAAAATTCTCAAATGGGGCCACTCTGTGGTGGAAAACAGAGCCTGTCAAGGTGACCCAGGATCTTCTGCTGGAAAAAAATAATACAAAGCAAACAAACAAAAACCCTAAATGACAAATCAATCCTTCAAAACTGAAGCCAAACTAAAGCAAATTAGCTAAGAGTCATCAGGTTGGAAGTTCTCCTCACGCTTTGGCCCAGGACAGGGGCAAGTGTGGAGGAAGCTGCCTGGCTGGGCTTTGTCTCTTCTGAGCTTGAGGGGCTTCATGCCTGTGCTGTGAACAACTCAGGTCCAACCTAAGTCCCCGACCCTCCCTCCACAAAGAGATGCCTCCTGCAACTATGGGACCCCCAAGGGAAGGGGCGCAGGGTCTCAGGGCCTGGCAGAGCTGAACCTCTCCACATCCAGGAGCCAGGCTCTGCTGGGCTGTCTACCTGGTCTGGAGCACCCAGCCCCCATGGTCTGGGCTTTCCTTTACCTATTTATTTGTTAACTGAGGTAAAATTTGCATAACAAAATTCTATTTAAAGTGAAAGACTCAATGGCATTTGCTACCTTCAGGAAGTTGTGTACCCATCATCACCTCCATCTAGTTCCAAAGCACATTCTTCACCCAAAAGGAGACCCCAGGCACACTAGCAGTCACCCCCGGCCCCTCTGCTGTCTGTGGATCTGCCTGTTCTGAGCGCTTACATGGCAGAATGCACAGTGTGGCCTTCTGGGTGTGGCCGTATGCCTCAGCAGAGTCCAGGCTCATCCCTGTTGCAGCCCTGTGGGTGCTTCACCATGACATTCCACCTCTGGAGCAGTGCCGTGCACACTGGTGGACACACTCGCTGGCTGATGGACACCCAGTGTTGCCAACTTCTGGCTCTGGTGAATACAGCTGTGAACATTTGTGTGCAACTTGGTGTTTGAAGACCTGTTTTCGGCTCTCTGGGGCGTACACCTAGAGTGGAACTCTGGTCCTATGGCTTTTCTACACTCATCCTCACCAACACTCACTTTTTTCGTTTCTGATTGCAGCCATCATACTGTGTGTGGAGTAACATCTCCCTGTGGTCTTGTCTGGGTTTAAGGTGGCTCTGTCTATATCATTAGCATTATGGATTGAATGTTTCCTCCCCAGATCTGTGTGTGGAAGCCCTAGTCCCCAGTGAATGGTATTTGAAGGTGGGGCTTTTGGGAGGAGTTAAGAATTAAATGTCTGTCCCAAGTTGGCACCCAGTGTATAGGTGGCCTCTCAAGCCAGAATGAGGCCCCTTACCAGAACCCAAACTGACTATGCTGGCCCTGATCTCAGACTTCTAGTTCACAGAACTGTGAGAAAATAAGTTAACTTATGGCTGTTAGCGCTCTGAACAAGTAGTCTATATTACAGATTCAGCCTTTTAGAGGACAGCCTTGGAGTTTTTACTCCTGTTGTTGCTTGTCCTTGGAGATGCGCCCCCTGGCCTCCAAATAGAGAACCCAGGTACAAGGAGGGGCAGGACAGCTTGCCCACTACTTCCCGCTATAGAATCCCTAGAAATGGCCCAGGAGACACAGGCCTCTTATTGCCCCAGATGCCTGCTACCTTTCCATGTCTTGGGGAGATTCACACCAAGATTCCAGCCAGAACCCAAATGCTGAGTGCTTGGGGCAAGGGCAGAGGCATCTGCGAAAGATGCAGGGCAGGACAAACCCCATCTGCCACCCATCCGCACATGGAGCTGCCCAGGACGCACACTGCCAGTCTGCCCCGTCTTTGTTTTCTCCCTTTCAATATATAGGCTTTTTTTTTTTTCCTTCTGATACTAGGGATTGAACCCAGGGGCACTGAGCTATATATATCCCAAGAAAAACGTCCAAAACTGAAATCACAAAATAAATCAGAACATTTTGAAAATGATGAAAATAACAATATCAAAATCTGTGAGATGTGCCTTCTGAAATATCAGGGGAGAAATCTGTAGCTTTAAATACTTATGTTAGAAAAGAAAAGGATTCAAGGGTTCTGCAGCACAGAGCACAGAATGGGAGAGTGAGTGAACCCGAGGGAGGCGAGCAGCGAAGACCAGATCAGACCAGGGAGAAGAACAAGCAATGGAAACGTGAACGAGGCCAAAAGTGGGCTCTGTAACAAGGTCGACAAGATGGATGGCTGTTCAGCTAGAGGCCAGGAGGAAACAGAGACTCCCAGGATGGCGAGTGAAGGAGGCCCCCACTGTTCCCACAAAGGGTGGAAGGATATCAAAAGTACATCAAGAGCCGCTTTAGGCTGACTGCCCGACGTCCACGAGGATTTGGACAAACTACTAATAAAACCTCAGCTTGCCTAAAGTGACATGCAGGAAACAGAAAATCTGAGTAGAACATATTCATTCTAAAAAACTGAATTTGTTATAAAAGAAATCTCCAAAGGCCTGGATGAGTTCCCTGGTGAATTCTATCAACACTCAAGAAAAAAACACTAATCTTCTGCAAAGTTTTTCCAGAAAAATCAAAGAGGAAGGGATAATCCCAGCTCCTTTTACGAGGCCAGCATAACCCTAACACCAAAACTGACAAGAATGTTACTGAAAAAGAAATTGTACCCCAATATCCCTCTTGAATGTAGACACAATCAATATCCCTAACAAAACCTTAGCAAATTAATCCCAACACCACACAGGAAAAATAATACATCAACAAAATAGAAAACAAACACCATTTTAACAAAATAAGAAGGAACATGTAAACATTTTAATAGATGCGGCAGAAAGCACTTAAAAACTTCCACCTAAGCAGGGCACAGTGGCATATGCCTATAATCTCAGCGATTTGGAAGGCTGAGGCAGGAAGATGCCAAGTTTAAGGTCAGCCTCGGCGATTGAGTGAGATCCTACTAACTAGTTTAACAAGATCCTGTCTCAAAATCAAAAAATAAAAAGGGCTGCCGATGTAGCTCAGTTAAAGTGCCCCTGGGTTAAATCCCCAGACCTGAACCAAACCAAACAAAAAACCTTTCACCTACATTCACGGTCAAAAATTCACACCAAGCTTCTAAGTCTGAGGAAGGGTGTCTATGACACACCTACAGTTAACATCATAATTAATGGTGAACTTCTGAATCCTTTTACAATAACATTTGGCGGAAGGCAAGGATGCTCACATCTATAGCTTCCAGTCATCAGCAGATGGGCAGGTGTACCGTGCAGAACAGGGGGACAGCAGGCAAGCAACACATGAGACAAGGAAAAGACCCAGGGACCAGAAGTAAGAGAGGAAACTAAACTTGCACATCACATGACTGTGAGTACAAAATTCCAAGGAAGGAACCTATAAAAGAGCTAACAATAGAACCACAAATGAGTTTAGCATGTTTACAAGATAAATGGCCAATATAAAAAAATCGAGTGCATTTTCATGTACTAGTAGTAAACCACTGGAATACAAAGTTTAAAAGAAAAGACAATTTCAATCAGCTGGCATTACTAGTGCCTTGGGAGGCTGAGGCAGGAGGATTATCAGTTTGAGGCTAGATTGGGCAACTATCTCAAAATAAAAAATAAAAAGGGCTGGGGATATAACTCAGTGGTAGAGCACCCCTGGTTCAACCCCCAGTACCAAAAACAACCCCCCCCCAAACCATTCTATTTACAATAGCACCAAGAAACATAAAATATTTAATTAGGAATAAATTTTCTCATTTGCTATATGTTTTATATTTTTGGAAATAGTTACAGATGCACAGGTGGTTAGAGCTTAGAGAGGTCTTACGTACCTGTTACCTGTTTTTCCCAGTGGTTACATCTTACAAACTCTTAGTACAATATCAAAACAAGGGAACTTACTGGTATAACATGTGCATTTTATGCACTTCATCACCTGCGTAGACTCAGGTAGCACACCAAGGCAATCAAGGTGAGCAATCCCCGACCACAAGGGGCTCCCTGGAGCTGCAATTTACAGGCACACCTAGCCCCTCCCTCCACCATCCCCTGATGCAGTCCCTGACACTGCTAAGCTGATTTCCATCTCTAGTTTACAGCCTGTGTCCTGTGTCCTAACCTTACAGTTTTGCCGTTTTCTAGAATGTACTTTAAATGGAAACATACAGCTTTTTCAAACTGGCTTTTTCCACTAAGTGTAATGCCCTTGAGATCCTCCCAAGCTGTTGCAACTGTTAATAGTTTATTCCCTTCTGTTGCTGAGTCAGGATCCACGGTTTGGACATACTAGTTTATTTAACTATTCACCAATCTAGAGACATTCTAGAGACAAACATCCAGAGTTTTGCCATCATAAGTAGAGCTGCTATTGACACTCAGGGACAGGATTTGTGTGGACACAAGTTCTCATTTCTTCAGGTTAAATATCCAGGAATGTTACTACTAGGTCATGATAAGTGTGTGTTTAGTTTTGAAACAAAACTGCCCAACTGTTTCCCAGAATGGCGGTACCATTTCACATCCCCACCAGCAACATACGAGGCATTTGGCTCATCAGCATCCTCACCAGCACTTGACATTTTCACAAATTTTTATTCTGTCTGTTCTAAAATGTATGTAGTAATATCGTGAAAAGATCTAAATTTACATTTCCCTTAATCTGCAAATGCCAGTGTCGCTGAGTGTCTTTATGTGTTTATTTGCCTCCTGTGCATTGTCTTTGGTGAAACTCTTCACACCTTATTTTGTACTTGGACTTTTTAGTGCTCCTGTGTATGATGTCAGTAGTTTTCAGAGTTATTCATAGATTCTAGACACGAGTCCTTTGTCAGATATTTGGTTGCAAATATCTTCTCTCAGTCTACGGGTCATCCTTTCATCTTAAGAGGATCTTACGCAGAACAGAAGTCTCAGAATTTGATGAAACCCAAATGGCCTTTTTCCAAAATTGATTTCTCTCTTTAATGGGTGACTCTTTTGGTGTCGTCTCTAAGAACTCCAAGACTCACCATGCTCTAGGTCCCAGGGAGCTTCTACTATATTGTCTTCTCAAAGTTTCAGAGTTTTACATTTAAATCTATGATTCAGTTTCTGTTAATTTTTGTATAGGTTGTGAGATTTAGGACAGGGTTCAGCCTTTTGGCCTGAAGACATCTGACTGCTGAAGCATGGTTCGTTCAGAGGCTTGCTTCTTTCAAGATTTGCCTTGTCCTTGGCAGTGATCAGCGGGCAGTCGAGGAGCTATGGGCTGCTCCACCCACCTGTGTGCCTGCCGTTGGCCAACACCACATCTCATGCGCTATGGCATACAGGACTCAAGGATAAGGGGAGGGCTCCTCCTGCTGGATCCGTTCTTTTTTTGTTATTCCAGTGCCTTCCCGGATATGTTTTAGAATCATCATCTCTACATCTACAAAAAATTTTGCTGAGATTTTGGTGTGAATTGTGTTAAACGTGCCCATCAACATGGGGATAAGTGATGCTGTTTTTTATGAATACAATGTGTCTCCCCATTTGCTTGGATCTTCTTGGATTTCTTTTATTGAGTGTTCTATAGTTTTTAATCATACAAGTCCTATACATGTTGTTAAATTTACATCAAAGTTTTTAATTTTTAAGTGTCTATTAATGGTGTGACATTTAAAATTTGTTTCCATGTGTTCATTACCAGAATATAGAAATAAATTTTACTTTTTGTGTATTGATTGCATATCCTCTGTAACCTCTCTACACTGATACTAGCTCCTACCTTCTTGCTGGGCTCCTTGGGATTTTCCAAGCCGTCTGCACCAGGAATGGTTTCATTTCTCCTTTTCTGTAGATTTCCAATAAGGCCCAAGCTTTATTGCATTAACTAAAACAGGATGTTTTTTTTTTTAATTGTGACAAACTTCTTCACGGAAACTGTGTGACCACTTGTGTAAAAAATTAAAACAATAATTGAAAAGATATGCAATGTTCATGAACTGGAAGAGTCAATATTGTTAAGACCCCCAAAATTGATCTACAGACTCAGGACAAACCCAAGCAAAATTCCAGCAGGCTGGTTTTTAACATAGAGAAGCTTGTGTTAAAATGTATCCTTCTAAGACAACACAGAATAACTCAAACAATTCTGTAAAAGAACAGAGTTTTTATAATACTTGATTTTAAGACTTATTATAAAGTAATACTAAGAGATTTTGGTACTGGTGGAAGAAAAGTCATACAGATAACTGAATGGAAATGCAAGTACAAATATCTAGGACTGACTGATTTCTGAAAAGTTGTCAGAGCAGCTCAACTGAAATGACATGAGAAAAACAGGAGATCTTTATGGACAAATGACAAAGACAGAAAAACCATGACCCCAACCACTTCAGAAACAAAACAGATCCAAAATGGACCCCAGATCTAAATGTACAAACTGAAACTCTTGAATGTAATAGGAGAAAATCCTTGAGATTTTCAGTTAGGAAAAGATTCTGTGCTGACAGAATTCTCAGATGAACCTCAGTGACACATGCCCTTGAACAGTCTCATCCTCTCGAGTATGGGAGGAGCCTGCAAATACAAAAGTCATCTTGACCTTGTGGAGTCCTTGAAAGGGTCTTGGGACCCCCAGAGCACACGTGGAGACTACTGTCCCCACTGTCCACTGTGGGGAGATGGGTACACATGGACCAGACAGACCTTGCAGCAGGATCATTGGAACCCCAAGCAGAAGTGATCACTGTCTACCTCCAAGTGACCAACAGAACAGCAAAGACCCAATATGAGAAGATGATAGCCACCTGTTCTGATGTGCGGAAAATGTTATGGAACAAAGAAATGAGTCAGGATAAGAATTTTAGGCAATTCGTTATTTACATGAAGTTTAAAAACAAAGCTAAACACACTGGCTATAAAACCAAAACACATGCAGTGTTTTCTCTGTGGCAGACGCTGTTAAGCGTGTGTCTTCCATTACTAACTCAGCAGCTCCTCATAATACCTGAGGCAGGTGTCAGCCCACCTTTCGGAGGACAGGAGACAGAGTGGTCAGGGAACTTGTCCGAGTGGCAAGACATCAGGCTCCTTAGTTGACCATTTAGGGATATGCTGATGGCAAAAAATACAAGGAAAGGAAAGGAATAATCACATCAGTGTCAGAACAGTGGTTCTGCTGGGTGGTGGCAACAACACAGGGGTGTCTAAGTTCTTGTTGATGTTCTAAATCAGGGTGGTGGGCACCAATGTGTTTGGTTTGTATTTTAATCTGTGCATATTTCAAGCCCTCTTCTGTAGTCACATATGATATGAGAAACATGTATGTATTTTGTAATTAAAAAAAAAAAAAAGCAAGAGAGAGAGAGAGAGAGGGGAGAGAGAGAGGGAGGGGGAAAAAAACCCAAACAACAAACCCACAGTGAAGGGCATTAAAAACCAGTCCTTTAGGCCAGGCAACTCCCTCCAAGCAGCTTTGCAGAAGTGTGTCCAGATCTCATTAAACACGGTCCTTCCGCCTCTTCTCAAAGCCTCTTGATTGGTGAGGTCCTTTTAAAAAGCCTTGCTCCTGGCTTTCTGCCACCCTCTCCGCCAAGCACACTGCTCAGGCCAGAAGCAACTAGTAGCTTTGTCATATGACTGGGAACACATAAAAATGACTTATTTTTTAAAAATAGAAAACCACCTGGTACCTCAAGGTCGAGGAACTAAAAGTTGACATCAAAGACCTCTGTGTGCACCATGTAAGCTGGGCACATGAGGGACCGGCGGCAAGTCACAGGTTGAAGAGAGGACTGTTCTTTGCTATTGCTCCTGTCTCCACCTTGGGCAAGGGGAGAATGTGGAGAGATGACTACAGAGACAGAAAATCACCGACTGCTCAAGACTGCCAAGTAGGAGAAAGGTCACTTTTTACCAAAACAAATTTCAGGCTTACTTCTGAGCAGCCTGCCTCTCGGCATCCGTACACCCTCTGTTCTGCAGCAGCCCCGAGTCCAGGCAAATGCTGCGTGGCACAGCACCCCTAGAAGCAATCATCCTGAGCGTGGGAGGTGCCTGAGGCTAGGCCACCCCCACCTGGGTTAGCACTGGGCTTTCTTCACTGCTGGGCAGAGCTCATTCTTCATTCCAAGACACCAGGAATAATGGCACAGTGTCAGATCTGTGGAGCTCCTGATGGCACTGTGGAGCAGCCTGTGCAGGCTCGCACACCCACCTGCACCATGACAAACCTGTCACTGTCCTTTTAAGCCTTCCCAGCCCCCACCCTCCAAATCCATCCCCACTTCCTTTTTGAGGCAGCTTATCCTGGGAGCTAAGTTTAGCTACTACCATTTCTAATCTTTCCTCCAGGGACACGGTGGAGTTCCGCCTCACAGAGGCACCAGCCCTGGCTCTGCTCTCAGCTGCAGCCGCGGGTCCTCGCAGCAGCCCTGCTTCCTCTGGGCAGTGCTGTTCCAGCTGACCTCCCTCACCCGAGCCCACAGCTCATGCCTCCTTTTGGGAGAGCTTGTTTCAGACCCCATACAACCCCAGCTCTTCTACTTCCAGCAGATCACCTTTCTAGGCTTCAGTTTCCCCTTCTGCCAGGTCAGAATGACACACCGGCTCACAGAACTGTCTTCAGGCTGAGTGCAGGAGTGACCTGTGGCAGGCTCTGGAATGGCAGCCCTGCCATTTGACTGAAGCCACAGCCTTGGCTGACAATTCCAGGATGGCTGACTTGACGACAGGATTTGAGACATTACAAGAGGAAACTAAAGTAGGAGGAAAACCCAGCAAACTTTTTTTTTTTTTTTTTAAATAACTTGATGTCACTCAGGTCAACCGGAAAAAGAACACAGAGGCACATCTTCCTTCACACCTACTGGAGCTGGCACTGTCCTCTGGAGGCACTGTTATCTATTGAATTTCTCAGGACAGAAACAATCCCCATTTCACAGAGGATTGTGCTTCCAAAACCAGCCTCCAGCCCCAAATGCAAATTAAATTTCCCTTGATTTACCACTTGCAGCTATTGGGTCTTCTCTGACCATATACTTGAATTTGCTAAAAAACAACAAAACGAAACACTGCAATGAATAGTTGCCAGAACAGACTGCTGGAAAGTGAAGACCGCAGCACTGCCTGGACGGATGGAAGTGGAGAGGCGGAGGCAGAGGTAGAGGCGGAGGCAGGAGTGTTGAGGTCAGGAGCACCAGGCCTGCCTGGAACAGAGGAGGTGGCGACAGCGCTAAATTGGAGCATTCGGCTTTGACGGTAGTTAATGCCAAGCGGCTCTTCAGATCACACTGAAAGTTCAACCCACCTTGTCCACGTTTTCCTGCCTGTCAGGTCACGAAACGCCAGGCCTTCAGAGAACAATGTGGCTGTGGGGGCAGAGACTTGCGTGGACGAGCTTCTCTCCACCTGCCTCTCTCCAGCGCCTCCACAAACACGTGAAAACATGACCTGCCAACACACCAGCTGGGGACAGCAAATGGCGGTGGTTCCAAGAGTGGGAGGGAAGGGCCTTCTCTCTAGGGAGGTTCTATGGCTCTGTGCCATGGCCTACTCACAGCTGCCCACAGACCTGGTTCAGGAAAGGTCGCAGGTGGGGCATGTGGCCAGAGGGCAACAGACAGTCAGCTCGCTACATAGCAACGTCCAATAGAGGCTGCGAGGTGCCAGGCTCCAGGCAACTGGGTACTGGACTGGATATTTCATCTCTCTTTATCCAAGGGCAGTACAACGACTCCCATTTCCTAGTTGAAGAAATCTAAGCTTCTTTAGAAGTTAATTTGGCCAAGGTCAAAACGCTGCTTGAGTCTGAGCTCTCAGCCACTGGGGCAGCGCTGCAGGGACGAGCAGAGGCTGTCAGCTACCAAAGACTGCACGCCCCAGGGGCTAAGTGCAACTGCATTTCCTAAACATTAAACTACAAAATCCAAACAAGGACAGTCCTCTCCCTCCTGATGGGACCTGAATGCCACAAAGGAGAGGAAGCACAAGCTGCAGGACGAAAGAACCAGGTATGTGGGAGGGACCCCCCCCAGCAGGGGGGAGGGGTCACAGGGCCTTCTGCTAGAGGCTGACCAGGCCTGTCCTCCCCCACCACAGTTCCAACAAAAGGGAAAGAAAAGCGTTCAAAGCGATTTCTCTGTCTGCCAGGCACTGAGTCATCCGTGGTGCGGGGCGGCAGGGCTCTCGGAGCAAGAACAGGCAAGCTCTGCCCATGGAGCCACTTGTGCTGTGGCCGCAGGGAGGTGAGGCCAAAGCAGGGATGCCTGACTCTGCTGTGGGTGCCGGCCAGGGCCTCCACCCCTCGTAAAACACCCTGAGCTGTCCCTCCTGGCTGACAGGCCACAGAGCACAGGGGCACTGACTCAGTGCGCCAGCTTTCCGCCCATGTTCTGGCCTTGACTGTGAGAGGACAGAGGCTGAAAGCTCCTTCCTGGCTGCTGACCAGAGATGGCCCCTTCTGCACAGAGCCATCTCTTGAATTTTTTGCTGACCAGAGGTTAGCAGGACTTCGTGACAGATCTGCCCCCAACACACACACTCAGGGATGGAAGTTCACAGAGAAACCTGTGTCACCGCAATCTTCAGGAGGAATGGCCTGAGCACAGGCGTGAGTACTGTGCACCTGCAGTGTGTTCGTGCCACCCAGCAGGGGACGCTCAGGGCCAGCACAGGTCGCCCTGCAAGAGCTCTTTCTCTGCCTGACCAATGGCGGTCAAGGCCTCCTCTGTACAGCTGCCCGGATGCCCTCAACCCTGCACTGAGCCGCTCCAGGACGCAGCTCTCCACGCATGCACCCTATGTACCAAGAAGTGTTTCAACTTGAAACAGCCTCAGAATCAAGGCTAGTTGGAAGAAAAAAGCAATTATTTCAAGGTCTAAGATATCTGGGTAAAGCTGCAATAAAAACATTTATATTTCCCAACGACAGACACCACACCAAAAGAAGATTCTGGATGCTGGTACCTGTGTGGGTAGCTTATTTTTTATTAGAATTGGATCATGCTGTCATATTCAAAATTTGGCATTTTCATTAATTATCCTGAATTAACCTAAAGAAATCACATTTTTATCTCCAGTCTTTAAAAAAAAAATTTTTGCCTTCGAAGACAAATAAGACAAAACAGAATGATCTTTACGGAGGTCCTGGTGTGTCACCAAAGGAGATGACTTCAGTACAGAACAGCCAGGCCAAATCGTCTGGCATGTCTAGACAGTGTGCAGGGCCAGGCAGAGTAGCAAAGTTTGAATGAAATCCTCACATGAAACTGACTTAGAGCTCAAACCTCAATCAGTAACCAAGCTTAATTTCCTTCCTTCCCTGCATTAGAAAATGAGATGCAAAATAAACATCCAGCTCGCTTTCCTCCTGTGAAAACTGTGCCAGACATGCAAGAACTTGGGTTTCTGTAAGTGAAGTGCCACCTGGAGTGAGCCTTCGTGGACAGTCACGGAGCCCATCCAGCCACACCTGGGCACCTCCCAAGAGCAGTACCAGTGAAATGTCAGCCTCCAGCCTTGGCAGGAGCTTCTTGGACAGAGGGGACATTTGAAAGTTATCAATAAATTGCTTCTGAAAGCAACATATTTTCCATCTTCTCAGAGAATTGTGCTTAATATTTCTAATAAAACTCTAAAGCTCAGTAAATAGGAGCAAATTGTAGGATTTCACAACACTTTACTTCTTAAGCTCAGCTATTAGCTAGTACAGAAGATATGAAGGTCCCTTCTAAAGAGAACATTCATTGACAAGTCAAGGATAGATTAAAACAACCACAGCACAGCACACCTGTGGAGCCTGGGATCTGCCATAGCAGAGGACCAGGGCAATACCAGCCTGGTGGTGGCAACTCACTCCCTGCTCACTGCTCTAAAATGCTACATAGTTTACTTGGAAAGACAAACTCACTGCTCTCCAAAATAACTACACTACACTGATAATCAAATTCACCATCATTAAGAGATACTGGGTCTCACACAATGTTAGATAAGGAGGGAAGAATGGGAAGAAAAAACATTATTTATTGCAAAACTCACCTCCAAAGAGCAGAACTTCAGCTCTCTCATAAGTACCATTAACATATTTATCTTTCATTTTAAAAGGGTACAGAAGAATGTCCGTGGCAGTATTATTGGTAATAGCCAAAAAGTAGAAATGATCCAACTGCTCATCCCACAACTGGTGAATAGATAAAACAAAATGTGGTGCACCCAAACCAAGGAATGCTGTTCTGCAATAAAAATGAATGAAATCCTGATACCTGACAAGTGGCACAATCCAAGTGACCTCAAACACATTCTGGGAAGGAAAGAAGCCAGACACAAAGGTCACCTATGGTAGGATTCCATTTACAGGAACTGTCCAGAAAAATCTAGAGTGGTCGAGTGGCTGTCTGGGGCTGGGAGCTGGGGTAAGTGCGAACGGGCACGAGGGGCCTCACTGGGATGATGGAAATGTTTTAAAAATGGGTTTATGACCGGGGATGTAGCTCAGTGGTACAGTGCTTGGCTAGCATGCCCGAGGCCCTGAGTTCAATCCCCAGAACTGGGGGGGGGGGGGGGGGG
>JAJEJO010001622.1:39229-109245 GCA_020662805.1 Glaucomys volans | reverse complement strand
GGGGGGGTTACAGTGATGTTTGCACAACTTGGTAACTGTACTTAAAGTTATTGAATTAAGTACTTTAAAAACTGTATAAAAAGAAAACGTTTCCATAAAACCACCTTATTTACTTAAGAACAGTCCTATTTTGCTTGCACTGAGAATTAATCATCCCCCATTTAGTAACACCCAAGCACTTACTGCTGGTTCAAGTCTAAGATCCAGTTCAGAGGCTCAAAGCTTTCAGGGCAGGAAAGCTCCCACTGCAAAGGCTGTTACCGGCTGTTTTCATCTTTATTAAACCACAGTTATTTAACCAAATAGCAGCAGGAAGTTCAACAGACCCCGAATGTCAATTAAAAGAAGACCAAGTAAGATCCCTAAATGGAACTACAGGCTGCAGCTTGTCCCCTTCAAAGGTCCTCGCATGCTCCCAGTACAAGGAAGAAGGGGAGGAAGCGCCCAGAGATTGCATTGCTGGGGAGGGTGGAGTGGCCCCTCCTGTGTGGAGCCCCTGGAGAGGAAGGCAGGCTGGTGTAGGCCTGGTGCTGCTGGAGTCTGGGATTCCCAAAGTAGGTCCACAGAGGTGCTTCCTTAAAGACAGGCCTGGATAGAAGGAGGTGCACGACTTTCCTGGAGGGGCCCAGAGTTGCAGTGTGGGCCGGGGGCCCAGAGGCCTGCTCAGTTTCCATTCTACCCATTTCTCAAACTCATTTACCATCTATTTTCTTTTTCATCTAAGACCAAAACTACTCCTTCTTAAAAGTTAGACAAAAACAACAACAAACAAACAATCAACATCCCCCACAAACAACCCTCTTTATAATTTGTCTTACAAAAAAAGGGGAAAGTCGCTGTCCTTATAATTTACTGAAACACTTCGGTGTCTAATTGGAAGTTTATCATGAAATCCATAGTTTACAGCTTTGAGGTGGGACATGGCAAGAGTTAAGAGACAGACACCAGTCAGAAACAATCCTATAAGGTGGGGGGGAGCGGACGACACCACATGCATACACTTGCAAATGGGCCAGGCAGGAGGCAGACTGGAGTTCTCAGCAGGACTCTCACAACTTTTAGTGTGAAATTATCTCAAACTTCAAAAAACAAAAACAAAAACAAAAAATTACAATTAGAGACATTATGCATTCATGAACATGAGCATAAATATGACCATAAACAATATTTCAAAAAAAGGAGTCAAGTAAGAATCTGCTCCATGAAATCCTTGCACCAGATAAGGAAGCCCAGAATATCCAGTCCTGAAAGTGGTTTTCCCACACCAGATCTCCCTTCTAGTCTCTGCCTTCCCCATCAGTGGCCTGGGTGACAAGCACCCTGGGCTGGCCAGGCAGGGCCTCTGCAAAGATCCCACACACTGACTTCCATGGATGATGCTCTCTGAACTGACAGGTGAAATGGATCCTATCTGCCCTGCAGAGCGCCCAGCTCTCCCCTGAGGGAGACCTTCTTCTAAAAGGCTCCCAGGCTCACAGTACTGGTGTCCTCCACATGGTTATTACTGCTTATTACTGACTGAGAAGTGTGACTGAGTGCATCCTGGGATTTTTCTGACCAGGTTACAGTTGAGCTTCTGTATAAAGTTATTTGTTCAATTACTGCCACTCTCCAAACTATCCCAATAACAACTAGTTTTCACAATGATCAGGTTGGAGCTCAGCTTTGACTTCATAATGCAGACTTTTCTCTGTTGGTATCTGGGCAGCAGGTTTTGCTTTTTTCTAACAAATAAACGAATCATTTTATCTACCGTGGTTTAGGGGTCCAGGCCTGCCAGTCAAATGAATCAAAGCCAGGGTTGCTCTCGGAGCTGGGGCTCCATCTGAGTACACTTGAGAGTTTGTTTCTGAGCAAACCCTAGTGGTTTCAGTCCCAGCTGAGCACTGGGGCAACCCTTGGGAAGCTGCCTCTCCTTCCTCCCAGCATGTGCCAGCGGGTCCTGTGGGGAATGCAGAGATTAATTGCAGCTGGACTTGCTCAATTCTCTTAGAGAATGGAATCCTTAGAGACTTAAGGAAGCATTAATTATTTTAAATGCTTCAGTCCGGGCTGAATGCAGCATTGAGGTGGGTGGGTTGCATCTTGCATGGAAGGAAAGGAATCCTCTGGTTGCTCTGTGTCATGAAGAAAATGAAAACCCTTCCTTAGGGGAAAGAAGCAAACTCCCAGAAACATGGATCCCAGGAATCCAAAAAACTCTCCCAAACTCTAGGCCTGGACCTTTGTAATCACTTATGTTAAAATTTAAGAGAAAAATAACTTCTTGGTTTTGTCAGGCTGATGGCAAGTCAATTCAATAAGTTTTGCTGAATGAATAGGCAGAGAATAGTGGGTGCTCTGTAAACTTGAGACTCCATTTCTGACTCAAATATTCAATGAAAGATCAAGAAAGTCAAGAAGTAGGGAGCTCTGTCTGCATCTGCTCTCATCGCGATGGCATCTCTCATGTGATCTGCTCCACATCACCACATACATACTTTTTTAAAAAAAAAATTTTACTTACTTTTTTCACATATATCCTTTTTGCATGTGTAAAAACATGCTAACATAAACCTCACCGTCTCACCCACATCTCTATATGTTTCAGTAGTGTCAGGTACATTAGCATTGTTTCAAAATATCTCCAGCTTTTTCATCTTCCAAATCTGAACCTCTATGCCCATTAAACAGAAACTCCCTTTCCCTCTCCCCTAGGCCTTGGACTCACCATGCAGCTTCGGTCTCTAAGAATTTGACTAGTTAGATACCTCACGTGGCTGAAACACTACAGTATTTCTTTTTTTGTGACTAGTGTATTTCCCTCAGCATCAGGTCCTCAATGTCACTATGGTTGTGCATGCTTCAGTACTTCTTTCCTTTTTAAGACTGAATACTATCCCATTTTAAGACCACATCTTGTTTATCCATTCACCTGTCAATGAACATCTGGGTTGCTTCTACCTTTTGGCTATTGCGAATAATGGTATATGAAAAATGGCTGCTCAGTGGGAGGGCACTTGCCTAGCATATGTGAGGCACTGGGTTTGATCCTCAGCACCATATAAAAGTAAATAAATAAAATAAAGGTATTGTGTCCATCTACAACTAAAAATATTTTTTAAAAAATGGATGTGCAAATGTCTCTGAGAACCTCTTTTCAAGTCTTTTGCATATATACCCAAAAGTGGAACTGCTGGACCACATGGGAGTTCTATTTTTAATTTTTTGAGGAACCTCACTATTTCCTACAGTGGTTGCACCATTTTGTATTCCCACCAATGGTGCACAGGGCTGCAATTTCTTCAGCTCTTCACCAACACTTGATATTTTCTGGTTTTCCATTGATAGCAGTCATCTTACTGGGTGTGGCAGTATCTCACTATGAGTTTGATTTGCATTTCTCTGATGACCAGTGACATTGAGCACAATTTCATAGGCCCATTGGTCATTTTTAGATCACCTCTGGAGAAATGTCTGTTGAAGTCCTTTGCCCATTTTTAAATCAGGAAATTGATTTTTTTTTTTTTTTTTGGTGGTAAAATCACAGGAGACCTTATATATTCTGGATGTTAATCAAGTTTCAGACCTATGATTTGCAAACATTTTCTCCCATTCCTCAGGTTTATCTGGTGTAGTCCCACATTGGTCTATTTTCCTTGTTTGTTGCCTGGGCCTTTAGACTCACATCCAAGGAATCATTGCCAACTCCAGTACCCATAACACTTTCCTCTTCAGTTTTATTTTAGAAGTTTTATAGTTTTAGTTCTTATTTTTTAAAATGCATTTTGAGTTAAGTTTTAAAAATATCTGTCCAGTATTCCATTGAATTAAGTGTATAAAAGTCACATGCCCCTACCAATAGTCATTTGGGTGGGATAGTTCCAGGATTGTGCTGCTATGAGCAAAGATGGCTTGATATCCTTTTTATAAGCTTCTCACACGTGAGAGCTCACCTCCCAATCTGTTTAGTAGTTAAATCACTTTTGGTGGGCTTACTTTAACTTTATTTTGAACTTTTTGACTTCATTGTATTGCAATTCCTTGCTTTGAAACCCTGAGCTCCAGATGAATTTTAGAATTCAGAGTTTCAGATTTTGGAGAAGTAATGTAGTACATATGATATACATTACAAAATATCACCAGGTGCGTTCTGGGGCAACCGCTCCAATCAAATACTCCAGTATGTCTGCAGTGACATACACATGATTTCTGCTCCTACCATGAATGCCCTGGCAAACACCCTCATTCATTTGCATTTATGTGCCTAAGCTGGACACCTGTACATAGAACTGCTGTGTCAAAGAATAAATGGAAAATTATTAAAAATGGTGTGCTGATTTATATCGCAAAGTACAAACATTTAAGATATTCATTTCTTAATACCCTCACTACATTGGGTATTATCTAATTTCACCCCCAATTTGATGGGTGGCATTTCATTACATTTTAAATCTAGGGTTTTTGAATTGTTTTGTTTGTTTTTATCTTGGAGGTTAGAGGGTCAAGTATTTTTTTAATATTCCCTTACTTTTATAAAGAATTTATAAGCAAAAGTCACATAAAATGGACCATGGTGACATGCAGGGGTAAGATTCAAGTATTGTGTGGAAAATAAGTTCTTGACATAGTCAGTCTCAAATAAATCTAAAATGCACAACTTTGCCAATGTTCATTGCCATATATATTACAAACAGGATAACCACATGCCACTGTTTGCCTTGGTGAGTCCCACTTTAAGCCTCTTCTCTTGGCAAAATTACTGCTAGGAAAATTTACTATGAAGTAATTTTGCTTAGTAACAAATATACTATGATTTGGGTATCAACTTATATGGTCACACAGAATTAAAATTTAGATCTGGTGTGGTTCCACAGACTCTTTTTTAAAGAAAAAATTTTAAATTTGTTCTAATTTGTTGTACTTGACAGTAGAATGCATTTATACATTTTGATAGATCATAAATAAATGGAGTGTAATTTCTCATTTTTCCGATTGTACACATAGGAGGATCACATCGGTAATGCAGTCATACATGTACATGAGGTAATAATGTCTGTTTCACTCTGCTATCATTCCTATCCCCATACCCCTTCCCCTACCTTCACTCTCCTCTACCTAATATAAAGTACTCTATTTCTCCCTCCCTCTCCATTGTGAATTAGCAACTGCATATCAGAGAAAACATCTGGCCTTTGGTTTTTTGGGCTTGACTTATTTCGCTCAGCATGATATTCTCTAACTCCATCCATCTACCAGCAAATGCCATAATTTCATTCTTCTTTAAAGCTGAGTAATATTCCATCATTTATATATACTACATTTTCTTTATCCATTCATCTGTTGAAGGGCATAGAGGTTGGTTTCATATTTTAACTATGGTGAATTGAGTTGCTATAAACATTTATGAGGCTGTGTCACTATAATATGTTGATTTTAAGTCGTTTGGGTATAAACCTAGCAGTGGAATAACTGGGTCAGATGGTGGTTCCATTCCAAGTTTTCTGAGGAATCTCCATACTGCTTTCCACAGTGGTTGCACCATTTTGAATGGTACCAAGGGTAGGGACCTCAACCCTTGACAGCTTGACTGGGCAGTTACAAGCAATGCTGGTCCCTCCCACCTGGTTAAGTGTTACATTTAGCTTTCCTGAGTACCAGAGCTAATAGGATGTGCATTTGTAACTTTGTTTCTCCATGCTGGATCCATACAAATAAGAATCGAAGACACATATCCTGCTGTACACCCAAGGAATGGCAAGATGCCTTTAAAGTTTTAAGACTTAAGTCAATGTCTTAAGATCATAGGAATGTGGCACCTGATGGGACAGCAAGTGTCAGGCCCTGAGAAGTTCCTGTCATAGCAATGAACAGGGAGAATAAGTAAACCAAATCATTAAAATCAAAGAAAAAAAATCCAGAGGCGCACAGCTCGTTCAACATGCAGGATCTTTCAACATGCAACTGTGCTCTGCTCGGTTTTCTAGACAAACATAAAACGAAGTCTGTTCTCCTCTCTACCGGAAGCCCCTGTGACCAGTTTCTTGGGTGTCTAGGTTTATTTGAACAGCCTTGATCAAGACATTCCTTTTCTGGAGTTGGTCTACTGCTTTTTATTTCACAACCTCATTCAGGTTAAATATCACCATAAAGTTGACCAGAATGAGAGAGCCAGCCAGCCTAAACTGCATTGGGAGATGAGGATCTCAGTAACTTGGTCTTAAGACACTCCAGAACATAAGCAGTGAAGAATAACAGAGAAGAGGAAAAGTACTGTGAGAATAAAGGCTTGATTCTCCATCCCTTCTTAGTCACAGAGCTCAGGAGAATCACTGTGCCCAGTGTTTCAGAGAGCTCTGGGAGCCCAAGTGCTCTGCCAGCTCTATTAATAAACACGGCAGAAAAACAGGACTGCCTGGTGCGTGAGCACTCGGGGAGCCTGGGGTAGGTACTGAACGCTGATGTCAGATCTGAACAGCCTGTTCTGAAGCGGGTGTTCTTAGGAAGGACAGCTACCATCACCCTGCCTAGAACTACAGTGGAAGGAACCAGGCACCCAGAGGTGCATCTGTGGTCCTCCACACTGGCTAGGCCTCAGAACCTCCCCAGGGGCTCCCCACAGAGCTGGCTGGGCACCTCATGCCTGACTTCTTGAACCAGACTGCACAGGGGCATATGGCCCAGACCTGTACTCTGAAGAGTTTGTGCAGCTAAGCTTGATGGCACCTGTTCTGCCCGCCAGCAAGAGAGACTGCAGGTGGCTGTGGCAGCTTCCCTGGGGGCAGTCCTGACTGTGGCTGCCCAGTGAGCCTACTGTGGGCAGTCTTGGGGTTACAGTGGATTTTTTTTTTTTTTTTTTTTTTTTGTACCAGGGATTTAACCCAGGGGCTCTTAACCACTGAGCCACATCCCCAGCCCATTTTTATATTTTATTAGAGACAGGGTCTCACTGAGTGCTTAGGGTCTTGCTAAGTTGCTGAGGCTGGCTTTGAACTCACAATTCTCCTGCCTCAGCCTCCTAAACCACTGGGACTACAACTAGCGTGTACCACTGTGCCTGGCTGTTAGTGGATCTTGACTGGAGTGGACACTGAGGCTGGACTGGGATTTGCTTGCCCAGTGGTGTGAACACATACTCAGTGCAATCAAGAACCAGATGAGAAGACAGTGCATGGATCTGGACCTGGACAGCTGACCATCATTTCTTCAGAGCAAAGATGTACTGTGCAGCCCATGATGCTCACCAGGGGCAGAGAGATCCTCAGAAGTGGGCCAGGCCATTGAAAAACTGGTTATCTAAAATAGGGAGACAGTACCAAGGGCTGGCTCACACACCTTCCTGAGCATGCACACACTCAGTGTGGGTGGGATTGAGGGAAGGCCCCCCACCAGACTTTCTTGGTGGATGTGAGGCTGGGGATGGGAGGGTGCCGTATGACTATAGGTCTTGCCCAGGGAGGGGCAGGCTGGTTTATGATCACAACTTTGTCTTTCTTCCCTACCAACCTGGTGCAGGGTTACAGGGTCAGGGCTAGTTCCCACACAAGAAACTTGGCTACCTTTTTAAACCTATGTCAGAATTCCTCAGGGTGGTGGCTTGTGCTTTGCCCATCTGGCAAAACTGGGATCAACAGTGAATGCAGCATACTGCCTGGGACTAGTTCTGTCCCAGGTCAACCCTATCTGAATGCAAGTGGACCAAGGAAAGGCACACTGCTGCCTGGAGTCTGGACCAGCACAGTGGCCCATCCATTCCATTCTAAGGTGGAAACATTTGGGTACAAAGGAAGAGAAGGAGCAAGAATAGCTGAAAGTAATGTAAGGAGGAAGCGGGCGGGGCAGAGGGGAACATCGACAGTACATGGCCTGGAAAGTGGCTCGGAGCTAGAGGTGGTGCTGCCCCTTAGCTCAATTACCCCAGCAGCCTGAAGGGGTGAGGATGTGTGTCTGGAAGTGGGGAAGAAGACCAAAGGTACATTTTTCAACATCACAGCACCTGTATGGATGGAATGTTTGTGCCCTCCTGGAATTTCTGTATTGAAGCTCTAATCCCCAGTGGGATGGTATGAGGAGAAGGAGCCCGTGGCAGGTAGCTAGGATTAGATGAGCCAGGAGGGTGGGGCCTCATGATGGAGTTAGTGCCCTTATAAGAAGGGACACCAGAGCTGCTGCTTTCCTTCCTCAAGTGCAAGGACACAGGGAGGGCAGCATCTACAAGCCAGGAAGACAGCCCTGGCCAGGAACCCAAACTGCTGGCACCCGGAGCTTGGACTCACAGCCTCCAGGGCTGTGAGAAAAAGATACCTGTGTCCCAGCCACCCAGCCTGTGGTGTTCTGTTACAGCCGCATAAACTCAGACAGAAAACACCACCACGGTACAACTTGAAAGGCTCATAAATAACTAGTCAGATTGACTTCTGAACTTTGAACTCACAGCAAGGAATTAAAAAAAGGAAAGTTGATGAAAACTTTCGAGGCATTCCTGATGATCCAGAGATGTTGTCTACTTTCAGAAGACTAGGCCCCTCCAGTCCCGTGACCAACTTACCAAGTGGTAAATCACAACTGCATTCACATCACAAGGAATCCCACAGCAACTGTTCCACGCAAACCAAGCTGCACCACCTACCCAGCATTTTCCCAAAGACCATGCTTGTTCAAACATTAATGCTGATCTACTAGAAGGGGTTAGTGGTTGGAGATGTAAGAAAAAGGCATATTTCACCACAATTTTAAAAAAGAAAAAGAAAAAAGTCACAAGTCAATAAATGCTTAATTTGGCTTAAATGCAAAGTTCTCAGAACAGCCTCCTAAGGACAGCCAGGACAGAGCAGCCCTTCCTTCTCCTAGATGGTTCCCTGGAATAACACCCTTTCAGATGTGAATTATCACTCAGTTTTTTTTTTTCTTTTCCCTTTCAGTACTGGAAGTGGAACCCAGGGCCCCATACATGCTGGGCAAGTGCTCTACCACTCAGTTATATCCCCAGTCCTTTTTATGTTGACATAGGGCCTCCCCAAACTGCTGAGGCTGGCCTTGAACTTGTGATTCTCAGCCTCCCAAATTGCTGGGATTACAGGCATGCACCACCACACCCTGCTACACACATTTCAACTCCAGCAATAATACCAATCTGTTTTCCAGATCAGGCACACCAGGCTACATTCCACCAGCACTGGGTGTGTGAGAGCTCCTGTGTCCTTGCCACTCCTTGGAATTAACTGTCAGATGTTTCAGCGCTTGTAAGTCTGGTGAACATGTAAGAATGATTTCTTCCTCTCAGAAGTGCCTACTCAGGACTTGACCTCAGTTTTCTATTGAATTGCCTATATCTTGCAGATCTGTGGACATTCCTGAAACAGTCTTTGTATTTAGGCCATTGTACCTTACAGATCTCAAACAAGTTTCTCACTTCCATAGCTGGTGAGGCCCCTGGTTGTGAAGTTCTTAATTTGATGGGACCCAATATACTAGTCTTTTCCTCGTGGATTTGCATTTTTAGTGCTTTAAGAAATTCTTCCATATACCAAGGCCATGATGATTTTCCTATATTGCCTTCTAAAAGATACAGTTTTACTTTTCATATTTGTGTCTCTGATCCATCTGGAATTGGATGAGTGTGCGTGGGGTCCAGTTTCAGCGCTCTCGGTGTACTTGCGCTTCTTACCCAGTTCTATATACTTTGTGTGTGTGTGTGCGGTGCTGGGGATTGAACCCAGGGCCTCGTGCATAGTAGTCAAGAGCTCTACCACTCAACTATACCCAGCCCTCTATTTATCTAGTTCTGAACCCATATCCCCATTGTATTTATTATTAATCATTTTTTTTTTGTACTGGGGATTGAACCCAGGAGTGTTTAACCACCGAGCCATACCCTCAGCCCTTTTTATTTTTTATTTTGAGACAGGATCTTGCTAAGTTGCTTAGGGCCTTGCTAAATTGCAGAGGCTGGCGTCAAACTTTTGATCATCCTGCCTCAGTCTCCCAAGCCACTGGGATTACAGGCATGTGCCACCATGCCTGACTGATTATTAAAGCTTTTAAAAAACAAATCTTAGTATCTGATTAAGAAGTAAACTTTTTGATAAAGAGCCAGTTGACAATTGTTTTAGGTTTTGTGGGCTACAAATAGTTATCTCTACTGCATATTCTTTTTCCCCCAATCTTTAAAAATATCCAAACATTCTTAGTGGGGGCTGGGGATGCATAGAAAAATATGCCACAGGACATTTAGTCCACAGGCCACAGTTTGCTGACCTCTGTGATAGAGCTGGTCCTGCCTGTTTTATTCTTTAAAAGTAACTTGACATCATTTGTCCTCAGGGGAATGAAGATCAAAACCACAAGAAAAAAAAGAACATAGAGCTGGAGACTCACACTTCCAGATTTCAAAACTTACCTCAAAGCTACAATTACCACAGTAGTGTGGCACTGCATAAGGATGACCACACAGACCAATGGAAGAGAGCTGAGAGTTCAGAAACAGCTCAAACCCAAATCTGAGGGTGACTGCTCTTTGACAAGGGAGCTGGGACTGTTAAATGGGCAAGGAATAGACAACCAACAAATTGTGCTGGAAAAACACATACAAAAAAATGAATGGGACCCCCACCTCACTCCATATACAAAAGGTATCAACAACCTAAATACGAAAAGAAAACAGGAGTAAATCCTAGTGACCATAGAGTTGGCAATGAATTCTCGTATTTGATACAACAAAAGAAAAAACAGATGAGTGACATCATTCCTTAGGTCTCAAGCCTTCTCTCTGGCATCGCTGTCCTGCTTGAAGTCTAGTCCTGATGATTCCTTCCCTGTGGACTTACTGCTGGCCAGCAGCCTCTGTCAGTTTGAAAATGTCTCTTCCCTGCCTCTAGTTTTACAGATTGAGACTCTTAGCTATGCTCTCTCATAGACACCAAACAGGTATCACTCCACTCTTCAAACTGTCACTCTTGGAGTTCATTTCTACCTCTTCCTCTAGCTACTTTTAAGATTTTAAAAACATCATTTTCAATAGTGTCCATTTTTCCTGTGGATATCTTCTGACTTTTGTTTCTTTAAAAGCACTGAGTACAGTTGGGTCTGATAAGTCCATTATCTGGAGACTACGTGCCCATCTGCTTTCTGTCACTGTGACAACATATCTGAGAAAATCAACTTAGAGAAGTTGATTTTGGCTCCTGGTTTCAGTCCAAGGTCAGTGGATACAACTGCTTTGGGCCTGAGGCGAGACAGAATATTGTGGTGGTGGAATCCTGTTCACTGAGCGCAGCCAGGAAGGAGGGAGAGAGAGAGTGCCCAGGACCCTCTCTCTGATCAGAGATTGCCCTGTAGTGACCTGGGGCCTCAGAGGGCAAGGACCTCCTCACCCTCAGTGACTACTTCCTCCAACCAGGTGCCACTCCTATCTCTCCCTGCTTTCAACAGCGCCATCACTTGGAGACCAAGTCTTTGCCACATGGTCTTGGGAGACATTTAAGACCCAAATAATAACACTCCGCACATCCCGTTCTGCCATCTGCCCTGCCTCTGCCCTGAGGCATCGCCTTGCTTCCTTGTGAGCCTGGCTCTCCCTATGATGCACACCTGCCCCTAAAAACATCATCTGTGGGATCGGTGGAGAATCCTGCAGGTCTAGGATTGGTGTGTCCTTTTAGAGAGGGTTTCCATTTGCTCCTACGAGGTGTGTGTTACCTGTTAGGTGCATTACCTGTTTGAGATCACTTTTGTTATTGCTGTAGATGGACACAATACCTTTATTAATTCATTTTTATGTGGTGCTGAGGATCAAACCCAGGGCCTCACATGTGCTAGGCAAGTGCTCTACCACTGGGCTATATCCCCAGCCCCTTGGAGTCACTTTTAAACTAAATCTACAGTGGAGGTTACTTGGGCTGCTCCAGTGTGAATGTGGGTGACAAGTCCCCAGGGAGCCAGTCCATGGGTCTTATTTTGTCATCCCCCCAACCCCCAGCCCTGGCTCTCTACTTATTCTCCTCTTGTGAGTTAACTTTTTGCTCATCCTTGCCCTCCGAGGTCCCAGGTCACTATGGGGGAGTCTCCAATCAGACCCCCAAACTTTGACAATCTTCAATTTATGCCCTGTTTGAGACCTAAAAAGATCCTTCAAAAACCACAGTTCGGGTTCAGAGTTCCAGTCACCAAGTGTCAGGAAGGCAGCTGAGGGCTCTACCACTTCTCAGAGCTCTCATCCCTTATAATCCTGCTGGCGTCCAGCGGCTTTTGTCAAGTCATTTTTAATACTTTATCTAGCATTTTAAATTATTTGCAGCAGGTCTTTGGATACCAGTCCACTATAACTAGAAGCCAGAAATTGTACAATTATTGTTTTGGGATAAATTCCTTGGATAACAGATTACTGTCAGAGGATAGAACACGTATGTTTTACCCGCACTGGAAAACTTGATCCCTGCATTCTCCTACCATTTGTGTAGGATAGGACCTACTTCCTGCAACACAGTCAGCCTGGAGCAGGACTCTCCAAAATCACTGCAGGCTACATCATTATTGCTTTAGTTTGTATTTCATGACCGGGGACAGGGCATCTCACATCTTCTTTCCCTCAGTTTTCAAACTTACTGAGTCTTAAGAGATTGCTTATGCGGCAAGTTGTTGCTTTACACACTCTCTTAACATACACAAAAACCCCTTTATTATATGTTGCAATTTCCCTCCTAATTTGTCATTTGCCAGTTTCATGCTGACTTTTGCCACACAAGTTAGAAATGCTTGTGCAATCAAGCCCATTGTTCTCCTTTGGGTTTCTGGCCTTGTTATCATGTAGGATATCTCACTATCAACTCTACTGTGTATCACATTTCCCCCTGGGCCACTGTGTCTCTGGCTGATGAACCCTCCAGAGGCACAGTTTAGAGCAACAAGTCCCACAGGGATCTATGTTAAACTACACACGCTTCAGCTGCTTTCTCAGGAGGGCATTTCTGGTTTGCAACTGTATGCTCTTTGAGACTAAATGAAATGAGAGGAAGGGCAGGCGCATGAGCTTCTCACCTGCAGGAGCTCGGAGAACAGCACACACCCCTGGAGCTGCCCACGGAAGGCATGTGTCCTACCCCTGCAGGGCTGGCTCAGGACCCACTTGAGCACCTGACCTTGCAGCTGCTGGGATTTCCTTGTGCACTCATGTATCATCAAGCACATTTCCTCACCTCTCAGGTTCAAGGGGGTCTCACATCAGAGGACTTGGAGCTTCAAGTCCTTCTGACCTAAAAGAAAGTTTTAAGAAAGCTGAGACCTTCCACTATGAATCACTAATTTAGTTTGAAGGATTTAAAACTGTCACATGCATATACAGTACAAAACCAAGACAGTGATTTTGGATTCCTGACTATGTGAACTATAACTCCATTTCTCTAGAAATTATTCACTAATTCTGACATTTCTGACCTAACCTCTGAGAAAATGTGTACATACATATGTGTGTGTAAAGGATAAACTGTGGTATTGCTGCTCCATGGACTACTACTCAAAATAAAAAGGTAAATGATTGATAAGGGCAACAACATGGAAGCTCTCCCTGTGATGAGTGACAGACTTCATCCTCGAAGGGATGGTCATGCACTGTGTGACGCCACTTACATAACATCCCCCAAGTGAGGAGACCTGGATAGGATGGTGGGAGGTAGGAGTGGCCATCAAGGGGCAGCTGGAGCAGGTCGTGGTGCTGGACAGCTCTACACCCCATGAAGGGTTACCACGTTCATCTGCAGGCTAATAAACAACACTGACCACACGCTGGACCAATGCCAATCTCCTGGTTTCCTATGACACCACGATCACATATGATGTAGCCACAGGGCAGGGGGTGAGGGATGTGGACGGATACCTGAGACTATCTTTACTACTTTTCTATGATTATTAAAAGAAAAAAAAGAAGAAGGAAAGTAGAGTTTGAAAAATGGGCACCTGGTGACAAATTGGCACAAATCAAAGGACACTTGTTCCCAATAGAAAAAAACAAGTAGAGAGTGCCAACAGCCAACTCACAAAAGAATAAAAGCTAGTGGCCAATGGACACATGAAAAGAATCAATAATCATGGGAACTTTTCTGATCAAGATAGTAAATATTTAGGGAGAAAAGTTGGATGGCTGGGGGACTGGGGGTGCTGGGGTCTTCCAGGACTCGTGTGAAAGGTGCATCTGGAGGAGCTGTGCACTGGATTGTCCCACTGGTTGGCTTTAATCCTCACCAATCAGGGAGGAGTTGAATACTTCAGGCCCAGGCCTCTCAGCTGCTCTGACCTTGCACCCTCCACCCAAAGCCTCTGCTCTGAGCATTTCCAACCCAACACGCCTACTTGGGACCTGAAAGTCATGGAGAGAGTGGGGACATTAGGTCTGGAACAAGTCTCCAGGCAGAGTGAGCCATGCCATGCCATGCCATGGCATGACGGTGTGAGCTGGGGTTTAGCTCCACACGCTCTGCACTTTGGGGCAGGTTCCCAACACATGAGGTAGCCTGGGAGCTGCTCCCACAGACAGGAAATGGATTCTCCTCAGGTGCCTGAAATTAAGACATAACTGGGGCTGGAACCCACCATCAGGGCTGATGCCAGGGAATCCCTAAACCAGTGGGTCTCAATGCCCCACAGTTCCCTCTCCAAATCTGGGCTCCCAGAAGCAGGCCACGCCCAGTGCTTCTGCAGTGTTTCTGTCAGTGCCACCGAGGCTACTGCAAGCCTCCCAGTGGCTCTCCTCATTTTATCATCATGAAGCTGCTAAAGCAATCCTATTAAAATGTAAAACAGACCACATCGTGCCTCTGCCCAAAGTCCAAGCCATTCCAAGGTCATCAGAAGCGCCCCCCCCCCCCAACACAGAGCTGCCATGAGGACTTGCCCCTCTCACCCACGTGCTCCTGAGCTCCATCTCTGCTGGCTCTTTGTTGTGCTCTGGAACACAAGGTCTGCTCCCAGCTCAGGGCCTTTGCACTTGCCATTCTCCCACTGGAACACCTTTCTCCCTTCACCTAGACATCCCCTCTGGAGTCTTCCAGGAGTTCCAACTCAGAAGCAGGCTGGGCGCCCTGCCACATGCCATGTGCTGCTTCCACTTGTGGGTTCTTACAGACCACCCAGACCCTTGACACTGGGCAGGAAGCAGGAGAGAAGCTGGGGCAACTGTGTCTGCCATTTTAAGAGCAAGTCCCAGTGATTAGTCCCATGGCTACTTCCAACCACAGAGAAAGCAGAAAAAGCAGCATGGATCTGAGGCCATACTCTCAAATGCTACCATGAAAGAAGAGAAAACTAAGGTGTAGGAGAACCAGAGACCAAGAACCCGCTGAGGAAACCTCTCATGGCCATCCTGTGTGTCCCTGTGCCCACCCAGGCTCTCCCACTCCACACCCTCCACCCCAGTGCCAGCTTCCATTTTCTCTAGTGCACAAAATGCACACATAAGTGCATGTGTGTGTGTGTGCCACTACTTTACTGTCACTATCTCTGCTTACCACAAAGTCAGCTCCACAAGAGCAGGGTGCTTCTATTTCCCCAGCACCCACAAGAACACCAGATCCAGGAGAGCAGAGCCACAAGTCTGTGGAATGAATTCCATCAACTTGAAATAGGTGCATGAAACTGAGAGCACACTGTGGTTTATCTCCACTAGTGCATATAAAGGCCTTAGACTTAGGAGATTAGAATCTCCTCCTTACCCAACAAAGAGTTAAACAGACTACACACAGGCCAGCTCGAACCTCCTTAGCATGGGCTCCACATGACGCACTGCCTCCCCTGGCACCAGGTTGGGGGCAGGAAAGGTCCCAAAGCACTCGGCAGAGGCTACCAGATGCCTTTCCATAATACTCCCCATCCTCCTGAGTGACAGTCTGCCCACAAGATCCTACACTACAGGCTTCCTTGCAGGTGTGGCTAAGCTTCAGGTGTCACTAAGCTTCAGTTGTGACTCTGGCGGTGCTTCTAGGAAGCCACCCTGAGAGCAGAGGGCACTCTTGCCCAGCCTCCTTCTCTATGTTGGGCATGCACTGCTGTCCACGCCTGAGAACAGAAGCCATCCGACAGACCCTGGGAAAAGCCTGGACAGAGACCCTCACGTGGTCCCTGGACTGGCTACCTCTGGGCTTCTTTCAAGAGAGGGAAGAGACATTCACATTTGAGTCTCACTGCTATTTTGGGGTTTCAGTCACATGCAGCCAAAATCCATCGTAAGAGCATAGACACCAGGGAGACTCACCATCAGCGACAAATGGCAAGAGGCCACATAGTCACTAAGTAGAAAGATTCTTTGAAATGAGCCAGCTGTTTCCATGAATAAGAAACATGGGCGGAGGGGGCCGCAAGGTTCTGTCCTTAGCAGCTCTCCTGCCTTCTCCTTTCTTCCTCTAGTCTAACCTTGGATTGCAACATGCATTTTAAAAAATCTATGGGATGTCTTTATAACAGAGGAAAGAAGAAAGAACAAAAAAGACAAAGAACTCAACTTATAAGGGACTACAACTGTTCCTAGGTGGGCTGAGGTAAAAGTCCTACAGACAGACCACTGAACTAACAGCCCACAGAGACATGGAAAACACTTCTGCTGTCCCCAGATGACCCTGAATATCTCCTGTCACTTGGCAGGCACTGCAGCTACCTTAGGTGTTATTCCCTGTGGAGCAGCTGCAATGAGACTTCCCAAGCATCCGCAGTAACCAACTCCTCACGTGCAGATCTCTCCTGGAAAGACAAGGTACTACTCACTCAGGGAAATGCAGACTCTGCTGTTAAAAGTCACTGCTGAGAACACTGCAAAAAGTTACTATAGCTACAAACCTCCTTCTCTTCCATTAGCCAGTCTGCTGGTGTCCCCCAGGCTTACTAAGAAAGCTCAGGAAAAGTATGTGAGAGTCAATTAAAATAATATCAGCAAAAGTTGCCGGGCGCGGTGGCGCACACCTGTAATCCCAGCACTTGGGAGGCTGAGGCAGGAGGATCGTGAGTGCAAAGCCAACCTCAGCAACTGAGCAAGGCCCTAAGCAACTCAGTGAGACCCTGTCTCTAAATAAAATACAAAATAGGGCTGGGGATGTGGCTCAGTGGTTGAGTGCCCCTGGGTTCACTCTCTAGTACCAAAAAAAAAACAAAACAAAAACAAAAACAAAATAATATCAGCAAAAGTGAGGGCAAGTTTCCAATGGAATGCACTTCTTTTCTAAAAAGATGTCACCCCCACATAGCACAGACAGTTGTCTTAGGAATGAAAAGGAGACACTTTACTGAGAATTTGAAGCCATGTTTCTATGGCCTGTGGCCCCCCAAAAGCACAAGACACCAGGTGAGCCAGGGAGGGAAGGAAGAGTACCAAGTCTGACAACCTAGACCCTGCCTGTGTGCTCTCGCCATTCATCTGGGGACACCCTTGGGCCCTAGACTTCTCCAAGTGAAGGCAACACAAGTGGCTTTCAGGGAAGGAACAAGGCTGCTGATGCCAGGGATCCTTTCATGCTCAGCCTGGTGCTTGCCAAGCTGGTTTTCCTCATCAGCATCATGCTGTATCCACACAGCAACTGGGGCTGACTTTCCTCCTGTCTCTCCTCTACACCAAACACGCACTCTGTACCTCCAGTCCTTTCTAGCAATCTCTAGTAACATTACAAAGATTTGGTTCCTTTAACTATGGCAGAAAAAAATCCCTGCCATCAGGACAGTCACTTGATACCCAGAAATCAAGAAGCAGTGTGTTGCAGCATCGCCTGAGCCTCTGGAGTCTCTCTGGACATCTTCCAACACCAAGATGTGAAGACTTTTGGAGAAAGCACAATGCCCTGCCACTCTGAAACAAGAATGGAAAGACTGTAAAAATGATTCCAGTTCAATGACTCCTCCTGACATCCGAGAAGGGAAGGGGAAAGCAAGAAGTGTCCTAGGCAAGGACAGAAGAGATGGGCCTGTTGGTGTGTGGCACCTCCACAAGGTGTGGCATAGGTCACAAGCACACGCTCAGCTAAACTGGGCAACGTGCAGAGAGGACTCTGATGGGTGTGCCACACTCTGGGATAATACCCATGCTCTGATTGAGATGGGGTGCACCTAATCTATGGTCACAAGTTGGTCCTTCCATTTCATCATCTGGTCACAACTTCAAGAGCACATTATGAAAATCAAACCAGGTTCCTTAATCCAGGCCATTAGTCCCATGTCTAGCAGTTTCCCCAGTCTGCTCACCTGGCCCATGTGCAGGAATGTAAGGTGACAAAGACTAAAATTAACTAGAAAGGAAGCAAAGGGTTATGTTGAAGATGCATTGCAGCCACTCCTGCACTGGTGCCAGCTCTCCTACCTCCTCAGGACGCCTTTCACACCTTTTCTGAGAATGTTCCCCAGAAAACTGCGACTTGCATCTGTTATTTTCTGCTTTCAACACCCGGCAATGCTTCCTGCCGGCAGGTCATTCCATGCTGTTCAGTGTGGCCTCCACGCCACAGTGAGATTCCCCCTCCCCACGGCATGGCACAGTGAGGGACACCCCACCACTCTGGGGGAGTCTGCTCCCTTCCCTCAGTGCCCCATCCAGAGACAGATAGTTCTGCCACACCTAAACCTACCCAGGTACAGTGTTCCCCTGGCCTCATGCCTAGTCCCTTTCTGCTCCTGTTGGTGTCAGGCACACATGAGCCCTGGTCCTGCTGCTGCCATTTGCCAGCATAGAAGTAGCTGGGCCAACAATAAGCAGCACAGATAAGTGTGGGGACAGCTGAAGAAAGAGCTGAGAAAGGTTCAGACCGCACACAGTGCTCCTGCCTCACCTTCCATCCCCTACTCTGTTTGCAGCCAGTAGAGTCCCTTTATGGATCAGTCTCTGTCCTTCTGCCACCTCACTCCAACTGTCCCCTGGTCCATCCCTACCAACCTTCAGAAAAATCTCCAAACACATCTCCTGGACAACCGCCTGCCAGGTGTTGTCCCCTCCTTTCTCCTTTGTGCCTGGCGTGGCCTGCACACTCCTCAGCTACATGTCTCACCACATCTCACTGCAATTAGCTATTTGCTTACAAATCTGTCTGTCCTACCAGCTCTATGAGGGGCTAGGACTTGACAGCACAGTGCCTGGCGTTCAGAGAGAATCCCCAGCACACAGCCCAGCAAGGTGGCTCTGATGTGCAGACCTGTGGTCACACTCAGAGCAGGAGTCACACACCAAGGAGCCCAAATTCCCAGGTCAAATCATTCTAATTAACTAGTCCCCCAAAGCAAGAGTATAACGGAAAGCAGACACTTTATGCTGATATCACCTTGTGCTATGTTATAAGCACATTCGTTAATGAATGTTTGCACACTATGTTTAAAAAATTCTCAGTTCACTTTTATTTAAGAGGGCATTTAAGAAAGGGCTGGGAGGTAGCTCACTGGCAGGGTACTTGCCTTGCATGTGCAAAGCCCTGGGTTTGATTCCCCAGCACCACAAACAAATTTGGCATAAAAACATGGAGGGCATATAAGATGGTATTTGTGGTAGTTATGACAATCCCCTCACTGAGGGCCTTGCTGTGTCTTCCTTCAATGGGCTTAAAAGGTGAGGCTGGACACGGCAAGGTCGTCTTCCCTTCTCTGTTGCTGGGCCACAGATGTGATGTGGATCCTGTATGTAAGTGGCAGTGGACGCAAAGAATAGTACCTATAGGGCCCATGGCAGGAGATGCAGGGCTGTGTCCTCTTTGGAAAAGGAACGACCCAGCCCCCACACTCTCCAGAGGAGAGAGGCCATCACAAGGCTGTCACCAGGCCCAGCCCTTTCTCTTCCTCTTTTTGTTTCTGTCCCTGGCTGGAAGGATGCCCAGGACGGTGGAGGGGCAGGAAAAGCCACCACCTGGCTGCGAGCAGCTTTCTGAGCAGTGGGGCCACAAGACAGTTGAAGACTGCAGGGTTCGGCTAGCAAGGAGGGAAGAGCAATAACCAAATCCCTGAAACAGCAGCTGGGGAAGGTTCCCGACACCAAGGAAAAGGCCTGGGGGAGAGAAGCAGGGCTACTCGGGACTGCAATTTGGCTGTAACTGTATATTTTGACAATAATGGCTATTAAGGCCCTACTGTCTAGCTACTCAATAATGCTATAATTTTTTGAAGATAAAGCAAATGTAGAAATGTACAAAATATAGGAATAACACACACCCATGTACCCAACAACCAAAAAGCAAGAATGTAACACTGTCATGCTTGCTTTTAATTATATTGTCTTTAAAAACAATAGTTGTCTTGACAGCAGACTTTTCAGGGAGCCACAGCTTCAAAAAGTCATGCTGCCTGAAGTGACAGATGAAAAAGCAATAGCTGCAGGCCCCTCAGTGCAGACCAGTGTCAGGTTCCTGTCCAGGTTGAAAGCTCTCTGGGGACTGGGTCTTACTCACTGCTGTAACCCTAGCATGGAGCACTGCGTCTGGCACACAGTAGTTGCTCCAGTGTCAAGTGAGTGAATACGGGGAGAAATAAGTGACTGGGCTTTTGGGCCCAAAGTTCTCACAGTTACCAAATGTGGCCTTTGACAGCCACAACCTCTCCAGGCTTACTTCCAAGTCTGAAACAATGCGTGAGCATGACTTCCTAAGCTGGGGGTCCTTTCCAGCTCTAAAGCACTGTGTCCAGTGGAATGGGGCAAATGGTAAGTCCATCAAGACCACCCAGCACACTAACTTCCTGGGTGGGTGCTTATTGAACATGCATTGTGAATAATCAGCTCAGGATTTTTGTATTTCCTTCTTTGGTAAATCCCCAATCGAGGTAAATCCCCAATCGACGTAAATCCCCAATCGACCGTGGCAATTTCCTTCCAATTCTGGTTGGGAACAGATTAAAGTCACCTTACGGGGGGGAAAAGACTTACCCCTGATCCCATACTCGGATGCTAACTTATGTTCTCCCAGCTAATTCTTACCTTCCTGCCCCTAACATGATTAAGGTTTTCTTTCTGTGGCAACTACATCTTCTGCTTCTTTTCACACTTTTCTCTTAATTGTTAAAGTTAACTTGAGAAAGAATACAATGTCACCCTTAAGATCCCCTTCAGATTAAAACTAGTAGGCAAAAGCTTGATGAGAAACAGGATATGCGCATTGTCCCAAACGCCTCCCCAGGACATGTGCCAGCAACACAGAGAAGCAGAAGGCACTGCCTTAACCAGGGAACCAGTAACAGACCGTCCACACCACACACCTCCTGACACAGGGCTCTGGGCAGGCACGTGTCACTACTGTGGTGCTCTTGCCACAGCACGCATTCACTCCTTCTGATGACACCACGCAGACTCAACAGGGACATTCCACAAAGCAGTGGCTAGCAGTATTTAGGTCTACAGGTCACGGAAGACAAGAAAAGACCAAGTCACAGACCAAATGAGACCCAGGGGACTGAGGACAACACAGTAGGGATTCCACACAAGAGACATCAGAGGACAGATGGGTGGCATTAAATAAGGTCTAAGCATGGTACCGGTGCACATTTCCTGGTTCTGGTCACTGGACTGTGGTTGTGTAAGATGCTGATGCTGTGGGAAGAGGGGAAGAGCACGCAGAGGCTGAACCACAGGTTACTAGTACACTGTAGAGTCTCTTGGCCAAATTTGGAAATTAAAATAACTCAGAAAAAAATGGGCAAAAGATGTGAACAGGCTCCCAGAAGAGAAAATACATACAACCAAAAAGCAAAGTCAGGGTAACTTCAACTAAGCCATCATGAGATACAATTAAAAATCTGGGGTCTGGTAATTCTAAATTTTTGCCCATATGTGGAACAACCAGAACCCTTTTCCTTGGCTGGCAGAGGCGTGATTGGTACGGCCACTCTGGAACATACTCTGACACTATCTTGTCTATGTGGAGATGCCTGTGCCCCAGGATCTGACAGTTACATCCTGAGGTATGCATCTCAGAGATGCCCTTGAACATGTGCATCTGGAGACAGACAAGAAAGATCACAACAGTTTGTAACAGCAAAACAGGAAAGCAATTAAAAACACACTGAACAATGGGACGAATCCTGGCACCCTCCACAACAGCGGACAGCAAAGACCATGGTGGGAACCGCTTGTACAGATTGAAAATCAGTAAGACACAGTCTGCACTGTCTTCATACACTTATAGCAAAACCAAAAGGAAAGGCCAGGGACAGGTGATCGGGGAAGGCATGAGGAGGTGCCCCTAGACCCGCACTTTCCCTGGTGAGAGGGGAAACCGATGCTTCCTGTGCCTCCTGCCAATGTTAAAGGACAGTGAGGGGAAACCAAAGGCAAAGACGCAAAACACCTCCAGTTTCTGGTTCCAGACTCATGGTAAAGCAGTCTAAATGACTGAAATGGCCAGCCTTTGAGACACGTTTAGTCTATAAAGCAGAAGGAACAAACTGAGGAGAGCAGCTTGGAAGGGGTCAGATCAGCTCCCCAGGTCGGTCTGCAAACACCTGCCCTCTGAATCACCCGCACATCACAGCCAGAAGCTGTTTTAAGGGGACGTTGATTTCTTACTATAGACAAGATCTTCTAGACGTCTGGGTTCCTGAGTTGCATCAATCTTGAATACTATAAGAACTCTTCTCATTACCTGAATACAAGCATTCCTCTAGCCTGAGTGCACTGTGTTTCTCTGGGACCCTTCGGTGGGCCTGTTGGCCTCCACTATGTGCTCTGGTTGCTGAACACCAGGATTTATAGCAATGCACAGTTTTTAAGGAAATTCTGCTAACGGTTGAAACAGCCTTATCAAGTGAGAGGCCACTCACCAGCTGGAACTCGCTCCTGCGGCTGAAAGCCTCTCTGATCCCCGAGTCCCTCCAGAGTGCACTCAGGGCTGGCACATAGAGCTGAAAGGTGGCAGGCTCCACAGGCAGCCCCGCCTTGTTCTCAAAGGCCATCAAGAACATCCCATGCTTCTCGTTTTCGGAGTGCTGCCAAGGGATGCCAAGCTTGTCCCGTGCATCGACAAGCACCCGGGAGCCCTAGGAAATAAGAGAAGGGAAAAAGGATTTAATTGTGCTCTGAGAAGACATCAAAATATAGACCCTTAATACAGGCACTGGTTGTCAAAGAGCAGGAAACTCTTGAGCTGTGGAACCTGTGACCAGAATTTGTCTCTTGGTTTGTTCTATGGTGGCACCAGTGTCACAACTCCTGGGACCACACCCTACGGAGACAGGTATGAGCTGCCTTTCCCTGTGTGCATTTGAAAAACACTGAGAGGGCAGAGGAAACAGCAAACTTCATTGGAAAACGAACCACATCATTAAAAAGTCGATGATCTAGAGACAGACAATTACCAGGACCACTCCCACCACCCCACTGAAATCCAGTGGCTCCCAGAAAACAGAAGGTGGCAGGCACTTGTCCAACTTAAAGTGGGTGAGAAAAAACACTGGCAGCTGGCAGCTACGTGGCAGGAGACTGACCCCGCCTAGATAGGAGCTAGGACAACATCCCCAAGGCGATGCCACCACGGTCTGGGGTGATGAGAAACTGCTTTCCATTCTTTTGCTTATTTCCTCACTGTTAAAAAAAAAAAGTGAGCATTTTCTGCCCCTTCTCATCTTACAGACAGGGGAAGGGGATAGAGAGACAGCCTAATGGAACAGTACTAGGGAAGGCCTCTGCTGTGTTCCACCATGCTCGGATCGGGGCTTCGAATCCAGCAAGACTGTCCATGGAGGTTGAGTTCTCCGAGGGTTCCCGGAGCGCTCTCTTAGTGCTCCGTACCCTGCAGAGCAGCATAGGGCACAGAGAAGGCAGCAGAGCATCCGCCTTTCCATCTGGAAACTGCCCACCTCAGGGTGACAGTGGGGTTGGACCCCAACCTCCAGTCCAGAGGACCCCAGGGCCAACACCAGGCAGAACGGCCGCCATCAAGAATACAAACAATAACACATGCTAGAGAGCATGTGGAGAAAAGGAACACTCCTACAACTCTTGGCGGGATTGTAAATTAGTACAACCACTATGGAAACCAGCATGGAGGATCTTCAAAAGACTAGGCATGGAACCACCATATGTCCCAGCTATACCACTCCTTGGTATTTATCCCAAAGAATTAAAAGTCATCTCACTATAGTGACACATGCATACCCATATTTATAGCAACACAATTCTCAATAGTTGAACTATGGAACCAGCCTAGGTGTCCATCAACAGGTGAAATGATACAGAAAATGTGGCAAATACACACAAGGGAGTTCTATTCAGTCATAATGAAGAATGAAATTATGTCATCTGCAGACAACTAGATGGAACTGGAGACCATTATGTTAAATGAGAAGGTCAAGACCATTATGTTAAACTCAGAAGGTCAAGGGATGTATAGTTTTCTCTCACATGTGGAAGCTAGAGAGAAAAAAGGGGAAAAGGGTGGGGTGAGGGGGCAGGGATATAATGAAAATCAAAATCAAAGGGAGATCACTAGAGGAACAGGACCAGAGGTGGAAGATGGGGGGGCGGGGGCACTGTTAAATTGTGTGCACGTATTAATATGTAATTACAAATCCCATCGTTAGGTAGAATTATAATATACCAACAAAACTTGTGGAAAGAAAAACAACCTAGTGCTTAGAAAGCAAAATGAATTCTAAAAATTAAGTTAAAATTTAAAAATTCAGCTAGAAAACAGCACAGGACGCTTAGAGAGATTTCACCAGACAGCACAAGCAGATAATGAATCAGCAGGTGAAGAGGCTCATGCTTGCTAGATGCCAGGGAAAAGCAGAGGGGGCAGGAGCTCCAGGAGCCATCTCTACCCACATGCCTGGGGAACAGTGGTTAGAAACACCAGGGACACCACCAAGTGGCAGTGAGGATGCAGAGAAGTGGGAACACAACCAGCACGGTCCATGGAAAACAGTTGACAGTTTAAAAACTAAGTACATGGCTATTACACAGTGCCTTAACTTCAATCCTAAGTGTTTGTGCCAAAGAAATGAAGACTGGTGTCGCACAAGGCCCGTACAGGAATGTCCACGGTAGCTTCATTTGCAATAGCCCCAGACTGGGAACTACAATACATTCATAACCACAGAATACTACTCAGCAATGAAAAGGAACTACTGACACGTAATAGAGGGATCTAGAGGGCTTTCTGCCAAAAGAGAAAAGTTGATTTCAAAAGGTCACAAACTATGTGATTTTCTTTATGTAATATTCTTAAAGTGACAATATACAGAGATGGACAATGGAGAAGTGGGATCAGGGGTTAGTGTAGTGATGGGAGGGGAGGGGGATGACTAAAGAGATCTCTGAGGTCTTGACTGCTGGTCACACCAATCTATGAAGGTGATAAAATGGCAGAGAGCCCCTCCCACACTGTATAGTGTGTTTCCTGGCTTTGATATTGTACTGTAATTATGTACGTCATAACTATGGGGGAATCTGGATGATACCTCCCTATGCTATCTTTGCAACTTCCTATGAACCTATAATTATTTCAAAATAAAGTTTTTAAAAAGCTAACTAGCAGTCACGGTAATGTATGTCCCGACTATGTGGCGTGGAAAGGAAGGTTACTAGAGGTCAAAGGAAAAGAGGTTGCAGGAAAAGGCGAGGCTCAGTGAACTCCTAATCACGGCCGGGTCTCCAGCCAAGCCTTCTGAGGTGCTGGCTCCTGCACCAAGGGGCCACCTCAGATCAGAGCCCATCCTGGGGAGCCTGAGCCAAGTCCTCTGCTTTCCTCCCTTCCTGTTCCTCACTCCCCACATTGCTGCCTCTGGGACCCTCCCATTCCCCCTCTTTCTCTGACTACTCCACGATCTTCTGCCTTCCCCAAAGGACAATAGGTCTGAAGGTCTGAGAACTCAAGAAAACAAAGATGATTCCAATTTTTCACATTATGCAGAGCAAAAAATTACCTGCACACAGAAGGCAGCACTGATATCTCTGATAAGGTTCCAGCAAAGCTCTGGGCACCTTTGTCTAAGTCAGAGAAAAGATCCCTCTTGTCCTGGCAGATGCCTTCCCAAGACTGGCAAATCCTGGACAGGATTTCAGCCTCTGCCTGCCCCCCCCTCGTCCCCCCAACCCTCCTCAGGAAACTGGCCCACCTAGCAGCTCTGCCCACATACCTCAATACACACACTGTGTCTGACCCTCAAGGTAGCCTTTTGGATGCTATTTTTACACAACTGTTTAGCTTCACAAGGAATGTGACCTCACTCCCAGTGATCTACAACCCCAGGGGAGTATCATTTTTATATATTAGAGATGAAATTGGGGTTAAAACAGACTCAGAAGCCTGAAGGTAATTTATGATGACTATTTCCAACACTGTGTAGACCAGACCTTCCCCAGGTACTGGGGTGACATTGGTGTGGCCACACACACACACACACACACTCACACATGCCAGACACCTGAGAGCAGCCTGGTACCTGCCCTGCTGGATGCCACCTGAGTAAGCCACAGCTGCTCCAACCAGCTGCATCTAGGCACAAAGAATAGACTCTGTACTTCTAAAAAAACTCACGGCAGTTGGCAAAATTAACAATGAACTTTGAATTACAACAGTTAACTTGGGTCCATTTTCTGTATCTTTTTCACTTTGTTTTCAGGAAAGGCATCAGAAAAAGATGGCTCTCTTTGGTCCACTTAAATTATTCAAGTCGGGGCTGGGGTTGTGGCTCAGTGGTAGAGGGCTTGCCTGGCATGTGTGAGGCACTGGGTTCGATTCTCAGCACCACATAAAAATAAATAAATAAATAAATAAATAAAAATAAAATTAAAGTATTGTACCCATCTACAACTAAAAAAAAATTTTAAAAAAATTATTCAAGTCGAAAACTGCTCCCTGCTAACTCTAAAATTCCAAAACAGACTTCTAGGGAAGTTTTCTACTTTGGAAAATCTGCTCAAGTTCCAAGTCCACTCTTTCTCCATCTTAGAGGGACATGTGAACTTCCTCTGGGGCTTCAGGTCTTGGGCGACACTGTTTATCTCACACTTGCAGACACTTGATGAGAGTTGCTAGTGTCTTCAGTAAGATACTAGTACGAGAGCAAGCTATTTTTTTTTTTTTTTTAAATCTACCTTGGTCTTCTCCAATAAAAGACCAATTTCCTAAAAGACAAAAACTAAGAAAATCTTAAAACTCATATATACCTAAAGGAAAAAGAAAACAACAGGCCAGAAGGCAACAGACTTAAGTTTCGTTAGGGACAGAGGAAAGTCCTCTTCAACAGTGTTATCCAAGTCCTAACTTTTTTGATAACCATATACTTTCTCAGTAGTGCAAATATAAACAGTTAAAGTCTCAAGTAGTTTGATGACTTCATCTCAATACAATGTAACACTTTAAACTGCTCAAAGAGCATTAAGACAATTTATAAATCCAGCAACTTGAACTTCCGAGTCAGAACATAGATCCCTGATCCCCGTCTGCTGGGGAATGTAGATGGGTGGGTGGTGGGGGTGTTGGTTTTACTGGAAGAGGACACAAAACTGCAAATCTTATCATCTCATTTCCAAACAGATTTGTTGGTTTAGCTCCTAATCAAACCAAAGCTTTTTAGAGTAGTTATTCCTCACTAAATCTTCCCACAATAAATACTAGAGCTAAGTCAGATATAAAATGCTAGTAAATAGAACAAGCCTTTTCTATAGGACGAGACAGGCATATCGAGGCCATTTTCTGGTTTTGAGTGTGCACTTGGACGAGGCCTGCATACTTGGAAAGCTCTGTGCTTTAACTCCACCAGGCCGGGTTGTTTGCCTTTGGCCACCATCCAAATCAAAGAAATGTTGCCAGAAATGTAAACAGGATACATTTCTTTAAATTAATGAATTCAACAAACAAAGACAGACACTCCTCTTGGTTTCTCTCTGGAACTTAAGTGCAGGGTACCTTCTATTTGAAGGTCAGAGAGAGTGAGAAAGGAAAGCTGGAGGGGAGAGCCCAGCCCCAAAGTTTCCAGCAGCTTCCAGCAGGAAGCTGACTGCAGCCTAGCTGACCACCCCTGCCTGCACCTACCATGGCTCTTCACTCTCCTGGGAGGCTGCTTTCTGGGACAAATGCATTGTTGTGCACAATAGGCACTCTGCTGAGCCAGGAAAGCCACCCACAGAGTGCTACCAGCTAAAACTCAAGGGCTTGCCTTGGGCAAAGAAAGTGCCAGGAGGCTCCTACTCTGAGCACTTTCAAAACATCTCAGCAGCAGGACAGAGACAGGGATGAGCCACAGGCCATCCATCAGATGCAGAGTCCTGAGATAAATATTACAAGTGAAGGTCAGAGCAAGATGGAGGACAGTCAGAAATGTCACCACCCTGGTGAAAGGAGAAGTTTATAAAGACAAATTGGGGCAAGCTAAGAAATTTGGAACTTCTGTAAGAAATGGGGGAAACAGGTTTTCGAAAAGGGGCATGGCAAAGCTGAAGGGCTGCCTCCAGACCCATGTGGTGGGCGGGGCTTCAAGAGAAGGCAGACCAAGGCCTGGCAGCACCAGGTGACACCAAGTGTCCCACCCATCAACTCACAGAGTCAAGAGAACCGCAGCCCAGTGCAGTCTGTGGGACACCAGTTGGCTGCCATCAGCCCCCAGGAGGGTGGCTGGGGAGTGGGAACACCTGGGTCAGTTACTGACAAACTGAATTTCTTAGGGCAGTGAGATGGAATGATAGGAAAACTCTGGGTTCAGGATGTGCCAGGAGAAACAAACAGTCATCATGAGCTTTTTTCAGATGACTAGAATAAGTTTTCCTGAAAGCCAGAAGGAAAAAGAAAAAAGGAAGTCAGCATCACTTCAGATCTCCTTGGATCTCACACACTGGAATGTGGACCTTCTGTTTCAGAACTCCAGAGCTGGCTTTCGAGAGACTTCTGGAGTCACCTCTGGAGCCATACACAGGCCAAGTTTTTTCCCTCCTGTTCTTCCTTCCAGGTGTCAGGCTGTAACCCTTGGACCCTTTTTAAACATTTCACTAAATGTTATTCAGACAAATACTGGTACGAGGGGAAAATGAAGCCTCCCTGTTAAGAATACAAAATATTAGAGAAACATGAGAAAAAAATGCTAACTATCCTTCTAAGAGGGAAAGAAGCCTGAAAATACAGGTATATAGCTTAACATGCTAATTCAGTGTTTTCAAATTCAAGTCAGAATACACAGTGGGAAATAATCTAGTAGGCATTTTTAAAAATGAAATAGAATGTAAAGGCAAATATCTAAATAAACTATACACAACCAAGGTAAGTACTGCATAGAATTTTGTTTTAGGTAAAATAGATACCCATATATAAGGAGAGCTAAATCTGGATGGCCGTGTTCACACATCTGCATGTTCATACACACACACACACTGGCTTCCAACCTTAACCCTTTCTCCCCCTGTGGGTAGTAGACTGAGAGTCACTGGGCCAGACTTGTATAGATGAGCCTGCTATGAGGCCCTTTCCTGTGTCCACTTCTGGCCAAGAATCAGAAGTACAACCGCAGTGAGCTGGATTTTGTGAAGAATCGACAACAGAGTGGAAAGGAACCATGTGAAGTATGAGAAATTGTGAAATCTTGGTCCTTTCGGGATACATCACTAGGCTGTTTTTCGCTGTTGCTTTGTTTTGCTTTGTTTCTGATACTGGGATTGAACCCAGGGGCACTTTACCCTTAAATTAAGACAGGGTCTCATTAAGTTACTAAGGCTGAACTCAAACTTGGGATCCTCCTGCCTCAGCCTCCAGTGTTGCTGGGATTACAGGTGTGTGCCACTGTGCCTTGCAACTAGGCTGGTTTTGATGAAACCCAGACATGGTCCACTGTTCAGCACCATCTTGGATTGCAAGGTGAGGCGTAGGGCCCATGGAGTTATCATATACTTTCTACCACTAAAAACACTGAAGAGGATATGCAGTTAAACCCACTTGCAATGACAGACTCTTGACTTAGCCAAACCTCATCACACTTGGCTTTTGGCATATTAAGGTAAATGTAGGTACAGAGGTCACAAAAGTGCCTGCAAAACCTTCCCACACAGCCTTTAAGTACAGATGGAGATGTCAAATGCACAAGAAATGTGGGTATGCATAAACTGCATGCTAGTCTACCAACCAAAGGTCTGGTTCAGACAAGTTATGAAAATGCCCACCATTCACAAGCTTGGTGCTTGTCAGGCGGATGGTACTGTGTCACATCTGTTACTGGGTTTCCTCTTCATAACACTGTGAGGGGAATATTCTTTACAGATGAGAAAACAAGCGCAAAGCCACACATCCACAGTCACAGAGCAGGATGTAGTGATTTGAAGCTAGGATGTTTTAAGTTGTATCTATACTGTGATGGGTATGCCTGGGGAAAGAAAGGGGAGAGAGGCAGAAGGCAGACGGGTCCCAGGCTGCTGCTTCCACACAGCCAACGCAGGTACTGAGACTGGACCAGATCTGAGCTGACCTTTGAATCTGCACAGCGTTTTTACAAAACAGTAATTAAAATCTAGAGGTTTGGGATATGCTGTGGGAGTTCAGATTCTACTTCTGTCTAATCTACAGATGGTAAAAACTTCCCTGTCCCAGCAGCACAGTTAGAACATGCCTTAAGTGCTCCATCCTAACCACAAGCGACCACCGAGTGGGGGAAATGTGGCAGTGTGAACTGAGATTACTATAAATACCTAATGGGCTCCAAATTCATTTGAAAAGTCAACAAAACATCTTTTTGTTAGTATGATTAACTGCTGCAATGATCATATTCTGGATATACCTGGTTAAATAAAAGGTAGTATTAAAATTGATTTTTTTCTATATCTTTTTGTTTTTCTTAGAGGCTACTAGGAAATTAAAAACACACATGTGGCTCACATTATATTGTTACTGGACAGCATTGCTGTATGGTGACATTTTTAAAAATGGAATGTCTCTTTCTGATTACATACATGATACAATTTTAGTGAAAAACTTAAATCATCAAAACCATCACTACCTAGAAATAGTGATTATTAGCATGTTGGAATGTTAACTGTCTCATTCTTCCTAGAAATTCTTTGTGAGGACATAGACTTTTTAAAAAGAGTGTGTAGACCTGCATCTTTTTAAAGTAACTTTATTCTTTTTTTTTTTTTTTTGTGGTGCCGAGGATTGAACCTAGGACCTCTCATGTGCTAGGCAAGCACTCTACCACTGAGCTACGACCCCAGTTCAGTACACACATTTTATAGCCCTTGAAGAACATTTCTAGAAATATATCATAATCCCTTTCCCATGGCATTAATTTCTTCCGTCTTTTCAGTTTTGGAATTGATGCACAGTAGGTCAACACATGGGACATGCTAGAATTACACAAATCCCCCAAATGTGGGAGGCATTTCCAATGTGTGGAAAACACAACCAACAACGTAGACTCCTGGCACACACCTGACTTTTCTTGTGGTGAGTTGGTAGAAGCTGCATTACAGAATTGCTAGGTCAAAAAACATACACATGGTTTTGAGACTTTTGATAACAAGTACTTGAGAGGTTGTCCCAATTTACACATTTACACTTTTTTTGTATTTTTTTGTCCTTTAACTTCTCCAAGTTGCGTTTTGAATTGATCTATCTGCTTCACTGAAGCTTCATCTCGGCAACATCTAGGCAGGCCCATCCTTAGACAAAAGCCCAGAGGAAGAGCATGCTAATTGAACTGAACAGAAGCAAATTTAGCAAATGCATCCCAACAATCCACAGGAGGGAAACAAAAGAAAAGTAATAGAGATTTGGCTTCTATACTTCAAATACGCTTTCATGTTCACTTCTATATTTTATACATTCATTTTCCTCTCATTCCTACTTAGAGTAAGATAGCCATTATCAAATAATAAAATAGATAATAGATAAAATAACAAAGTAACTACTTAGTAACCAAAATATCTGAATTTCACAAGCATGTTAGATTTTCAATTAAAGAACCTGGTTCAGCCAACTCTTCCAATGAAACTTTTAATGCCATGGCATAAAGAACAATTTAAAACACTTGGCCTGAGTTCCTAGAGTTTTGAAAATCAGGAAAGTCTTGAATTTGATTGCAGTTAATCTTAATTATTGTCCATATGAACAGAAATCCTTTGAAATAATGAGGTTTTCAAATAAAGTATAAAAGGGAAGGATTAGCCAAGAAAACAAAAAAGCCTGCTCACTACATTCAATGCTTGCCCCTGAAACTATCTGGAGGGGTTAGGGAGTGCTTAGTGGCAGAGAACTTGTTTAGAATGTGCCAGGCCCTGAGTTCCATCCCCAGCACTGTGAAAAGAAAAAATTAAATTAAAAAAAAAAAAAAACAGCAAAAAATTATCTGGTGGGGAGTTTCAGGCTGATGATAAGACCAACTGGAGAAAAGCGTAAAGAAGATAAAACTACCACTGCAGAAAATAAACTCAATGGCAACGTAAATAGTGTCAGAAATGTACTTGGGCATGGTGATAAATTTAAGCATCAGCATCAGGCAGATGCGGACCAACTGTCACACTGCAACATTTCAAATTAAGTGGTAAGTCTGAGGCATAAACAGACTCGGGAGAGTGGCTAGCCACTCAGCTCGTTAGAAAGAACTCCTGGAAATGCAGGGCCCAGTGCTCCTCTGCTGGTGGGGGCTCTGGTGAATTATGAGATAAAGCACCTGAAAATGCTCTTTTTGCTTTGGCTGCTTCCTTCATTTTAGGTCTCAGGTCATTCTTCAACACAACCCCATTCTTCAGGCTTCTGTCTTCCATGGACTGATGCTGAAAACAAACATCCTAAATTATAGTTAATTAGCACCTATTTATAAAACAGCAGAGTTGGTCTGCTGTTGGTGTTGCAGTGATCAGTGTCTGTTGCGGGAATCTGTTAATATATTTTCTTCTGGCTCAGACCCCACTCTCCTTTAAACAGAGTGGCTGTCGTGCATGGTGGTTTCCAGCAGTGTACACAGCAGTCCAGTTGGGCAGCTCAGTTGGGCAGCTTACCCAGGCTTTGGCTGAGCTCTACTCAGGAGTCCAGGGCCCTGCCACCACTGTGTCTTTGGAGAAGCTACTTCAGAACCCTCTGCAGATCACCAAGAGCAGCGACTGAGAGACCTACCGTGTCCCTGGGGCCTGTGCCTCCCCTGCAGACTGGCCAGAGGCAGCAGGAGGAGGGTGCTCAGGCATTTTAATTAGCCACCCTGCTGTTGTTTTGGCCTGGCCATTATCTTCTCTCACCTATGTTACCACCAAGTTTCCCAATTGGTCTCCTCATGTCTACACTTGTCCCTATCAGTCTGATTTCAAAGCCAGCAGCCAGGTCAGCTGCTATACCAAGTCAGTTCGTAACCTTAAGAGTCTGCATCACATCAGAGTAAAAGCCCAGGGCCTCACAAAGGCCCAGAAGGTCCACATGATCTGGTCTGGTACTTCTGAGCTCTCTTCCATCTCCTCAGTGCTGTGATCCACTCCACTCTAGACTCCCCACCTCAGGGCCTTTGCATGTCTGGTTCCTGACAAATGAAACTCTCCTGCTCAGATCTCCATAGGGCTCACCTCCTTGGTCTGTCTCCTGTTGTCACCTGAACAAACAGCAGCTTCTTAGCAAGGTTCTCCCTGCATGGGGTGAAGTCACATCCACACACATACTCCGCCCACCTTCCCACATACCTTCCCTGCTTTTTGTTTCTCTTTAGCTAACGTACATCACAGGTCACTCTGTCTTGTTTATTATCTTGTCCTCTATTGGAAGGTCAGTCCCATGGGGGCAGGATTGTTTTGTTTTGTTTGTTGCTGCTTCTTGTGTTCTGGGCCTTGTACACAGTGGACACCCAGTATAGGGAGAAGAGCGAGTGCTCCCGGGGTCCCCACCTGCTCAGCGAGCCAGTCTTGCTGCCTCATGGCCTGCACCGAGGGGTACCTGAAGCTGCAGGTATTTTATATAAGACATTTACAGCAATTAGATCTGCCTTGCACCAGCACTGATCGATAGTACATAAACCAAACACTACTAATCACTTTACTGGGCACCCATTGAGGTTAACAAGTTAATACGGGCCCACCCTAGATTTTAAAAAGAGTAGCTGGATAGAGGATCTGGAAATTCCTTTTACGTACATCTCCTTTTCTTATGTCAAAGAAAAAAAGCCTGTTGATGGGAGGAGCTTAACCAAAATGAAGTCAGCTTAATTTACTGTTGCAGGTAGATTAAAACTGACGCGACTGACCGTGTTTACAGAGAAGCCATTTCCCACATCTGTTTTACTTCTTTTCAAAGTACACAGATGCTTTTGTGATTAATAAAATGCAGATTCTCCTTTAAAGGCATTGCTGGATCAGGGGCAGCCCTCCAGCGCCACATCTCCAGCCAGCAGTCTCTCACTGGGAAAAGGCTTGATACTGGGAAGGGGTCTTGGTGGGGCAGTGCGACCCCTTACACAAACATCTACCTCTGCAGGGTTTGCTGAATGTCTTACTGCATCTGGGCTGCTACAGCCAAGTGCTACAGCTGGGCAGCTGATGAACACATTTCTCAGTTCTGGAGGCCAGGAGTCCCAGAAGGAGGCACCAGCAGACGTGCTGAGTGGTAAGGGCTGCTTCCTAGCGCACAGACCGTGCCTTCAGACTGTTTCCTCCTGTGGTGGAAGAGGTGAACGAGCTCTCTGGGGTCCCACTAGAAAGGCACTAATGGCATTCATGAGAACTCTGCCCTCTTACCTAATCACCTCCCAAAGGACCCATATCTGCTAATATCATGGCCTCGGGGGTTAGAATTTCAACATAAGAATTTTAGGAGGGCACATTCAGGCCAGAAAGCCACAGATGGGCACAATAATACCATGAGTATTAGCAATACTACTACCCTTAACCATGTCATATCCTTTAGGAACAACTTAGCTCTGGATGATGATGATTTGGTAATTATAAGTTGGATCCTCTAAGTTACTGAAAGATAATGAGAAGAGATGTGGAGGTGGGGCCCCTGGTCAGCTCTAACTCAACCAAACACCTAGGCCAGCAGCTTAGCCTCTCAGGAATCATTAGAAACACTGTTTCCTGAATAGTCAGGGGATTTCACCTTCCAGCAGCAGCAGATCAGAATTTGAAAGAAAATATAAGCATAGAAGAAACACAGTCCAAAGACCCTGGGCCAGGCCCTGGCCAGTCCAGGGCAGTGACTTCAGCCCCAGAAGGAGCCCAGCTGCAGCACCGGGCAGGGCTGACCCCTCACCTGCTCTCTGCACAGCATCACATACCCGTTCTCCTGGTCCCCACAGGACAGTGCCTGCATTGTGCTCAAAATGCACAGAAAAGCCGGGCACAGGGGCGCACGCCTGTAATCCCAGCACTTGGGAGGCTGAGGCAGGAGGATCAGGAGTTCAAAGCCAGCCTCAGCAACTTAGCAAGGCCTAAGCAACTCAGTGAGACCCTGTCTCTAAATAAAATGCAAAATAGGGCTGGGGATGTGGCTCAGTGGTCGAGTGCCCCCGGGTTCAATCCCCAGTACCAAAAAAAAAAAAAAAAAAAAAAAACCACACAGAAGAGGCTGCTGTCATACCAACTTCCATGGAGCAACAGCACTCAGGAACCCCGGTTTCCCAACCATGCAGAGAAAGCCCAGGACATTCCAAAGGTGCAGGAACATACATTTGCTTCTTCTTATTCCTCAGATGAATTTGCTTGTTTTGTTTATAGAGATGGGATCTGGCTGTGTTGCCCAGGCTGGCCTTGAACTCCTGGGCTCAAGTGATCCTCCCACTTTAGACTCGGGAGTAGCTGGGACTACAGGCACGTGCCATTGTGCTCGACTACTCAGATGAATTTTATGACATAGTAACTTTCACCAAATTTTTGTTTACTATGAAGATTTCTTACAAAAATCACTTGAGAGAAGACTGCAATGCAAGATCAATTTAACTGAAAGTGCACTGCGAACACTGCATAGGAATGTAAAATAATAATGGAAGGGCTGAGGACAGGTGTCTGCTGATGGGCTCCCACTGGGCACACTCAGCTCAAGTTCCCAGGCAACACTGGGCTCAGCCATGGTTCTGACCACAAGGTCACCTCGGCAGCACATTCCGCTGAGATGGAGGCTCCCCACAAGGGATTGTTGACCACTGGGAAATCAGTCCAGCAGCCCCTGCTGGACACCAGCATCCACTCCTCAACTGAGCACCTCCCATCAAGAACTAGGGAAAAGCCCCAGCGCACTTCCACATAGAAGGGGAAGAGTCTGCTATTCAATAGACGAAGCACTAGTTACTGGGGTGTGCAGACACCCTGGAGGCAGCGCTCAGTTTCTGAGAATACCAAGACTTCAAGTGCATACAGACCCAGCATGTGGACTGCTTGCCATCAGGAGCCTGAAAATGAGTGAGTCCCTCTGCCACTAATTTTATGAAAAAACCAGGGGCCGTTTCCAAGACAGTAATAATTCCTCCTTTAAGGACTCACATTTGCTTTCCTCAAAATTATAATAAATCGTCAAGACCAGGCTTTCCTTAGTTTACTTGCTCCTCTGAAGCTGCCAAGACCCTGGTGCTCTGCCGACGTCAGGGCCTGATGTCCTGCTCAGGCATGACTGTGCTTGACCAAAGCCACTTGAATGCAAACACCACAACCACCAGGAAAACTCTAACTAAAAGCAAAGTTGGTAAACAAAGTACACTTATTTGGCTTTTTTAATAAAATGGATTTAAGAATAAATACATCTAAAAAATCAACAGAACTGAGCGACCTTTCATATGTCGCCATTTCACCCCCAATAGTAGTAGGGCTCGGTTTATGTTTTCCAGCTCTATCATGAAACCAAGTTTCAAAGTTATAAATATTTATAAGATTTGGTGAAACAGAAAGCTCCTTCTCCATAGGGATGTTTTATTTTTAAAGTTATCTAAAAAATAGAGGAGTAGGTGCCACTGTACAGACTTAATCAGGTACAGAGGTTTCCAGCGATGCCTCCTTCCTGGCCTGTCTCCTGCTTCCTCTTCCTCCCGCCCAGAGGAAGGGGAAGCTCCCAGTCTGTGAGGTTTGTCACCACTGGGATTAGTCATAAGGAGACCTAGAATGAAGGACACCAGTAGGAAGTGAACTGGGATGGCCTTATGCCTGAGGAGTAGAAGCTGGGACAAAGAGCTCTCGTAGGGAAAAACAAAACAAAACAAAACATGCCTGACAAGGGACAGACCAATCTGGGAAGGAAATAAAAATGGAGATGCAGCAACCATCCTGTGCAAGGAGACAGATGGGAACTGGAGAAGGACACGCTGCTTTAGAGACAAGATTTGGAGTCTGAATCTGTGCCTGTGTCTGCTCATCTGCAAAGGCTCCTTGTCCACAAGGCAGGGACAGACTGCAATGTTAACTGCATGTGTCACCTGACTGGCCGGGGTGCCCAGGCATGACGCTGTCACTGGGTGTGTCTGAAGAGCCCTTGTTCATGAGATGGGAACAGACTGTGAAGCTAAATGCACGTGTCACGTGGCCAGGCCTGACAAGACCCTGCTTCTGGGTGTGTCTGTGGGGTGTCCCTCCATGAGATCAGCAACAGGATCAAGGGTCTCAGCAAAGCACACTGCCCTCCCCAGTATGGGTGAGCCACACAAGCCAACATTTGTCTTTAAGAATTCCAATAACCTGGACTAAAGACAAATATATCAGAATACACTCCCCAACTTTCTCCAAGTTCACAAATAACATCGAGTCCACAAGTCAAGACTTAGGGGGGATTTCTTTTGAAACCATGAATTCTTATTCAAAAGTGAGGCCTTAAACCATGAATTCTTATTCAAAAGTGAGGTACTTAACTATACTATTTAAAACCACATCCCCCAGCACAAAACTCCTTATTTCCTCTTTTCTGTGTGACTTATGTTTTTTCTTTTATGGCACAGAATCTCATAGAATTTGCATTGGAAGGAATCTAAAAGGTCCTCTGTCAAATCGCCCTCCAGATGTGGATTCCGTGTATGCAACAGCCTTGTAAAGTTTATCAGCTGTGCCTGACACCCTTTCTGGAAAGGCTGCCTGGTCAGCCTGCTGCTCTCCTACAGCAGGACCTGCCCCTGCACTGGGTAAGGAAACCTGAAATGGCTTCTCGGCTGCCCCAGCAGGCTGGGTGCCCGCCAACGGCGGTGCCTATGATGCGTCCACCTTTTTATTCTTAGTGTCTAACAGCAGGCACTCCATGCAGGGCATGGGTGACCAGGACACTGCTGCAGTCCTACCAGTTCAATTCAGTTAAATTCAATTTACCCCAAAGTCATCACGTGCCCAGCACTGTGGTACCACCATGGCCACTGTGAACAAGGCAGAAGTGACCCAGGCCCTCCTGAAGGGTACCTGCTTGGGGAGGAGCAACACAAACACAAGGCCCTGCTCCACAGGGAACCAATCCTGAGAGAGGAAGGCTGCAGGGGAGGGCTGTCCCTCCAAGAAGGTGATCCTTAAGATGACCTTCAGAGGAGGAGGAGCAGGCCATGCTGGAGGCAGCAGGAGGAGTTTTTCTACTGGAGGAATCTCCTGGGCCAACGCCCTGAGCCTAGCATTTCTGACACACTAAACACCACACGAAGCTGTGCAGAGGATTCTCACGGCTGAGGTAGGCACAGGCAATGGTGGCAGCCAGGCTCCACATGTCTCTTTCAGATACTCCCTGGACTACTGTTGGAAAACACTGTAAGATAATTTAGGAAGAGGAGAGGTTTAATGTCAAGAGTCACTTACTTACTATCAAAAATAATCTTCGAGGGCTAGGGCTGTGGCTCAGTGGTAGAGCATTTGACTAGCACACGTGAGGCACTGGGTTCAATCCTCAGCACCACATAAAAAATAAATAAATAAAATAAAGGTATTGTGTCCATCTACAACTAAAAGAAAAAAGAAAATAAAACTTTGGAAGTTTGCCAAAGCAGGCTCAGAGACTGTGCATTTGGGAGCTTGGCATTTTTCAGTCACTCGTTTATTTGTGTATGAACACAAAGGCGCTGTCAGATCTGTCCACAGTTGGCCAAGAGGGCAATAAAACTGAAGATTCCACTTCCCCACACCCCCAGTACCAGATCTTGGGAAAGCAGATGTTGGCTACAGAGCATGATGGGCCCCTTAGGGGTAGCTCCTTCCCTTGCATCCCTGCCACTCCCTTAAGGTTGCCAATGCACCTTCCAGTTTCTTTTTGTTTCAGCTAAAACTCTAGAAAAACCCATCAGAAACCACCATCCAGGGCCACCAAGCCACTGTGACTCCTTTTAGCTGATGTGGAATAAACTTACTTGACTCATTATAACTCTGAACTAAGCATGCCCAGAAGTGTCCTGTCGGCCATGTTTCCTGAACAGGTGCTTGATGACCTCATATTGGGCATGCTCAGGAGTGTGCCCACACCCTTCACGTGCTTTCCTATATGAATAGGTGTAAGCTCCCCGATAAAATCTCCAGCCTTCTTGGTTCAGGGAGATTGTGGCTTTCAAGGACCGCAGTGCTCTCTTCATTGGTGTAATAAAGCCTTCCTCTATTCTTCTGTCTCCTGGTTATGCTTTTTGGCTTTACATTCACCAAGACACGAACCCAGTGCATTCAGCTATAGAGACTTTAAGAAATTAATTTCCAAATGCAAAGTTCTGGCATTCACATTTGCTCTGGTCATCTGAGATGGTCTTTCCAGGGGCTGAACTTTGTTACACAGCCTATAATTCAGTCTGAATCTGAGGGTGGAAGCCAACAAAACCTCAGAGCAGCATGAGTGGGTCTATATTACACTATCACAAAACAAAAGAACAGCATAGTCTCTCTCCTCACCACCCTGGACTAAGAGCCACCAGGGACAGAGAGGAAGCTGATCATGGCCTTCCTCAGACACTTCTGCCTGCCTAACTCTTGGGGATCAGGGAATCCAAACCCATCCTGTCTCACCTTCATCTGGCCTGGGAGACGGGGATTGTTTTTTACTGATTTGATGGTCAGGAACTCTAACTTTGAACTGCAATGAACTGAAATGTTATTTCCCCCAGAAGGAATTCCCGGCTTCTTATGAGTATACCTGTATTACAAAGAGCTGTACTCTAAGCCAGGTGTGCTGCTACACAACTGTAACCCAGTGACTTGGGAGGCTGAGGCAGGAGGATGGTAAGTTCAAGGTCAGCCTGAGCAACTTAAAGGCATCCTGTCTCAAAAAAAAAACCTAGAAAGGGCTGGGGATGTAGCTCAGTGGTAAACCACCCTTGGGATCAAACCTAGCACCAAAAAAAAAAAAAGAAAAAAAGAAAAAAAAAGTTGGGTTCTATTGTCATCGTTATACTTTGAATTTCATCAGTACAAAAATCTGTTCTCTTTCTTGTTGTGAAGGTACTGACATAACATCCCTGGTACTGCCTCCTGGCCTGCAGGGCCCGTGGTCTTCACTATCTGATCTTTACAGAGAAAGAATGAGGAGTCCTGGAGCTTCAGCTTCTTCCTTCCAGAGTGCCTTGACCTTGTTTTAGCAATTCTCAGGAGCAGGTAGGCAGGGCCCCTCTCCCCACTCAGGGCTTCCCATCATTAGCTGCACCTCCCCTGAGGAATTTGAAACTGACCCCAGAAGTTTTTTTTTTTTTTTTTTTTTTTGGAGGGGGGTCTGAGGTTTGAACTCAGAGGTACTCTACCACTGAGCTACATCTCCAGTCCTTTTCATTTTTCTTTGGAGAGAGGGTCTCACTAAATGGCTTAGGGCCTTGCTAAGTTGCTAAGACTGGCTTTGAACTTGCAATCCTCCTGCCTCAGCCTTCCAAGTCGCTGGGACTACAGGCATGGTTGCTGCACCTGGCTTCCCTGGAGTTCTTGAATCCGCATCTCCAGGGCTGGAGTCCAGGCTGAGCACCTCTGAGTCCCTCCAGTGGCTATGTTTTCCAACTCCTGCGAGGCTGAGCTTGGAACAGTAGTTTGCAGAGAACACAACTGCCCTCATGTTTCTCAGCTCCAAACCGGTGACGTAACTCTCTTTGAATCACTTCTGGTATTAATCACGTTTTCTACTTTCTGCATTTATGGTGCTTTGATACCTGGAGTCTTGCTGATCCTGGAGACACTGCCCCTTTCCAGGGACAGGAAGAACTGACTTCCTTACGAGAAGCTCTTCATGTGTCCACAGCTCACCTCAGGACCCCCCTCCATTTGACCTTTTCATGGCAGGATGTGATGTTCCTCTGCCCCAAACACCCCAGACAATCAGGGACCACCCCACAACCACTGCAGGATGTCAACTATCTGATGCAAACTACCCAACCCCGACTGTTTACCCTGCCTTGCCCATTTCTTCTTGCCCACATCTTCCCCTTGCTCCCCTGCCTCTTGGTCCACCCCCCTGGCACTTCCCTGTGAAGCCCTGCCTGGCACACCTGCCTCCTGTTTCTAGGGACCTCTGCATATAAGTTCCTTCTCTCATGATGGTCCTGTCCGTGTCTGCCTGTCTTACTGTGCCTGATTAAAACAAATCCCAGGTACCTTTCATGTCACTTCTCTCCTCCTTTCTGTAGCACATATATTTACTAAGTCCCAATAGTCTATCTATGGTGAATTTTCCATTAATCTAAAATAAGTAATGTGGTTTTTCAGGTCATTTAATAGCTACATTAACTAAGACCTTCCTTGAGAAGCTGTGTTTGGCAGTACCTGGGAGAGCCGGGCCTGCCTGCAGCTCAGACCCAGCATCCCACATCTAAGTACACGTTCCAGAGAAACTGGCCACAGTGCACCAGGAGACGTGGACAAGGACACAGTGTAGCACTGTCGGTCACAGAGAAAACAGTAAACAACCCAGCTATGCATCAGTGTGGGAATGAATCACAAACTATGGCAAGCTATGTGAGGGCTGGAACAGACTGGACCCGCATGTACCAACGTGGACAGACGCAATGTAAGTCTAGGAAAATGAATTTTTAATAATTTATTTTAAATGATACCATCTATATAAATTTTCAGAAACAAATTATATATGATTGTATAAATTATATAGTTAACAAATTGTATATAAATTATATATTATATACATAAACAAAACATACACATATTTTGATTGTGGACATGCATATAGGTAACAGAAGCATAAAAACATGGATTGAACAAATATCAAATTTGTGATAGTGGCTGCCTCAGGGGAAGGGTAGCAGCCATAGTAGTAAGAATAATACTAGAGGGGCCAGGCATGGTGGCTTGGGAGGCTTGGAAGGCTGAGGCAGGAGGATCATTAGTTCAAAGCCAGCCTCAGCAACTTAGCAAAGCTCTGAGCAACTCAGTGAGACCCTGTCTCAAAATAAAAAATTAAAAGGGCTGGGGATGTAGGTTAGTGCTTAAGCACCCTGGCTTCAATCCCCAGTACCAAAAACACAAAAATAATAATACTGGAGCTAATGTTAACTGGAGATTTACTGTGTCTAGCACAAGTCTCACACGCTCTCACTCATTCCCTTGTAAGAGCAATCACGAGAGAGCAATGATTATCACCCCCATTTCACAGATGAGAAAACAGGCTGTGAAATGATGAAGCACAGGCAACACATCCCGAGACCTCTTGCCACGAACTCCTCCTCCCTAACTAAACAACCCAGTAGGTGCATCTGCACCACTGTGTCCCCCAGGCCCTGGCCTAGCTTTTGCTTCCACCTCGCTCAGCATTGCCACTTCGCAGTCTTCCTTTTAAAGGCCTAAGCTGGGTCATTTCACATCTCTACTTCAACTACCCAGTGGCTTCCCATCCTGCTCCATTTTAAATAAGATACCCCTGCTGTGGCTTGCCCACTGCTGCCACACCCAGTAGCTGGCTCTCCCCCTTGTGTGCCCTGCTGGCCCACTCAACACACAAGACTGGACTGACCCATCACTGCTCCCGCCACCTAGAGCACCTTCCCCCAAGTCAGCATGGTGAGTTCCTCTGCAAGTCCTTGCTAACACACCAAGTGCATGCTCCTAAGACAGGCCATAAACACCCACTCCAAGCGATGTCCACCTCCCTCACCCTGCTTATCTTTCTTCAGACCACTCACCATCTGAAATTACATATTCCTTTACTTATTTGACCCTAACCACCCACCCCCAAGAGTGCAAGTTCACGACAGCAAGGACTGTTTTCCCAAAGCTGAGAATAGCACTTGGCACTCAGGCATTGTGGAAAGAATGAATGAATGAACACCACTGATCCAGAGCAGCAGAGGGTGAGGTGGAGTGCAGGCCAAGCAGGTTCCAGTGCTAGAGTGGGGAGGGGAAAGGAGCACAGGAGAAACATCAGAAGCAGACAGGGGGAGGCACACCTGAAGCAAGCACAACCTTCAACTGTGGGCGATGAACGGCTAGGATGTTTATCACATTCCTTCCTCCCGCCCTCTAGTCACTAAGAAGTTAATAGTTTAAAATGTACTAGAACACCATACAATGACCCTTGACATTTCAAATGGTACTAAAATTCAATGCAATAAATTTAAATAAATTCATTGAACATAGGATGATTATGCAATGACTTAAAGGGTATGTCAGGGTTTGGCAGGCTCTGGGGGAGTGATCACAAGGACACGAACAGTTTACACACAGAGCCATCCGGCCATGTGGAGACTGTTCATCTGCTACAAGACAAGGGTCAGCCTGGGCATTCACTGCTGGCATTTTGGGCTGCATAGTTCTTGACTTGGAGAGCTATCCTACGTACCATGGAGTGTTTGGCAGCATCTCTACCCATTAGATGCTGATTTACCCACCAACTGTGACAACCCAAAATATTTCCAGATATTTCCAAGCATCACCCGAGGAGCAAAAGCACCCCAACTGAGAACTAGTGGGTCAGAGGCTAGACACACTGACACTAGGTTTCAATAAGAAAAAGATTGATTTACATCCAAAAAGAAAAAAGAAAAGGAGAGTGCATCAACCCAGCCTTGCTTGTAGGTTTGATCATCTGTTTCTACTGTTCTCTCTGAGCAGTCCCTCAACTTTAGTGGCCCTCACCAACAGGGCCACAAGGTGGGCCACAAGGTGGTGTGGGATTCTAAAGATAACCCCAGTTACTCAATCTAACACTATCTAGGCACTGAGATGGAAGGACTTTGTAGATGTAATGGAGGTTGCCAATCAGCTAACCTTAAAATAAGGTGATTATCCTGGATCACCTTATGGCCTGATGGAATCGCATGTCAAGCCAAACAGATTCCTAGGACCTGCAGCATTCCAAACGCCACTGCTGGTTCTGAAGTGCAGGAGCCCATGCAAGGCTGGGGAGTGGCGCTGGTCCTACAATCACAGGGGGTGGACATCGGCCACAACCTACGTGAGAGTGGAAGCTGGTTCTTCTCCCCAGTCTCCAGAAAGGAACATGGCCCAGCTGACACCATAATTTCCTACTTGTGAGACCCACAGCAACTGCCTGAGCCACACTGTGCCCAGACTTCTTACCCAAGAACTATGAGCTAACCAGTAAGTGCTTCAAGTCCCCAAGTCTATGGTAAGTTACAGCAGCAACAGAAAACTAAAAGAGCCATGGAGACTCCTTCTACAGGCTACTGTGAGATTAAGAAGTGAGACACTCAGTAATCAAAAATAGCCCCTTAAGAAATTCCCCAGTCTCCATAATAAAAAGATCAATAAAAAAGTGGGCAAAGGCTGCATACAGACATTTCTCCAAAGAAGAAATGCAAAAGGCCAAAAGGCACATGAACAGATCCTTAGCCTCATCAGCCATCAGAGAAATGCAAATCAAAACCACAGATGTCACCTCACACCTACTAGGAGAGCTGAATCAAAAGGAGAGGAAGAGTGTGAGGGCTATCGAACACTCATGCATCGCTTATGTGGCTGATTTGGAAAACTGTGCGGTGGCTCCTCAAAATGTCACACACATGGAGTTACCATGTGACCCAGCAATCCCACACCAAAGGATACACCCAGAGGAATGAAAACATGTTCATACACACCCCGGCACACTAATGCTTGAGGCACATTATTAACAGCCCAAAGATGAGACAACCCAAATGTCCATCGCCTGAGGTCCATGGAATAGGTCTATCAAAATGGAGCACTCTTCAGCCACATAAAAGAATTCGACAAGGTGGATGAACTTTGAAAAACTTATGCTAAGAAAAGAAGTCAGTTATAAAAGACCACATATTGTGTGATTCCACTTATCTGAAATGCTCAGAGAAATGAGTGGATGGAGATGGGAAGGCTGGGGTTGCCTGGGGCTGGGGAAGGGAGTTGGAGGGAAACAGGGAGACCCTCATCCTTTTGGAGTGGCAACAATGTTCTAGAATCGACTGTAGTGATGGTCATGCAACTCTATAGATATACTAAAACTCATGAATTGTAGGCTCTCAGTGAGTGAATAGCATGGAATGGCAGTTATGTCTCAATAAAACTGTTTTTTTTTTAAGTTGAAATAGAAAGTCCTCTCCAGTGATGTGAAGCACAGAGTAAGAAAATGACACAAAATCCTCAAGCTGCTGCTTCTCCAGACCTGCTCCCACTAGTCAGTTACCATCTTGTGGCCAATGGCTACTGTGCCTTTACCTTATAACCCTAGAGCCACTGCTAGTCAACGCAGACAGGACGATGGGAGCCACTCCTGTATACTCTACACAATATTCTCTAAGTGAAAGATGCTAATCTACAACTTTCTGGCGAATGTTCTGCTCATCCTAGGCTTAAGGATTCTGTGTGCATGCTTAAGGGACAGATGTTCTACGAAGACGCTGAGAAAGACAGCTGTATCTTGAGAAGATACTCCTTCTTTTTGCAGTAGTGGGGACACTGCTTCCTGCAGCTAGGTACCTGTCTTGATGCCCCACAGGAATGAGCCAACCAACCTAGCGGGGGTCAGAAAATGGATGTCCGACTCCAGCTGACAGTGGAGAAATTATACCCGTGAGTCGTCAGTTCCAGAGAACAATAGATAGAGAACTGCTTTTATCATCTGCACATGAAACTCCCAAATTGTGTGAATGACTCTATATAAGGAAATTGGGCTGCAACTCCCAACACACTCCCTGGGTGGCCTCTGGCAAAACAGTTCACCCTGAGCAATTTTCCCAACGGACAGTGGAAACTCCTGCAGATTCTCCTGTCTTAGCTCTCTGCCCCACCGTCCCTTCCATCTTAGCAAGGCAGCGAAGCACAATACCAGGTGAGCTACCTCTTTCTCTGCCAAGTCTGCCAGCAAAGGGCTATCTGCCAGGAAACAGGCCAGCCCTACTCATTCCTATTCACAGAACCCCAACATTCTTGTTACTAAAACATGATCAATTGTTCAAGATCATCAATATTAAAACTGATTTTCAAGTTCCCTCAGACTTTTTCCTCTAAAAAGTATTCATATTTATATATCCAATAAATATCTGAATGCCTACTCTATGCAGGTGCTGGGCCAGGCCTGAGGATACAGGGCGCCAGGCCAGGTCCCTGGATGCTGCCAAGGACTGACATTCTGGGATGCACCGCCTAGAACCATATAAAACACAACACACACATAAATAGAGATGACTTGGATAAACACCAATACTTCTTGATAAAACTTTAAAAGGCTGGTATGGATTTTTTCAGCTTTCCCATTCTCTGTTTTATATCTTTTTGCTTAGTTGGGGGTGTGGCTCAGTAGTAGAATGCTTGCCTGGCATGTGCAGGACCCTGGGTTCAATCCCTAGTATTGGAAAAAGATGAAAAAAGAAAAAGGAACCCCCCATCCCCATTATACTTAAAGCTACCAATCCTGAAGGCTACTCTTCCTTTGAACTGTTTCCTTGGTAGATTTATCTGTTTCTTTCGTCTTCTAGTTTCACTGGGGCAATTTCTTCAGAATTTCAAGATCTACCTATTGGAATGACCATCTCAGACTGTTCATTGACTGAGAGTGGGAACCTGGCCCACTCTGACCTCCCAAGTCTAAGATAGCTCTTAGGCAAGTCCCTTCCTCAAATCCTAACAAAAATCAAAGAGGCACTTGCAAAGGAGTCGAACAAAACAAACATTCTCAAGCCCCAATCCCAAGATAGTCTGCTAAAGCCACTCCTTGGAACACTAACTGAAAAGATGCTCCATGAATTTGTCATCAAGTTCCTCTGCCCACTCTGTGACCTCACATTTACTGGAATCCAATATGGTTTAAGAGATTAGAGACAATACTGTCAAGAACTACAGTTACCAGCTAGCACTATGGCCTTGAGAAAAGTAACTACTCATACAACATTTGTAACAAAAAAGTCAAGGTTGAGACGTGTATAGTAGGCTTTGTGGGAAGGGCCTTTTCCACACTTTGGGAATAGTGCAGAGCCAGCCCCAGGCCCCAAGCGCTCGCCTCCCACTTCACACAATACACAAACAAGCCCAAGGGACCTGTTTTCTAACTGCAGGCACAAGAGGGAACTATTTATATAAAAAGGCTACTTATCAAACTGAAGAACTGCCAGCAGAGAGGGCGAATGTGTGTTCCGATATTACAACTTCTATGGGCTCAAATTAAGTGGCTTTGGGTGGCATGGGGGAGAGCACCTGGGGCAGGTGATAAGGAAAGAGCACAGGGGGAGGAAGAAACTAGACCCTCAAAGAGCCAGACATCATGCTTTGGTCTTTCAGCCATGCTAATAATAAACCTCAGCAGATTTTCAAAAACAACACTGTTTTGGAAGAGGCCAGGCGTGACTCAAAAGAATTAGAACAATTCATTCAATAAGCACTTAGGGAGGATCTGTCACAAGCTGGAAAAGAGAAATCAAAACGCAATCCCAAACTGCAAAGGATCCTGCATTCATTCTAGTGAGCTCCACGGACAGAATTAGCGAAACTCTAGAAGCCTGTGGTAGACACAAAGGACAAACTGCACAAATGACTGGTCTTGATGAAATAAAGGACACACAGTAAAATTAGATCAGCAAAGAAGCAAAGTTGTTTTTTAAAGTTTTTTGTTTGTTTGTTTGTTTGTTTTTGGTTTTTATGGTCCTCGGAATTAAACCCATGAGTACTTAACCACTGAGCCACATCCCCAGCCCTTATTAATATATTAGGCGGAGTCACGGTCTCCCTGCTTTGCTTAGGGCCTCACTAAAATGCTCAGACTGATTTTGAACTCACGATCCTCCTGCCTCAGCCTCTGGAGCCGCTGGGAGGCTGTGCCACAGTACCCAGCTTTAAAGTGATTTTCTATACAAGTAATATGTATTCTAGAAAACAGAAGTAGGCCAAAACAAAAATAAATCTCCTTTAAGTAGAGATAAATACTTATTATTCTGGTGGATGGCATAATACCCCATCCACCACCACTTAATTTTTATGCTAAAAATGTGAAAAACAGTTCACTCCTTTTCCAGTTAAAATATCACAGCTGTGGGCTGGGTTGTGGCTCAGTGGCAGAGCACTTACCTAGCATGTGTGGGGCACTGGGTTCGATCCTCAGCACCACATATAAATAAATGAATAAAATAAAGGTCTATCAACATCTAAAAAAAAATTTTTTTTTAAATATCATAGCTGTGTCTCCAAGTCTCAAAACTACTGTTTTCAACACTGACACCTTTGAAACATTTTCAGAGTTGGACCATTTTCCCCAAACCCATGTCCACACCGTGCTCTCCTGGATCAGACCACAGTCCCCTCTTGCTACCCCTGTGCCACCTGGCCTCCCACCCTTCTGGGTGTCAGAGCCTGATCTATCACTCCTCTGCTGAAACCTTCCGAAGGAGCTGTGTGTCACCAGAGCCTTGGGATCTGCAGCTGTTGGCCCTCATCCCACAAGAGACACACTGGCCCTGAGGTCCCTCTGGCGCCTAGCCTTGCACTGAGTAGCACTTCCCTCTACATTGCGTCTCCTGCCTCCTCTTCACTGTTCTGGTGGCACCTGGGGGACATTCCTACCACCCTCAAGCTCCCTGGCCTGGCTCTTTCTCTTTTGCCCAGGGTACTTCTTCCCTTCTAACACTTAGTAAAATTTATCTGCTGTGCTGTTTCTCACACTAGAATAAAACAACTTTCATTTTCTTTCTTTCTTTCTTTCTTTCTTTCTTTCTTTCTTTCTTTCTTTCTTTCTTTCTTTTTCTTTCTTTAATTGAACCCAGGGCCTCACACATGCTAAGAAAATGCTCTACCACTGAGCCACATCCTCAGTCCTTTTTAAATTATATTTTGAGATAAGAGTCTTTCTAAGTTGCTGAGATTACAGGTGTGTGCCACTGTGCCTGGTCACCAATTTGGTTTGAGCTTTTTTCCAGTGATGGAAAGAATGGATTTGTTTTATGTTTCTTTCCTAAGCACCTAAAACATAGGTGGTCTTCCAGGTGCAGTGGTGCACACATGTAATCCCAGTGGCTCAGGAGGAAGGAGGATTGCAAGTTCAAAACCAGTGTTAGCAACTTAGTGAGGCCCTAATCAACTTAATTAGATCCTATCTCAAAATAAAAAATAAAAAGGGCTGGGGATGTGGCTCAGCGGTTAAGGGCCTCAATCCTGGTGACAAAAAAAAAAAAAAAAAAAAAAGAAGGAGGTGGCTCAAAAAATATCAGTTGATTCAGTGATTTGGTAATGGCTGATGGTTCCCACTTCATGCTATCATTTCACTAACTGTCCCTGGTGGTTGGCAGTTAGGTTGCTGCAGGCTTTTCAGTATTGTGAACATCCTTGCTATGGGAAGTATAGTCGAGCAGCATAAACATCACCTGTGAACTTAGAGCAGTACACAATCTCAGGCCCTACTGCAGTCCTGCAATGCTAGAGTCTGCATTTTAGCAAGCTTTCCAGGTGACTGAGTGACATGCAAATGCTTCAGTAGTGCTATCAGACTAAGGCGAAGCAAGGCAGCTAGTGCCCTACTCTGGCCTCACCCTCAACCTGCCCTGTGCAGCACACAAGGCTCTGTGACCACTTGGATCATCACATTGCCCTCTGATGAGAGGTCATGCCAGTCTACCCTCTAAATCACTCTGGTGTTCAACAGGAAATAAATACACACTCAAATTAGTGAATTATGGGGGGAAGGTGGTGGGGAGCACAAGATGTAGTAGCAGAAGGAATCTCTCTCTCTCCCTCTGATCTCTTTCCAGGACTCCCCACTGCTGCCTTGCAGCCAGAAAGTAGGAAGCGTGCTGTTCTCATCCACGTGGGCAGCCCCCAGGGCCCAGGAGGGCAGAGCCAAGCCCCCTACCCCATGCATGCCCCTGCAATGTGCCAGGAAGCTCTTCATCCTCTAAGGGGTGTGTTTTCATTTGATTGGATGACATTAAGAAGCCGAGTAATGGAGAAAGAATAAAGTAGGGAAGAAGGTGCTTGAGGGGAAGGGTCAGCCTAGCAAAGAGTGTGTGTACTTGTGCCCATGTGCAATAGAGCGACTGTGGTCATCTCTAGCTTAGAAATCAAGGAGCATTGTCATTTCTTATGCAGGAGAGCAGACTTAAGAAGAATGCCTGAGAAGTCTTCTGGGGGCAGCAGTCATGCACAGGACACCCAAGGAAGTGCACAGAGGAGACACATTAGCAAAGGATACCTGTGGAGTTGCAGGTGCACAGCAATTGGGTCCTCAAAGGACTTGCATTCCAGTTATACACTCCCAATATTTTCTTCATCATCATCATCATCATCATTGTGATGTAACTCACTAAAATAATTGGATATTTTCAATTCTTTGGTATCTGAGTGCCCAAATTTGCCATGAGCTCTCAAATATAAATATATTTGATGTACACACACACACACACGATATCATAATAAATTTAATGAATCTTCATGTAGGTTTGATTAAACAGCAAGGAGTAAAACTCAGAAGTCAAAGAGTCAATCTTCAGCAGAACAAACAATAGGCATTTGAAAAGATTTCAATACTATTAAGGAAATGTAAATCAAAACCATAATGGCTATTAAAAAACAGACAGCATCAAGTGTTGGCAAAGATGTGAACAAACGAGTCCATGTTCATTGCTGAAGCAAGCGTAAAACGGTGTAGCTGCTTTGGAAAACAACTCGGCCGTCCCTCAAAACAGATGGAAGAGCTACCCTATGCCCCAGCGATTCCACACCTCAGCAGGTGATATAGTTTGGATCTTAAATGTCCCCCAAAGGCCCATGAGTTGGAGGCTTGGTCCCCAGCCCTTGGTCCTACTAGGAGGTGGTGGAGCCTTTAGGAGGTGGGGCCTTGTGGGAGGTCTTCTTGTCACTGGCAGTGTGCATTGAAAAGGATGGTGGAATCCAGGTCCCTTCCTCTTTTTCTCTTTTTTACCTGGCTGTGAGGTGAGCAGTTCTGCTCCACCACATGCTCCTGACCATGATGGTAGACTAAAAGCAATGTGGCCAACTGATCATCTACTGAAGTCTCCCAAACTATGAGTCAAAATAAACCTTTTCGCTTTATAATTATCTTGGGTATTTGTTATAGTAATGGAAAACTGACTAACACCGAATATATGCAATGAAATGACAACATCTTTTCACACAAAACATATGTCCACATATGAATGTTCATGGCAGCATTATTCATAACACTCAAAAAGTGAAAATGACCCAAATGTTCATTAACTGATAAATGGATAAGTAAATATAGTACACCTGTACAAGGGAATATTATTCAGCCATAAAAGGAATGAAGTATTGATACATGCTGCAGTGCATATGAACCCTAAACACATTATGCTAAAAAGAACAGAAAGACAAGCCAGAGGCTGAGAGAAAATATCTGCAAACATACATCATGTATCTAAAATAAAGAACTCTCAAAATTCAATAAAAAAAATGGACAAAGGATTTAAACATACACCTTACCAAAGACATACAAATGACAAATAAACCTATGAAAAGATGTTCAGCACCATGTGCCACTAGGGTATTGCAAAGTAAAAGGATCACCTTGAGATACCACTACACACCTGCTGGAATGGCTAAAACTCAAAATACCAACAATGTCAAACGCTGGTGAGAGTGTGGAGCAAGAGGCATGCTCATTCACTGCTGGTGGGAAAGCAAAATTTGGCAGTTTCTTACAAAACTAAACACACTCTTACCTTGTGATTCAGCAGTAATGCTCACATAGGCTGAAAACACGTCTGTTCTAAAACTTGCACATGGGTGCTTGGGAAGCTTCATTCATAACTGCCCAAATTTGGAAGCCACCAAAATGGTCATCAGGTAAAAGAAACAACAAACTGTGGTACATCCCACAAAGGCATGTGATTCCACAATAAAAAGAGAGAAACTATCCAGGCATGAAAACTCACAGAGCAACCTGAAATATAAATTGCCAAGGGAAAGAAGCCAATCTGAAAAGGCTACATGTTGTCTGCTTATATGATGTTCTAGAAAAGGTAAAAAAAGGAAAAGCAAAAGATCAGGGGTTGCTGGGATGGGGATGCACTTGCCTTTCATGAGTGAGGCCCTGGGTTCAATCCCCAATAGCAGCCCCTCCCCGCAAAAAAAAATCCTTAAAAGAGTTGGGAGGGAGGGAGGGATAGATAAACAGCACACAGGGGATTTTCAGGGCAGTGAAAGTTTTCTGTATGACACTGTAATGGTGGACATATTTGTCAAAACTCACAGAACTGTGCAACAGAATGAATGTAATATAAACTAGGGACTTTAGTTAATAATAATAATAATAATATGTCAGTGTTGGTTCACTGATGGTAGTGAATGTACCACACTGCTGCAAGATGTTCCTAACAGGGGAATCTTGGGATAGGGAGGGACAGGGAAAATGTGGAAATCAGGCAGGTTACCAAGAATTAAGACAAGTTTCCAATTAAAAAAAAATGCTGAAGATGCTGTGGTCTGCTTGGCAAATATTTACACATTCTGAAAATATTCAAAATTATAAAAATTCTAAAGTAAGATTCAAACCAGAAATTAACTTACAACACCTACAATTCAAAATGAAAATTTCCGGGTAACTGCAGAGGAATGAACATGGGGAGAAAAGGCTTTAATCACTAGTGAATAGTTAAATTATATTCCTAGGGATTCATACTATAAAATTGCTATGATCAATGCAGTTTCTAAAATAATGTTTACTGTAGAAAATATATTTAAAAAAAAACAACATGTCTAAAATTGTATCATAGAAAAGAAGCACTTTTTCCTAGGTATGGTTATATACATTGTTACAACAGAATCATAGTATTTGAAGTGTTTTGTACAGTGGGTGTGCATCTATGAGAGCAAATGAATGTGAGTGTGTGTTCTTGTGCGTCTAGCTTTTGCAATGAGTTCTATAAAAGAGACTGGCTCCTTCACCCGCAGCAATAATCACAATTGCAGAGTTCCCACATCTACTCCTAGTGTAGGAAACACTGTAGCAACTTCCAGAAACACACTCACCATTGACCCAGTAGTCCCATGTTTTAAGAAGACTGAGCCTAAATAGTTCAACACAGGCCACTGTCACCAACTTTCGGACAGGCTGAGTCACATGTTACAAAGGGCAGGTTGTCCCTGTTTTCTCATCTGAAACCTGACCCCTGCTTTGCCACTTTCCAGTTACTGTGAACAGAGAACTGTGTCAGAGGGGGTCGACAATTGTGCAGCTGAGCACCAGAAAGCATCCAAGAAGGCAGCTGAGAGAAGGGCCCGAGTTGCGCCCAGACCTGTGGCAGGCGCCTGGCCTGCATCTCCCACTCCCTTACACGTAGGCGCTGGTGAAACACCAGCAGAAGAAAATTATTCCTGCTCTTGGAACCTCAGTTTAACAGGTGGCCTAAGAGAAAACTTCCCTCTGCCTGTACAGGCCCTTCTTCAGTGGGTGTACTCACATCAAAATGGCCTGTTCACTGCAGGGCAGGACAAAGGCCATGGCAGTGCCAGCAGAGATGTGCTGAGAGGACAAAAGGCCATCTGCAGCCCCTGGCCCAGATCCAGATCACTGCCAGAGGCAGTGTACACTCAGAAAGATGAGATGAGAACTGGCAAAGCCACCCTTGTTCCCCTCTGTGGGGATGGACTGCAGGGTACCAAGCCTTCTCTGAACATTGACACTAGATCTGCTTCACACGCGAGTATCCAAAGGAGTCCAGGGTCCTGAAACTCCTGGCTCTACACCTGTGGGCACACCAATGGTGACTGGGATTGGGGCACAACCCCACACACCATTAATTTACTTTTCTGTTGTATCTATTCCTTCCTTCCTGTTTTTGACTCAGATATGAGATCTATAACGGTATTATCTGGATTTTCAATTTATCTCACTTTTATCTCAAGCTATTGTTTTATCATATCTGGAAGCCTTTGCTTTATGGACTCTATATGCTTGTTAATCTTGCATGGCATCAAGCACTCTTGGGCAAGACTTCTGTTTTACAGTGTGGCTTTTTTCCAGATTTGGTTTGTCGTTGCCTTTGCATGCTGTTCCCCTGCACCGCTACTAAGGTGGCTACAGTACTTCAGAGCTGCCTCTTCATTTCTTTTAAACTTTCTCAAGCTTAGTTCTCTAAATGCTGAGAACCTTTCTTAGTAGTTCTCCAGGTCAATCTCCCTGACACCACTTCTACCTATTTTCTTCTCAGGTCACAGCTGGAATGTGACAGATGTTGCTTTCAATGCATGTCTGAGGAAGGAGGCGAAGAACAGCTGAAACCTGGGCTGGACAGGGTGGATTTTCTTCTGAAATCCTATTCAGTGTCCTAGGCCTCAATCTCACTCTCTAGCCCCTGAGCCTGGCTCCAGCCCGGTGCTCGGGAGATGGTGCACTTTCAGCTTCTGCCACGGTCCTTTACTACTGAGGTCCCCCATGACTTTTCTCTGGGCTTATATTCTATTCCCTGGCTCTACTTCTCCCAGATTGGAAGGTGCTAGGGAGAAGGTTCGGGAAGTTTGAGGTCATGAGGTGCCACCTGCCCTAGAACCCTCCCTCCATCCTTGGCTGCAGTGTGCATCCTCACACGAGTCTCTTTTCTACTCCTGCCCCCAAGTCTAGAATCAATTTGGAAATCAAAACAGGAGTCAGACAGATGGAAATCAAAACCCTGGCTTTCTTACTACAGAGCTTCGTTTCAGATGTGCAGCCAAGTAGGCTGCTAGCCCAGCTGGCAACACAGGCGGGGGCGCCATGGCTGATGCAGGAAGAAAGGCTACTGAACACTCCCGGGGGCAGGGTGGCTCTGAAGAGGGTGCCGAGCCTGGCCTGCTCAGTCTCCCCAAACACACCAGACTAGCAAGCTGTTCCTCCTTCCTGAGCAGAGGGGCCAAGGGATGGTGAGAGAAGGCAGGAGAATCTGGGCAGCTGAAATTCCTGCCATGAGGCCAGGAAGATAAAGACACCACCCGGGCCCCGCCATATCAGAGGAGGACCCCCAGCCAACCCTGGCAGGGTTACTCCCAGGGTCAAATGCAGTAACAGACAAGGTGCTCCAAACACTCATGCTCGCTACTCAGGGAGCTTTCCCTCCTTTGGGGCTGGCTGCCTTCTCTGCAGTCTCAGCAGTGTCTGTCTGCACACGAACACTTACCAGGCACTGGGTGGTGGATTCCCCGGATGATTTCCTTTAATGACACATCTACTCTGATAGTATGTTCTGGTGGTCCTGGTATGTTTGTTTAAAAATAGTTTCATTACTTTATAGTCCTACCAAATATGCACTGATAAGAAGGTAAACGACCAGTTTTCTATTTCTCAAGTTTGACCTGCTAATCTCCCAGCAAGTTTCTCGTCTTATTTCACATTACTCTGCACTTTTAACACTTTTTGACTTGTATCTACCTCATCAAGTCATCAGAACCCTGGAAAAAACATTTCTGATCCCATCCTTAAACTAAAATTATGGAACTTCATTGCCTTGAAAAAAATATCTTAAGTGGCCACAAAAATATAAAGAGCTACTGGTCACCTTATATGTGCCAAGAATTGTAGATAAAAACTGAGTGCAAGTGGTGAGCACAGTGGCACACGCCCCTCATCCCAGCAACTTGGGAGGCTGAGGCAGGAGGATTGAAAGCTTGATGCCAGTTTGGACAATGTATCAAGACCCTGTCTCAAAATAAAAAAATAAAGAGTTGGGGATGCAAGCTCAGTGGTAGAATGCCCCTGGGTTCAATCCCCGGTACAAAAATTAATTCATTAATTAGTTAAAAAACTGAGTACATAGATTTAAAAACTCCTATTAATGAGGGGTTGGAATATAGTTCAGAGGTAGAGTACTTGCCTAGTATGTATGAGACCCTGCGTTCCATTTCTAGCACCTCTAAAACAATAAAATAAATAAATAAAAATTCTGTTAAATATAGAAATTGTAAAAACAATGTCTGAAGTGGATAGTCCCTTTTACCTGTGAAGGAAACCAGAAGTTAAGGTGAGGCTTTAAATAACAACTCCCTTTCCTCCCTCGGTTAATGTCAAGTCCTTGACTTGGAATACTGTGTATCTTGTCTACAAAGATGAACGATATTTTCTCTTGAAAATCAATGCAACTGTGTCACGCGGAGTTCCATCAGTGATGATGGAAGCATGTGCACCCTGACCAACACTGAGCACCGAGCTGTCCTATAGATTCCTCAGCAGTCTGAACCTGCGACTGGCCCAGGATGCTGCTAGCACAGCCCGGGTGAATCTCATCACACATCCCGTGGGTAGATTTACAGCCAGGCACCCTGCCCTCCCATTGTGCTTTGGGTCCCAGAGGAGCCAACTAGGAGAGGAAGCTCCAGGAGAGAAGGCTGTGTCTCTTCCACTCAGGCTGCACACATGCAGGGCGGAGTGACGATGCAGGTCTTCCTACTGACTCTGCTTCCACCTGGCCCTTCCAGGTCACAGTAGGAACCCACCTGCCTGTTCCAAACAGGCACTGGAGGGCTTGGTGCAGCCATAGCCACAGTCATGGGAACACTTACCCAGGATAATGACAACAAAATCTAAATTATTTGCATGTGAGCATTTCCTTGGCTTCTGGTTCTGCTCAGTTCGGTTCCAGTAGTCATTTGATTACCTAATGCCTAAAGCACTGGCTAATGCCAGCGATACTCATTAAGGTTACTGTTCTGATGCAACAGGGCTGAGGCTTTAGACCAGACAGTAAAACAGATGCCAAAATCAAGACAGGGTGCCATCCAGTGGGTATCAGCAGGGGCCAGGACTAACTCCCCATGGACTCCACAACAACCCCAGTGCTGCTCTCTGTTTACATCTTCCTGCTCACGAATCCACATGGATGCTACGCATCCAAAGCTTAAGTTACAAACAGAGCTGATCCATAGAATCAACGCAGAAGCATGGGCATCTCCAACAGACAAACTACGCAGAGGGCAAGTTATGCCTTCCACTCCTAAACCAATGTACCTGGGCATACCTGAACCTTCAATCCTAATGTAGACACACACAATTCTTTTCTTTTGTGGTGCTGGAGACAAAACCCAGGGCCTCACCCATGCTAAGCACATGCTCTACTGCTAAGCCACATCCCCCTATCCCAGCTCCAAAAAAAAAGGGGACATAGATCTCACTGTGTTGCCCAGGCTGGTCTGGAACTTGTGGGCTTCAGTGATCCTACTGCCTCTGCCCCTGAGTATTTGGACTACTACATTATCACACCTGGCTCTTCAAGACAATTATCTTTTTTTTTTTTTAATTTTTAGTTGTAGATGGACATAATATTTTTATTTATTTATTCTTATGTGGTGCTGAGGATGGAATCCAGAGCCTCCCAGGTGCAAGATACATACTCTACTACTGAGCTACAGCCCCACCCTCTGCCCCAGCCCCAAGACAAATACCTTAATTGGCAAAGAAACATACAGAAAGACTACTGTACAGGTCAGAAACTTATTCACAATCTGCTTGCTCTTAAAGAACAGTTGATACGATGTAACTTTAACCAGCCCATTTGACAAAAGAGGAAAGAAGACTCAAATTCATTTTGTTTGAATACAAACGAACAATAATAGCTGCAGCATGAAATGAACCAGCCTGTCTCCTAAGGGAAATACCAGGTCTATTACACCACATGAGCTTTGTGGGTTTGAAGATGACCCTATAATTACATCTCTAGATAAGCCTCAAGTTTAAATCTTCAGATCCATCTAAAAATGTACCATCCATGAACCCACTCTCAACTATGTAACAATAAAATGATTGTGAGCTGTCTACAGAACATTGTCCAACATCAAGCAGCTATGTTCCAAATCTCACACACAGGTAACTAAAGGCCAAATACTGCTTCTTGGCACAATTGGTCACAATGTAAACTTGGAAACTGGAGGGCAGGACCAATCATTTAGGGCTCTGAATCTCAACAATGGCCAGAGGGGTGTGTCTGGATTTCCCTCAACTGAAAGGAAAAGATGCTTTTGCTTTTTGGCATTAGGAAAGGACCAACCATGTGTTTCCCAGTGTAAGAGTAAATTTGCTTACTTAAATGCAATTTTGTAACAAGGCAATAAAAACTCAACTGTGCTCCAGACCCCAGAAGCAGCTTTATGCTGATGCTGTCACGCAAACCCACTGCAGCACCAAGCCCCACACCGTACATCTTGAGCCCAGGAAACACAGACTCTTAAAGGCCAGGAGTTTCGAAGTGCTTAAAGCTGGGCACGGTGGCGCACGCCTGTAATCCCAGCACTTGGGAGGCTGAGGCAGGAGGATCACAAGTTCAAAGCCAGCCTCAGCAACTTAATGAGGCCCCAAGCAACTCAGTGAGACCCTGTTTCTAAATAAAATATAAAATAGGGCTGGGGATGTGGCTCAGTGATGAAGTGCCCCTGGGTTCAATACCCAGTACCAAAAAAAAAAAAAAAAGTGCTTAAAAATACAAATCAGCAGTTAAGCATGGTGGCACACACTTGTAATCCCAGCGGCTTGGAAGGCTGAGGTAGGAGGATCACAAGTTCAAAGTCAGTCTCAGCAACTTAGTGAGGCCCTAAGCAACTCAGGGAGATCCTGTCTCTAAATAAAATACAAAAAAGGGCTGGGGAGGTGGCTCCGTGGTTAGACACCCCTGTGTTCAACCTCTGGGGCCAAAAAAAAAGAAAGCAATGTTGGCTTCTTCAAAGTCCTAAACACAATACAACAAAATTCTAAAAAAAAAAAAGTAAAAGAAAAACTTCCAAAAAATTAGCATAATCTTAACCATTCTACAAAAAATTCTTAATTTCAATGAGTATCTGAGGAAGGAGGTGAAGAACAGCTGAAACCTGGGCTGGACAGGGTGGATTTTCTTCTGAAATCCTATTCAGTGTCCTAGGCCTCAATCTCACTCTCTAGCCCCTGAGCCTGGCTCCAACCCGGTGCTCGGGAGATGGTGCACTTTCAGCTTCTGCCACGGTCCTTTACTACTGAGGTCCCCCATGACTTTTCTCTGGGCTTATATTCTATTCCCTGGCTCTACTTCTCCCAGATTGGAAGGTGCTAGGGAGAAGGTTCGGGAAGTTTGAGGTCATGAGGTGCCACCTGCCCTAGAACCCTCCCTCCATCCTTGGCTGCAGTGTGCATCCTCACACGAGTCTCTTTTCTACTCCTGCCCCCAAGTCTAGAATCAATTTGGAAATCAAAACAGGAGTCAGACAGATGGAGATCTTTTTCTTCCTAGACCACTTGTAGACCCACTCTTGGGATTTAGGGCATTCAGAAAACACCTTGGAACTACATGCATGTACATGAATTTTCCAGGGAACAAGCCTATAGCTTTCAGCTTGAATGTGATAAATACAGGTATGTCACAATCCACCACAATCTGACCACTTGCTTGGACTAGGAAATTCCAGCCAGCTCCTGTGCTGATTTTTCTTTAATACTGCTCCCTGTTAGAGTTTCTTTATTGATATCTGGGTGTGGTGGTACACATCTGTATTCCCAACAACTCAGGAGGCTGAGGCAGGAGGATCTCAAATTCCAGGCCAGTCTGGGCAACTTAGACCTTTTTCCAAAATAAAAAATAAAAAGGACTGGAGTATAGCTCAGTGGTAAAACAGCCCTGGGTTCAATCCCCAGTCCCCCGCTCCCAATAAATAAATAAAATAAAAATAAACAACAACAAAACCACTTTCATTTGCAGACTTGTGTAGCACTGAGAGGGTCTCATTTGTGAGTCCTCTAATACCTGCTGAAATCTTATAGAGCCTTCCAAAGCCAGCTCAAATCACACTTCCTGGACAAGGCCTTTCAGATTCCTCAGCCAGAATTAATCTTCCCTTTTCTCCCACTGACTCACTTCTCTACTTCCACAGTGGTGCTTACATTCACATTCACACTCTACACTATATATACTTAATATACTGTGCAACTGTCTCTCCAGGTCAACTGATGAGGGTTGAGAACAGGCACTTTTCATTGACTACCCTTTCCTCCACTACTATCTAGTACAAGGCCTTGGATATTTTGTTGAATTTAATTCTTTCATTTCAGTGTCAACAGTATCAACATTTCAGTGTCAATTCTTTGTTTCAGAGACCCCCCCCCCGCTCTAATAATCTAATCTTCAAGAAGTTTCTAAAATCAGTTTCTAAAATAAGGCAGGTCTATGTTGGAGTGGTTAGAAGAGACACCAGTGCAATAATGTACATGGTATTATGAACATTCAAGTTTATGTAACAAAAAAACTTCAGTTTAGTCATTTCTAACTGAATAAGGAATTCAGTCATTAAAAATATTCTTGAGCCAGGGGCAGTGGTGTGAACCTACAATCCCAGCTACGCAGAAGACTGAGGCAGGGGGATCACAAGTTTGAGGCCACCCTAGCAACTTAGACCCGGTCTCCAAATAAAATTAAAAAGGGTGTGGATGTGACTCAGGTAGAGAACATACTACTGATAGTATGAGGTACATACTATCAGCAGAGGTGTTATCACACAAACTTCAAATACCAAACACACAAACTTTAAGGAAAGCCCAGTAAGGAAGTGAGAGAGTTTCATCTTTAAGATTATAAAAGAATGAACCAGTCTTACTGGAATTATTTACAGCAAATCAAAGCAACTAGTAGATTCACATAATTAACTGCAGAGGATGGCTGGAGGTAATGAAGTCAAAGAAATCTTATATTCAAATTCAGGCACACCTGCGACCAAGAAGGAAGAGCCCCACACCTCAAATCAAAGGATCAGGGTGATAAGACTGCTGTTCCATCAAGATGGAGTAGCTCCACCCCTACAAAACCCTGGATATAACACAACAGGCCATGGGTCATGGTGGCACATGCCTGTAATTCCAGCTGCCTAAGAGGCTGAGGTAGAAGGATTGCAAGTTCGAGACCAGCCTCAGCAGCTTAGCAAGCCCCTGTCTCAAAATTTAAAAAATAAAACTAAATAAAACAGCTGGGAAGAGCACTGGATTCAATTCCTGGTACTGCAAAACACAGTATCAAGAAAACACAAGGGGCTGGGGATGTAGCTCAGTTGGTAGAGTGTTTGCCTCACAAGCACAAGGCCCTGGGTTCAATCCCCAGCACCACACACACACACACACACACACAAACACACACAAACAAACAAAAAAAACACTCACACACACAGTAAGCAAATGTGGGAAAGAAGGTAGGCTGCCTAGGGACCTCAGGATTTGAAGGACATGGTGGTGAGTCCCCTAGGTGTCCTGTTACCTCCTACTCCACAGGTCAGGTGCTAAAGAAGACCAGCTGGAAGAGTCAGGTGGCACAGGAAAAAAGAGCCCCATGATGAGCCAGTTCCTGGCCAATGCACCTGGGAATGGGTGGGCTTACAGCAGGAGACCCTTTGGCAATGCCCACTGTTATGGTTTGGATGTGAGATACTTGTGAGACAATGCAAGAAGGTCCAGAGGAGAAACGATTGGGTTGTGAGAGTCTTAACCCAATCAGTGAATGAATCCTGATAGGGATTAACTGAGTGGTAACTGAAGTGTGGGGTGTGGCTGGAGGAGGTGGGAATTGGGGTGTGGCTTTGGGCTATATATTTGTATCTGGCAAGTGGAGACCTCTCTCTGCTTCCTGATCTTCACATGAGCTGCTTCCCTCTGTCACACTCTTGAGGAATGGAGCCTGCTGTCTATGGACTGAGACCTCTGAAACTGTGAGCCCCCAAATCAACTTTTCCTCCTCTACAATTGTGCTGGTTGGGTATTTTAGTCACAATAGCAAAGAGCTGACTGAACTACCCACCTACTTCAGCTGAGCACCAATGAAAGCCCACACATGCCACTCCCTGGGGTTTCAGCAAGGTTAAGAAGAAAGTTGATTTTCCATCACCTTCCTACCCTTAGGAACCAGGTGGCACTCCCCAAGTGGCCCAGCAGGCAGTGGTGGCAGGCCACGCAGGATTCTAACTCCCACCCTCTGCCTGGAAGAGCATGGGGTACTCCAATTCCCCTACAGGAATAGTGTCGGCAGGGCCCCAGGGTTGGTGGTGGGGACTGAACCTTGGCCCTCACACAGGACCCTAACCAAAAGACACAGGAGGTGGCGGGAGGCTGATGCTATAACCCACTCAAGAAGGCAACGGTCTTGGTGACCTGGAGGTCAATAACCAAAGAGCAAAGAGCACAGTCATCAGTTCCAGGAGGAGAGAAAACCAGTGGGACTGAGAAAGTATTTGAAGAAATAATACTTGAAAACGCCCCTATATTTGGCAAAACACATAAAGGCACAGATTTGATAAGTTGTGTAATCCCCAAATATAATCTGAAAGAAAACTATGCCAAGATAAATCATAATCAAACTTCTAGAGACAAAAGACAACGGAAAAATCTTAAAAGCAACCAGAGAACAAAAAAGCATTAATTGACAGAAGGACACCAACTCAAATGACAACATCTTTTCATTGGAAACTGCGGAGGCATACTCTTTAACTACTAGAAGAACTGACAACTATGAACTCTACAGCTGGCAAAAAATGTCCCTTAAGAATGAAGAGGAGCAGGGCGGGGGTTGTGGCTCAGTGGTAGAGCGCTTGCCTAGCATCTATGAGGCCCTGGGTTCAGTTCTCAGCACCACATATAAATAAATAAAATAAAGGCCCATCAACAACTAAAATTTAAGAAAAAAAAATGAAGGGGAAATAAAGACATTCTTGGATGAAAGAAAGCTAGGAGAATCTGTTTCAAGCACTTATCCTTAAAGAACAGCTAGCAGGAGTTCTCTAAACAGAAAGGGAATGAGAACAGAAGTCTCCGAACTCCAGAAAGGAGAGAGGACCAGCAGAATAGTAAGAGGTGCGGATGTCACAGGTAAGAAGAGGACATTAGGAATTTCCCACTTCTTTTGAGTTTCTTAAATCACATTTGATGACTGAAGTAAACCTGCCTGATGTGCTTGGTCTAATAAGAAACTGAAGACATTTATATTTAAAGAGTGGAGAGGGTAAAGTAAATGGAAACTTGCTGTGGTAAAACACCCTTGTCAGTAGACTTGAGTAAGTTATCTACGTACATTGTAAACTTAGAACTACCAAGAAATTGTTTCAAATTGTGATACTCAAAAGTCAATCAAAATGGAATCCTAAAATATGTTCAGATAACCCATTAAAAAGTAAGAACAGAACAACAACAAAAAACCCAAAGACAAAGGGGAATGAAGGGAAGCGTGGGGGGATGGGAATGGGAAAGACAGTAGAGTGAACTGGACATCACTTTCCTATGTTCATATATGAATACACGACCAGTGAAACTCCACATCATGTACAACCACAAGAATGGGAAGTTAGACTTCATGTATGTATAATATGTCAAAATACATTCTACTGTCATGTAAAACTAAAAAGAACAAATAAAAATCTTTTCAAAAACCCAAAAGGACAAATTATTCCCGGACATATCAATAATAACCTTACCTTAAATACAAATTATCTAAATATTCAAATTAATTAAAAGTTGCAGAGTGGATAAAAAAAAAAAAGTACACAAAACTCACTTCAAAACAACATGGGTAGCTTAAAAGAATGGAAAAACCAGACACCATGAAAGCATTAATAAAAACAGAAGTGGGTATGTGAAAATAACTTATAGACACTTTCAGCACAAAGAAAATTACTACAGATGGTCTCCTGACTTACTATGCTCCAGTTTTTTTGACTTTTGCATGGTGCAAAAGCCATTCACATTCCATAGAAACCTATTTCAAAATCTGAATTGTGATCTTCTCTGGGCTAGCAGAATGCAGTGAGACACTTGTGATCCTGGGTGGCAGCAGCAAGCAGCAGCTCCAGCTCAGCCTTGCACTGTCCTCAGGACTAAAAACTGAGCACAACAGTATACTGTGCTGCCAAGCTAGGATGTTCAGTAGGTCAGATGTACAGTAAATGCATTTTTTACTTTTAAGAATTTCAATTTACAAAGAGTTGCAAATTGATGGGATGAGTAAGTTAAGGGACATCTGTAAAGACAGGGAGGACATTACATAATGGCAAATGATCAATCTATCAGGTAGATAATCATCTTAATTGTTTACCACACAACACAAACTGAAAATACATGAAGTAAACACTGACATAACTAAAGAAGAAATTGGGAGCTTTAATACCCCACCTTCAGCAAGTGATAGAACTACGCAACTTGATTTTGTCAAGGACATGGGGTCAACAGCAGTGTTAACCAGCAGCCTCAACTGACATATGCAGAACACTCCAACAAATAACAGAATACATATTTTTTTCCCCAAGTGCCTATGGAGTATTTACCCACATAGGACCACAAAATATATGACCAATAGACCATATTCTGCTCCATAAAAGTAATCTTGACAAATTTCAAAGAACCGAAATTACATAAGGTGTGTTCTCTAAACATAATAGAGTCAAACTAGAAATTAGTAACAGAAAGATAATAGGAAAATCTCCAGACATTTGTAAAGTATAGCACACTTATAAATAATCCATGAGTCAAAGATGATATTTCAAAAGAAATAAAATACCCATGAAACTGAATAAAAATGGAAATAGAACATTCAAAATTTGTGGACACAGCTACAGCTGTGCTGAGAGGAGAAATCAGTGCACTTAAAATGTTTATATTAGAAAAGAGAAAAGATCTCAATAACTTATCTAAGCCTCTACCTCTAGAAACTAGGGGGATAAAGAACAAATTAAATCCAAACTAAGTGTACAAAAGAAGCAAAAAACAGAAATAAATGAAATTGGAAACAGGAAAAAGAAAGGGGTAAAATTCGAATCAAAAGTTAGTTCTTTGTGGTTAGGGGGAAAAGATAGACTGGTAAACCTCTATGAAGAGTGACAAAAATACAGAAAGCAAAAATCATCAATATCAGATCAGAAACAAAAGGTAATCAGTACTTTCATCACTCTTACACAACATAAAACTGGAAGTTCCAGCCTTTGCAGTAAGGCAAGAAAAATAAATAAAATTCATACTATTGGGGAAGAAGAAATAAAACTCCCTACTGTAGCCTATAAGCTAACATGAAGGTCTATGTAGAAGGTTGCAAGGAATCCATAGGAAAGCTCTTCTGATGTTATTTTCAGCAAGGTCATGGGATGCAAGATGAAGACATAAAAATCAATCACATTGTTTTCATTAACAATGAGCATGAGAAAACAAAGTAAGAGAACAATCTCATTTACAGTTGCTTTAAAGAAAATCAAATACTTAGGTGTAAAATTAATAAAACATGCATAGGATATATATGCTGCAAATTGGAAAAGGCTGATGAAAGAAATAAAAGACTTAAATAAATGAAGACATACCATGTTCAGGGATTGGAAGACTCAATTTAGCAAAGGTATCAACTTTCTCCCAGTTGATCTATAAATTTTATTAAATTGCTATCACATCCCAACAAAGTTTTAAAAAATACACATAGACAAAGCTAATTTCCAAAACTTTTGTGGAAAAAAAGGCACAGGCCCTGAAATAACTAAAGTGATCTTGAAAAAGACAAAGTAGGAGAAATCACTGTATCTGATATTAAAGTTCAATTATATAGTAATCAACATTATGTGATATAACACAAGAAAAGACATACAGATCAATGGAACAGAGAAGAGAACTTAGAAACAGATCTACATAAATATGCCCACCTGATTTTTGACATATGTACAAAAAATAATTCAATGGAAGTTTGGCCTTTTCAACAAATGGTACTTGAATACCTGAATATTCACAGGCAGAAAAAAATGAACTTTGATCTAAATCTCATACCTCCCACAGAAATTAACTCAAAATAGATCACATACTTAAATGTAAAATGTGAAACAATAAAACTTTTAGAAAAAAGGGGAAATCTCTGAGATCCAGGGCTATGCAGAATTTTTACACTTGATGCCAAAAGCATGATTTATAAAAGAATAATACCTCTAAACTGGACCTCTTTGAAAGCAAAAAATTTGCTCTAAAAAAGTCCCCATTAAAGAAATGAAATGCCAGGCCACAGACTGAAAGAAAATATGTACAATTCACATATATGACAAAGGACTAGTATCTAGAATATATAAAAGAATTCCCTAAACTCAACAATAAAAAACAAACAACCTAATTAACCAATGGACAAAAACAGAGAAACAATTTTTTTTTTTTTTGTGGTGCCAGGGATTAGAACCCATGGCCTTGTGCATGCAAGGCAAGCACTCTTACCAACTGAGCTATATCCCCAGTCCAAGAAACATTTTCTTAAAGAGGATAAATGAATGGCAAATAAGCACATGAAAAGATGTTCAGCATCATTAACCATTAGAGAAATGCAAATTAAAACTATAAGAAGATATGATTATATACCTATCAAAAAGACTGAAATAAAAAAAACAGTGACACCAAATGCTGGCAAAGATGCAGAGAAACTGGCTCTCTTATACATTGATGATGGCAATGTAAAATAGCACACCATTTGGGAAACAAACTGGCTATGTCTTATAAAACTAAACATGCAACTACTATATGAGCCAGTAACTGTATTTATGGGCATTTATCCCAGATATATGAAAATTAATGTAGATATAAAAGTATGTACATAAATGTTTAAAGTTTTATTTGTAATGGAAAGAAACTGGAAACAACACAGACATCCTTCAATAGAAGGATAGTTAAATGATGGACGACTCAGCAATAAAAAGGCAGGAACTATAGATATACGCAACCACTTGCACTGATTCTCCAAGGGAATTATGCTGAGTAATAAAGGCCAATTCTAAAAGATCATATTCTGCAAGATTCCATTTATATAGTATTCTTCCAATGACAAAATTATAGAACTGAAGAATATATCAGTCACTGACAAGGTCTGGGAGCGAAGGATAGAGAAAGAGATTGCAAAAGTGCAACTACAAAGATCCTTTTAGTGATGGAACTGTTCTGGGCCTGCCCGTATCACTATCAATATCCTGGTTGTAGGCTGTATTACAGTTACAACATATCCTGGTTGTAGGCTGTATTATCATTACAACATATTACCATTGAGCAAAAGTGGGTAGAGGGTACATGGGATCTCTGTGCTATTCTTACAATTGTATACGACTCTGATTATTGCAAAATTCAAAGTTTAATTTAAAAAAACCCAAGTTTGGTTTCCAGCTCTGCCATCTGCTAATTAGGCAGGTGACCCTGAGATGTTAAACTCTATCCTCAATTTCCTTATTGGCTAAATGGGATAATACCATTTGGAGTGTCACGAAAATTAAATGTCATACATGAAAGGGTCTGGCACAATATGCATAGCACATATTGCTTTAGCCTGTTAACAGTAAATCTCTATGTAAATATTATTCTGAACGGTATCATCCAAATGTCCACAACTGAAACCACTACAAAGCAATTTATTTAAATAGTCTCTTTCCAGGGCTGGGGCTGTAACTCAGTGGTGGAGTGCTTGCCTAGCACTTGTGAGGCACTGGGTTCGATCCTCACCATTGCATAAAAATAAATAAATAATAAATAAATAAATAAATAAATGGCACGCTGTCCATCTACAACTACAAAAAATAATTTTTTAAAATGTCTTTTTCCAAAGTTATTTTGGCCAAATAAAAATGGGAATGGGGGAAAGATATTTTTGGTGTTGTTTCAAATTAAGAGATGAATTTCTAACTAGTTATTGAAATCCTCACAATGGATAAAGTGAGTTTAATATGGAACTACAATTAGTCAAAATTGGGAAGGAAATTGAATACTAGTTAACAAACCTTATTTCTGTTGATAAGTCAGTAAAAGTTAATGTTTTTATGCATTGGAAAAAGGGTAAGATTGAGTTTTCTAAAATGCATTTCATGCACCAATTTAGATTTGAGACCTGTGTTTCTAAATATTTTTTCTGCATTCCGAACGGAAAGAAACTGGGAGACAGTGAGCCAGCCAAATCTGCCTCGTTCTGAGGTCCGGGAAAGCAGCAAAAATAAAACCAGTCTTTTGACAGAGAAGTTAAGAGCAGGCCCTGAGAGATAGTCAAGTGCACTTTACCCCAGAACATGAGGAGGTTTTTGAGGCACACAATTGATCTCCAGTGAGTGTCACTGGGCACCTCCTCTTTAAAGTTCATCAAGTGTTTGGCCAGAGTCCTGACTGAGTGAGTGGCTTTTGAAAGAGGTGAAAAGGAAAGGGATGTTTTATCATTCAAATTATTTTCTTCCCATCACAATCCCAAATGAGCTATTTGTGTTGAAATGAAATATTTTAGTAACAAAAATGTAAAGTGGGAATACTGGGCTGGAACTCTGGGGCTAGCCATCCCCAGCACAACTGCCTGAGCTTCCTCATGGTTGAAGTGAAAGAAATGTCCCAGATGCCTTTCTGGGGCCCTTTGCTAAATCTGAAATCCCTCAGGCAAAGTAAAATTGAGTCTCCAGGCAGGTTTTCTGGTAGATAAAGGTCTCTCCACCTCTGCTTGCAGACAACGTTCTGTTCCTCAGACCTGTAAGTTGGCTTCCCCCAAATGGACTTGGGAAAAGTGAGGAGTGGGGCATGAAAAGGTACAGATAAGAACTCAAAAAGGAAATGACCCAATCTAGGTGCAGTACTGACTGACTCTCTCCTCTCCCTTCTCATCAGTTTTCTCCAGATTTCCTTTCTTTGGGAAGGAGAGAGACTGGAAAGGAGACTGTCAATTCTACTGTTTCTTTCACAAAGCAAAGATATAAAGGGAGCAAGACACATCACAGTGTAAGGATTTTATTTGTATCCTGTTCCAACAAATAAAACAATGATGCAACAATGGAAGAAATCTGGATACTGGACATTTGGCAACATTAAGGAGTTACTACTTTTACTAATAAGTTACTACTTTCTCATCAGTGGTAATGTGGTTATGTTTTTAAAACAAGGCCTTTATCTCTTTATCTTTTAGCGATCCCGTGTTTTCTAAGGCAACTACACAACCCCTGGGATTTGCTTGGAGATCATGGGGGCATAGGTGAACAGGGCTGGTCTGGACATGATCACTCTTGAAGCCCAGAGGTGTACATTACAGTTCCTTCTATCATCTTCACTATTTTTGTATATGCTTGAAATTTTCCTACTATAAAGTTTAAAACTTAAGATTGGTGGCTGGTTCTCCCCCAGACTTCACTGCTCTTCGGGGCTTGTTGATGGGCACGACATGTTCGGCTCACTCACCCCGCTCAGCTGCAGGGGAAACCCGGGACGCCACCCTGCCAGGGTGGGTGGTGGGGGGTGGGCTTTCTCCAGCGCCAAGCACCCCTCCGCCCCCAAGTCCCAAGAAGTTGGCCAGCATCTACGCACAGGGTCCCCAAGCACCGGGGAAGGGGCAAAGCCACCAGGCCTATGGGGGCCAGGGGGCGTGCAGGACCGCCCCAGGTGACCCAGGCTCGCGGCCCCCGAGGCTGCCCCTCGACACGGCGCAGGGGCACCTGGTCGCGGGAGCAGTGGACAATGCTGCGAGCAAGGCGGCGCCGCAGAGCTGGGGACAAAGCGCGCGGCCGTGGCCCCAGCTCGCGCGCGACCTGCCGCCGCTACCAGCGCCCACCTGGACACAGGTGTGCGGGCGGGGCGGGGCGGGCCGCTCACCTTGAGGATGTTGTCGAAGATGGTGTCACGGAACTCCAGCAGAGCCTTCTGGTCGAATTCGCGGCCGTGGATGATGCGCATCTGCTTGAGGAAGGTGGACTTGCCGCTCTCGCCGGCGCCCAGCAGCAGGATCTTGACCAGGCGCCGCACGGCGCGCCGCTCCCGGGCCAGCAGCGCGTCGATGTCGCGGCTGCGCCTCCGGGCCTCGCGCTCCGCGTCGCGCGCCGCGCCCGCCCTGCGCTCGCGGGCCCCGGCCTCGGCCGGCAGCAGGCAGCGGCTGAGGGTGCGCACCACCCCGGACATGGC
>JAJEJO010001622.1:0-38829 GCA_020662805.1 Glaucomys volans | reverse complement strand
GCCCGCACTCGCCCGGCCGCCGCTCAGCCCGGCTGCGGGGCGGGGCGGCCGCGACGGGCGGGCGGTGCCGCGCGAAGCATGCGGATTGGGCCGGTGGCTGTCAGTCCGGCTGAAGGAGCCCTCCGATTGGTGTGGCTCGGGCCGGGAGGACGGGCGCCCCTGTCGCCCTCGAGGCGGGGCCGGCGCCGAAGAAGGCGGGATCTTTGGGGTGGAGGCGCTTCTCATTGGACTCGCGAGCGAGGTTCTTTCTTTCAGAATGAAAGGGAGGCGGGGTCTTTGGGGAGGTGGAGCGGCGGTCCTCCATGGCCAATTATAATTGCTCTGAGGATACGTCGATCATAGTGAATGGGCTTGGTATTGGGAGTTTCGCGGAATGGGGCGTGACCAGAAGTGCCAGGTGTACAGAAAGAGTCTCCCTTGGTTCCCAGGTTGGGTCAGCCCCCGAGACGAGGATCTTAGCGGAGCTAACTGGGACGTGGCTCGAAAGCTGGAAAATACCGATAGGAGGTCCAGCTACTCTTGCTATATTTAGGGAGAAAGCTGTTTCTAAACCATCTTTTCCCCCACAAACACTGGAGAGGGATAGGCCATAAATTCAAGCAAATACATCTTTGCAAGTTGCACGGGCCTCCTGGCGATTTTCGAAAAGCTGGTTAATCATCACAATCATCTGAAACTCCCCGGAAAAGTCTTACAAAGCATAGTGATCGAGAGAGTGGGGCCTGGATTTGCTGAGTCTGTGAGTTAAAACCTATACTCACCCAAGTTACTGGTTATACTGGTTGAGTAACCTTTTAAGCGACTTTTTTTATATTTTGTTCTTAGCAAGTACCTCCAATAGTTGTGAAAATATAAACCGAAAACATGAACTTGTAAAACAGTACAGTGCCTAGCAACAAATATGTCAGCTGACCTTATTAGATTCCTTTTGGTCCCCAGATCTACTGAATCAGACCCTGCTGGAAGGAATCCAGGTGTCCCTTAAGATGTTCAGGTGATGGTTAGATTTGGAAACAGTCTTAAAGATTATTCTGTCACCGACCTACTTTTCCACTGCTTCCACGTGAATACAAGAAGAGTAGCAGAAAAAACAACTGACCCATAGTCACACAAGGGCAGGCTGTAACTCTGTTTTTTGTCTGTTTGTTTGTTTGTTTTGTTTTTTTGAACCAGGGATTGAACTCAGGGCACTATTTTGTATTTTATTTAGAGACAGGGTCTCACTGAGTTGCTTAGCGCCTTGCCCTTGCTGAGGCTGGCTTCGAATTCGTGATCCTCCGGCCTCAGCCTCCTGAGCTGCTGGGATTACAGGCGTGCGATACCACGCCCAGCTTGTAACTCTGTTCTTTAGTACATCTGTCTGCTTCTAATTAGAGAGGGGCATGGTCAATAGGAAAAAAAAAAAATTAGTGAATGTGATTCTATTAAATTCTATGAATAATTTTGCATAATCCTTTTTTGCATCAAGAAACTTACACATTCATTAGGGAGTCAGACTGCTCAAATTACTGGGTAAAGTGGAGTGTAAAGGAATCCCTATTTTCTGCCATAGAACCATGGATATTCAATACTTAACTTTGAGATCTAAACTCTCGGAGGACCTTAAATGGCCATTATTTATAGTATTTGTCACTTGCTACAAATGCTATAAATCATGGCATGAATTTGTATTCTTTATCAGTCAACATTATCCAGTAAAACAATATGGATAAAATTCATATTATCTTTGAAAAATGATTTAAAAGGAATTCTTGTTTCTTTGTGAAAATTATCTCCCACAAAAAGTCAAGCACCACTATTACAACAGAAGTGAAGAAAAAGTAGAGGCTTAAGAAAGCAATTTTCTAACACAGAAAATAGGGAAATTTCAGAGAGGCCAGGGATATTCAAATCAGAGTTCATCTCATATTCACTTAAAAAATGAATAAGTAATTCACAAAACAGAATCATCAAGTGCTTCAGACAACATGGACAAATAACTTTATATCTTTATAAATAGTTTGATGCCTATGTTTATATAATCATTAAATATTTTAAAGGGTCACTTACTTTTTTTTTAGTGAAACATATGGCATTTTATGGGAGAAATTATATGCTGTCAGTGGCATCTAATTTGGGAATTTGATGAGGTCCCTGGACATATCCTTCCCATTGTCAAGGGGCTAAAGTGCTTCAAATAAACAAGCTTATCTGTGTAGTCAATAATAATCTGTTAATTATCCCTTACATTTATATGGTAAGCTATAATTTTCAAAGTGCTTCCATGTACATGATCTCACCTGTCCTTTCCACACTGCTGGGAGGGAGGCCAGTCAGAGGCAACTGTAATAGAAGAATATGAGTCCCGTGCAGCTCTCATTGCTCACCAGGGGAAGTCTGCTGGTAATTGCAGGGCCTGGATGGGAAGCCTAACTCAGTGCCTTCTCCACTTACAATGGAGTTGGAGGAAAGTATGAGAGCTCGGGAGCCTGGTTCTACCACCCAGTGCTATGTGACCTTGAATGAGTCATTTAATGCCTCTGAGGCTTAGTTTCCTTATCTGTAAGGTCAGGATCAAAATAAGACCTTGATAAGTATTAAATAATTTAACCCAGGAGGCTGGGGATGTAGCTCAGTGGTGTGTCCCTATTGCCCATGAGACCATGGGTTCAATCCCCAGTACAAAACAAAACAAGAGCCATGCATGGTGGCGGCATGAGTCTGTGGCCCCAGTTACTTGGGAGTTGAAGCAGAAATGTCACTTGAGACCAGGAATTTAAGACCAATCTGCAACATAGTGAGATTCTAGTGCTTTAGCAAAAAAGAGGGAGGAAGAGAAGGAAATGGTTTAGTTAAATTAAGGTACATCCATATAAATGCAATAATATGAAGTTCCTAAAAGAATAAGGAAGACTGAGATTTGCAAACAGATGGCCCACAGACATGCTCTCTGTCTTAGGCCACCATGTGTTTAAAAACTGGTAGAGGAGTGGGAGAGATACACTGAATCCTCCTCCCAATTTGTGTTCAGTTCCACCTCCTAAGCTAAGGAGCATCCAGCGGAGACTGGAACATATATGTGAAACAGTGGGCTCATCTGGAATTTCTAGAAAGGGAGCAGCCACAGGGTGCTCTCAGCTGGGTGGAAGTGAGGGGGCCCGGATGCCTGGAATTGAGCTCAGTCCTCTGGGATTCCCCAAAGGAATAGGATCCCTGGGATCCTATGCATGTAACTCCCTTGTGAGGTCCTAGAAGAGTTCTCTGCCCTGAGGAGAATGTGGCAGAGCTATATGGGATAGGGGAACATTTTCTTCATCTCTGAGTATGGGAGCTTGCCAACCACTGCCATTGCTTCAAATGGTGATCATCAGAGGAACAGCATCTTGCCTGTTACCCCATTTTTGTCCACTTCATGGGAGACCTTTAAGGCTTTTCCTGAAAGGCAAACAGTTATGAGTAGAAAAAGAAAATAAACTTAAGGGGACCCAGGTACCAGAGAGAAGCAGATAAAATAGAATATTTCCAATAGTGATGAGTTGAAATTTCACATCATTATCACCACCATTACCATCACCACCATAATGACCATCACCACCATCCTCATCACTACCACCACCACCACATCATCATCATCATTGCCACCTTCACTATGACCACCACCATCATCACCATCATCACCACAACTACCGTTATAACTATCACCGTCACCATCACCATCATCACCAACACCACTTTCATCATCAATTCCACCTTCACCATCATGGATGCAGAAGTTCATGGTCATCTAGTTCCATCACTTTGGGGCTTGTGACAACACAGCCCATCATGGTAGGAGCACATGGTAGAGCAACACTGCTCACCTCATGGTCTCCAGGAAGAACAAGGGGCTGGGGTTCATGTATCCCCTTCAGGGGCAAACTCCAGTGATCTAACTTCCTCCTACTAGGTACAACTTCTTAAAGATTCCACTGCCTATCAGTGGCACCACGGGCTAGGGACAAGCCTTCAACACATGGGCCTTTGGGGGATACTTATCCAAAGCAAGGCAACTACCTCCACCACCACAACCATCATCATCACCACCACCACCACCACTACCACCACCATCATCATCACCACCACCACTACCAAGGCCACCATCATCATCCCACCTTAGGAAAATTTTTCATGTAATAAAATGAAAATAGCAAATCATGATTTAAAAATAATTAACAGAAGAGAGAATGGTAGCCATTGAGAACAATTGAAAACAAAATGAGACACCTAAAATATAAAGTAAAAGAAATATTTCAAAACTGAGAGGAAGCATGTGAGGAATGGAAAGTGTAAGAGGAAGGATGAGAGAGTTAGAGGAAAGTCCAAGAGCTCTATGGTGTGAACAGTATTTCCAGAAGGAGGAGGGGGAGGAAGAGGAGGAGGGGACACAGGTAAAGAAATAATGAAGTTCTTTTGGCTGGTGGTGTAGTGAACCAAATACTCAGCCCTACCTTCCCACAGTAACCATTAAAAAATGCTACACAAACAAATCAAAACTTTAAAAAGTATCACTGAGCAGAGCAAGGAAGGCCCCTGGCCAACATCAAAGTGAAAGCAGAAAGTCAAAGAATTGAACTGATAAGTTGTGAAACTCCAGTTGCCTGGGGGCTCCTGCTGAAGCCTTTGAATCTGGCCTTCTATCTCCCTGGCTGCACTGGGGACATGGGGGACCAGAGGGCAGGAGCAGAGATCATCAAAGACAGAGCCTCTGATGGGCCATGGGATAAGCCACAGAGGACCATGCATTCAGGGAAAGGGTGAAGTAGCCAAATCAATAATATGTTAGTTTTTATCAACACATTAGGTTCCAAGGAAACCTAAGCATATTTAAAAATCTCTAAACAGGCAAACAAGACAACATGAATGAAAACTGGCTCTAATACAACCAGCAGAATCACCCACAATAAAAGCTGGGACACTGAAATGATCATGTACAGATCATTGCATGACTGTATTTATTACTTCTAAAGAAATAAAAGAGGCTATTGAAAGTCTTGGTAAGAAATAAGAGAATGTAACCAATGTCTAAAATGTGGAAGAAGAACCAAACAGCATCTAAATATGAAAAGAAAACTAAATAGAAACTTAATGGATAGGTTAAAGTGCAGATTAAGACGTAAAAGAAAGAGACAGAACTGGATTATAGATCTGAAAAAAATTACCCTGAATCCAACGCAGACCTGAGATATGGAAAGTACGATAGGAGAATGAGAGAGGGAGGAAAATATCTAAAATATATCTGAGCCAAGTTCAGAAGGGGACAGAGAGAATGAGGAAGAGGTGCCATCTAGAGAGAGAACCACTGAGAATTTAAAATTGACAGATGACATGAAATGCTCAGTTTAGTAAATACAAAGAAATGCAGCCTATGACACACTATGGTGTGTCCAAGACAAAGGGATTTTTTAAAAATATTTTTTTAGATGTTGATGGACCTTTATTTTATTTATTTATTTATTTATATGTGGTGCTGAGAATTGAACCCGGTGCCTCACACATGCTAGGCAAGTGCTCTACCACTGAGCCACAACCCCATAGACAAAGGGATTTTAACAGCAGCCAGAGAGAAAGTAAATAACAGCTACAACCCATAGAGTAGTTATTAGGTCCCAGACCCTGTCTGAGCATTTTGCACATGCTGTTCTTGCAACTCTCCAAGGAACCCAGTAAACTGAGAGCTGACTTCTCGGTGACCAAAGTGAAGCCCGGTAGGGAAGCAGCATGTTAAAAGTGCCAAGAGAAAACAACTCAGGGAAAATATCTCCTCCAAAATAGAGAAAATAAAGATGCTTCAAATAAACACAGGATTAGCTGGGCGTGGTGGCTCACACCAGTAATCTCAGCAACTCTGGAGGCTGAGGCAGGAGGATTGCAAATTCAAAGCCAGTCTCAGCAACTTACTAAGATCCTAAGCAACTCAGTGAGACCCTGTCTCTAAATAAAACACAAAAAAGGACTGGGGATATGGCTCAGTGGTTAAGTGCCCCTAAATTCAATCACTATTACCAAAAACAAACAAAAAACAATATTATTTGGTACTAATTAATGCATATTATGGGTGAATTGTGACTCTTCCTCCACCCCAAAATTTATATGTTGAAGTCCTAATCCCTCAGTGCTTCATAATGTGACTGTATTTGGAGATAGGGCCTTTAAGGAGGAAATTAAGGTCATTAAGTTTGGCTCTCATCCAGTCGGACTGGGGTCCTCATGAGGAGAGATCAGGACACAGTCACTTCAGAGGAATGACCCTGTGAGGGCCCAGGGAGAAGAGGAGCCAGCCCTGCTCACTTCTTAGTTTTGGACATCTAGCCTCCAGATTTGTGAGAAAACACATTTCTATTTTTAAGGTACACTGTCTATGGTACTTTGTTATGACCACCTAGCAGACTAATACAGTGTGCTACAGGAAGAAGGGAAAATAATATCAAAAGGAAGGTCTAACAATCCAAAATAATGGCAGACATTTTGTGAATGTGTAGATAATTCTTTTCTTAAGCTTTTTTTTCATACTAGGGATTGAACCCAGGGGCGCTTAACCACTGAGCTATATCCCCAGCCATTTTTATATTTTATTTTGAGACAAGGTCTCACTGCCTCTGCCTCCCAAGTTGCTGGGAGTATAGGTGTGCACCACCATGGCTGGCATGTGAAGATGATTCTTATCATTGACTATAACTACAACAATAATAATTCTAACTTGCAGAAAAAAATAGAACTAATGTACTGGACACTAAAGTCATGTACGTAGGAAGGAAGCTTCAAGAGTTTGAAGATCTTCACATTGAGAAGAGAATAAATGTTTTGATAAATGTTAAATTTTGTCAAATTAAATATTCATGTTAAAATTTCTAGGGTAGCCGGGCATGGTGGTGCATGCCTGTAATCCCAGTGGTTCAGGAGGCTGAGGCAGCAGGATTCCAAGTTCAAAGCCAGCCTCAACAACTTAGCGAGACCTTAAGCAAATTAGCAAAACCCTGTCTCAAAATAAAATATACAAAAAGGGCTGGGGATGTGGCTCAGTAGGTAAGTGCCTCTGGGTTCAATCCCCAGTACCAAAACAAAACAAAACAAACAAACAAAAAAAGCACACACACAAGAATTAAAAATAGCACAAATAGGGCAAAATAAGAAGAGGGGAATAAATCCAAATATTTGACTCATCAAGATAAATGTAAATGGAGTTAAAAGACAGATAATCAGACTGAATAAAATAAAACGAGGTCCAACTACAAACTCATGAGGGATATACCTAAAGACCCAGAAAAGATCAAAATAAAAGAATGGAGAAAGATTTACCAAATACTAACCAGAAGTCTGGAGCATCAATATTAATAGGAGACAAAATAGATTTTTTAAGTCCAAAAGAATTACTAGTAATAAAGAGGGCCATTGTATATAATAAGATATTTAATTAATTAGAAATATATAACAATTCTAAAGTTGTATGCACCCAATAACATAGCCTCAAACATTGAAGGCAAAAAAAAAAAAAAAATGGACAGAACATCAAGGAGAAGCTCAAGAATCCACCATTCTTATGGGGTGTGGGTTAGGCATTTTTGTTTCCTTCTAGTAAGAAATAGTTCAAGCTGTTGAAAAATATAGTTACAGTGGTCTATGATATCAGCAGCCCCCATATGAACTTCTTCTGGTATCCATGATGGTCTAAAGCTCCTCCACATGAATCTGCATTGGGTCTGGAACTCATTTTGACAAATAGAATTCTGCCAGTTGCAGTCTAAGCCTTAAGAAAGCCTAATAGCTTCTGATTTTGTGATAGTGAAGTTCTGAGCTGCTACATAAGAAGTCTAGCTACACTCTGGGAGAGATTAAGGACAGAGGTAAAGGCCCTGAACGCACCTGCTGAGCCACGCCCTCTGCTACTCTGCTGGCTGAATGTAGTCATAGGAACTGCCAAGCTAAGCTCAGCCCAGGCTGCAAAATCATGAAAAAATAAAATGTTTAAAGCCGCTAAGTTTTGGAGTGGCTTGTAATGAATGATATGTTTGACCTAGTAAATGTACAGTGAAGTGTATCAAGAATTAAAGAATACATATTCTGTTCAAATAAAAGGAAAATTTTCAAAAACTGACCAAATACTAGGTCATAAAGCAAGTTTCAACACAAGTCAAAGGACTTGTGACCTCATTTTCTGAACCAGGTGTAATTAAATTTGAAAAGCATTAACATAAAGATATATCCTTTTTTATTTGTTCTTTTTAGTTATACATGACAGTAGAATGTATATTGTCACACATGCATGCAGTATACCTTCCCATTCTTGTACATGATGTGGAGTTACACTGATTGTGTATTCACATACGAACACAGGAAAGTGATGTCCAGTTCATTCCACTGTCTTTCCTATTCCCATCCTCCCATGCTTCCTTTCATTCCCCTTTGTCTAATCCAATGAACTTCTATTCTTCCCTCCCCTGATAAAGATATATTCGGACAACTGCACAGTTATAGAAATTAAAAATACACTACTAAGTAAGCTCATCAAGTGAAGATGTAATTTAGTGTATTTAGAACTAATACATAGTTTAATTACTACATATCCAAAAAATGTAAGATTAGATTCAGGAGGCCAAGGCAGGAGGATAGCAAGTTTGAGGCTTGCCTCAGCAAATTAGTGAGGGTCTAAGCAACTTAGTGAGATTCTGATGCAGAATTTTAAAAAATAATAAAAATGTCTGGGGATGTAGCTCAGTGGTAAAGCTCCCTTCGATTCAATCCTCAGTACCAAAAAAAAAAAAAGCACAATTAGCTGGGAATATACCTCAGTGGTAGCACACTTGACTAGTGTGCACTAATCCCCAGCAACACACATCCATACACACACACACACACACATATACACACACACACTTTAAGCATCCAAAATAAGGAGCTAGATAAATACCAGCAAAGTAAACCTTAAGAAGGAAGAAAAAAGGTTAGCAAGAACCCCGAAATCCCACAGCGAGTTAGACGTGAGCTCTCTGATGATGCACGGGGAGGGTGCAAATTAAACCTTTTGCAAGATGTTGGCCAAGGCTGGGACTAACCTGAAACAACACCGTGCCTCCAGCGTGGGCTGCACTTCTCACAGGCGGAACTTCCCTGATCTTGCATGGCCAGCCCAGCTCCAGACATATTTCCTTCTGCCTGGGGCAGGATACTGTTGAACAGTTGCTTCCTGTTGAGTCTTCTTTATTTCACCCAAGGAGGCCAGTGAAGTAGCCTTCTTCATGAACTGCGGAGGCAGAGGCTGGCAGTGTGCCTGCCTGGTTTGGATTGGCCTCTTGTGCCCTGGGGAGGTACAGGTCCAAAGAGGAGGAGACCTGAGCAGCCAACCTGGACCAACAGAGTCCAGCCGAGCCCCACCGTGATCCTCTGACTCATGGCCCAACCAGATGCACAAGTGAGAGGAACTGATTCTCTTTTGAAGCCATTGGCTTTAGGGTGGTTCGTTACACAGCACTGCTACGGTAATCAGAAATACAGAGTCTGTTAAATAATTAGTTAAATTTTTTTTAGCTGAAGTTCTAGCATTAAAGGGATTTTAGGCTCTTAGATGTGGTAGCCCTGAACCACTTTCTTATCCAGCCTGCATGGGAAATGGGAGGCTGGTTTGAATCCAGCAGTCTGGTCTTGCCTGGATTGCTCTGGGTTCACAGGTTACTGGAATAAACAAGATCATGTTGACCTTGCTTCTTGATTTTCTGTTGCCATGGTGATCAGCACCTGGGTAACTGCAGGGTCTCAGTGCCCACAAGCTGCCCTCAGAGGGCTGAGTGTCCCCAGAGAGACAGTGCTCAGAAGCAGGCCCCTTGTTGAGATGACTGTGCTCCAGGAATATCTGCCGGGTGCTCCCTGGTGCATGGGTCACTGTGGCTCCTCCCACCCCAGAGCAAAAAACAAAAACAAACATACCGAAACACAATCTCGAAGTGGGGTGCTGTGCCCCTTCAGTCCTCTCAAAGACCCATGTGGAAATCACAGCCTCAGTTTCCTCATCTGTAAAATGCAAACACCTTGGATCACTTCTAAGTTCCAGATCTCTGCTAGGACCCTTTTGAGGCACAGGCATTATTAGTGCAGGGCTGAGCAGGTGTGGGGACTGGGCCGGGGACAGAACACCTCGCGGTATCCCCTCTCCTCAGTGCTGCTCTGACCTGCAGATCCCCCCATCAACTGCCTGCAGTCATGGGACACCTGCTCCAGCAGCTAAGGAGAGGTGGCAGGAGGAGAATATCAACTTGCAAATGGACGTCTGGAGCCACCCCACTGTGGTGCTCCTGCCCAGGGTCCTGTCTATTTTGTGCTGCTGTAATGATGCCCAAGATTGGGTTATTGATTGATTGATTGATTGATACCAGGTTTGAACCCAGGGGCACTCAACCACTGAGCCACATCCCCAGCCCTTGTTTGTATTTGATTTATAGACAAGCTCTCCCGGAGTTGCTTAGGGCCTCACCAAGTTTCTGAGGCTGTCTTTGAACTCCTGATCCTCCTGCCTCAGCCTCCCAAGCCACCGGGATTACAGGTGTGTACCACCATACCTGGCTGAGAGTGGGTAACTTATTAAGAACAGGAATTTATTTCCTTACAGTCTTGGAGGCCAAGACATGGCATGGGGGAGTCCTTCTTGCTGTGGTCTCACAAGGCAGAAGGGCAGAGAAGGAAACTGAACTTAACATTTGTGATGACTTTACCCAACTGAGGGCGGAGCCTTTTGGCCTAATCGCCGCTTACAGTCTCACCTCTAAGCAAGGCAATGGAATATCACTGTGACGTTTAGAGGGGACATTCAACCACAGCAGCCAGGCTCCCAGTGCCCCCCTGACTTCACTGTGATGAAGGCGACTCTCTTGGCTGGACCGTCAGGACCAGAGCACACCTTCAACAGTGCCACCAGCCCAGCAGTGCAGTCTAGGGATGTCTGAGACTCACATGGCAGAGGTTTGGCCCCTGTGACACTCCAATCCAAATGCTCTGGCCACCCAGATGGGCAGCCAACTCACAGCTGGCAGGGAGCCACCCTGCTCTGTGCAGTCCTAGACCTCACACAAACAAGCACACTTTATCATTTTGTGGTGCTGTGGATGGAACCCAGGGCCTTGCACGCGGTGGGCAAGTGCTCCACCACCAAGTCACAGCCCAAACCCCTGCATGCACCTTTTGATGGGGCCGGGTGTAGGTCCAGGACTGGTTTCCGTCACTTTGTAGTTGGGGAAACTGAAGCCTCCAGGTGCCAAACATCCAGGCCAAGGTCACTCACCCCAGCTGTAGCAGAGCTGGGGGTATTGGGCCTTGGGGTCTTCAAGTTCTCAGGTCAACAAACTTTCCACTACAAGAATAAGGCCGTGAAAAAGGAAGGATGTCGGGTAAGAAGAGGCGACAGCTGGGTGCCTTGTCTGTCTGATCAGACTCTTCCAGGCATCTGGTTCCTCCAGCGCAAACCATGCTTCTACTTCCCCCAGATCCTTGTCAGCCACAGCCTGACTTTATTGGGCTGGCAAATGGCCCACGGGAATGTTTCCATTCCAGCCTCCCTTGCAGTGTGGGGGAAGCCAATTACATGAAGGTGGAAGTCTTCAGGAGGGACTTCCAGAAAACCGAAAGGGACTGCCCACTGGGCAGGAGCCCACCATTTCCCTCTGATCCTTCCTCTCTCCCTGGGGAGCTCTGCAGCCCCATGAGAGTTGAAATCTGTGGGTTCTGGAATAAATACCTGCTTTACTTGAGGTTCTCCAAAGAAACAGAAGTGATAGTGTAATAGTGTGTGTGTGTGTGTGTGTGTGTGTGTGTGTGCATGCACATATAGATTTCTGTTTTAGTCAGCTTTTTTCACTACTGTGACTAAAGGACCCAACCAGAACAATCGTAGGGGAGGAGAAGTTTATTTGGGGGCTCACAGTTTTGGAGGTCTCAGTCCATAGAAGCTGACTCCATTCCTCAGGGCTGGAAGTGAGGCTGAACACCATGGTGGAAGAATGTGCAGAGAGAAGCAGCTCACATGATGATCAGAGAGCAGAGAGAAATTCCACTCACCAGATACAAAATATATACCCCAACACCACACTCCCAATGACCCACTTCCTCCAGACGCACCCTACCTGCTTTCAGTTACCACTCAGTTAATCCCATCAGGGGATTAATTGGTGATTGAGTTAAGACTCTCATAACACAATCATTTCTCCTCTAAACCTTCTTGCATTGTCTCACACATGAGCTTTTGGGGAACACCTCACGTCCAAACCATAACAATTTATTTTAAGGAACTGGCTCATGCATTATGGAGGCTGGAAAACCCAATATCTGCAATTAGGCTGGAGACCTGGAAGAGCAGATGTTGTGGATGGAGTCAGAAGGTGTCTGCTGCAGGATTCCTTGTTATTCAGCTGGAGCCAATCTCTGAAGGTCTTCAACAGGCTGCATGAGACCCACTTACATTATGGAGGTAGCCTGTTGTATTCCAAGTCCACCAACTTAAACATTAATATCATCCAAAGATAACTTTATGGAATAACGTTGGACTATATATCTGGGCACTGTGACCCAGTCAAGTTGACACATAAAATTAACCATCTGAACATATACCAGAAACACTCTAGTCTTTCAACAAACTTTCTTGAGCAATCCCAAAGGGCAGCCCAGGCTCAGCCTGTTCCTCATAGCTATTGTTGCAGGAAGCTCTTCCTGTTGCTGCCATGAGTGAAATGGTAACTGGGACCAGCCATGATCAAGAGATCAAGTCACCTAGCTGTCCAAACCTGCTAATTTGGTTCTCAAAGTTGCTGTTAGTTCCCATAAATGTTCTCCGTCTGGTGTTGGGGAACAAATAAGTAGAACCTAAGTTCAAATGGGGAAGTGAGCTCAGTGGTAGAGCATGTGCTTGGTATGCCAGAGGCCCTGGGCTCCATCCCCAGCACCACAACACAATGGCAATAAAAAAACAAAAACAAATGTAGTAGTGCTTCGGAACACTGGCCTGGGTCACAAGACCAACCCTTCCTTAAAAATGGGCTGACTTTGGGTGAGACTTTGTGGAACTCCCAGCTGGGGAGTTCCCTTATTCAATTCCAGAGGTAATGAAACCCATTCTAAAGAGAGGGCCTCTGGCAATGTGCTCAGGGACCCTAGGGACTATACCTGCCATGCACCCATCACCCATCTGTAGATCCACCCACCCACCCACCCATCCATCCATCCATCCACCCACCCACCCACCCACCCATCCATCCATCCATCCATCCATCCACCCACTCACCCATTCATCCATCCATCCATCCATCACCCAACCCACCGCCTATCCATCTATTCATTCATCCACCCATCTATGCATCTGACCAAGTTCTCATTGTCAGCCCACTCATTCACCCATCTGCCATCCTTCTAGGTACACTTCCTTCCACCCATCTACCACATGAACAGTGCTGGAGCTCCTCCCGTGTGCAGGCACCGGTGCTACAACCCTCCCTAACTGGGAAGCAACCCCTGCTTCATGGGTAAAATTGGGGATATAGACATTAAATAAAGATTTTTATGCATGTAGTTGTAGTAAATGCCAGGAATGAGATGCTTGCAGAACTAGAAAGGAAGATCATAGGAGTTGGGCCCAGTTGGGTGAGATGGGGTAGAGTTTGGAGTGGAAAAGTCTCCCTGAGAAAGCTGAGCTCTGAAGGGTAAAGGAAGTGGCAGGGCAGGTGGTAGCATTCTGGCCATGGTCACAGAGGAAGCCAAGGCCCCGAGGCAAGATCACACAATTCGTCGGTGGTAGAGCCAGAGTTCCAATATAGAGAGATGGAACCCAGGTTCCCCATCCTAAACCCTTAGACTGCAATACCATGTGGTAGTTCTATAGTATGGATGCAGTAACTGTATGTGATGCAGTAACAAAAGGCTTTTGTGGCTTTTCACAGCCCAGACTTCTCTCTGGTTAGGGGCTCCCCTTTGTGTCACCTCACTCCAGGATCCAGGCTGCTTCAGCAGCCACCATCTTAAACACTGCTGAGAACATCTAGAATATTTGGTTAGTGATAGCAACTGCCCTGCAGTTACAGCAAGATTGGAGATTCTGTATGGAAAATGCCAGGGTGCAAAGTGTATCCTGGGTCTGGCCCCCTCTGCCACTTACAATCTGTGTGGACTCCAACAAGATACTCCCTGAGCCTGTATCCCATTCTGTGGAACAGTGGTAAACTCATCCACCCTAGAATGTGAAGACTGCCTGGGTTAACGCCTGTCAGGTCTGCCACGCAATCTGCAGTCTGTGAGGCTGGGGATGCAGCTCAGTGGCGGAGCGCTTGCCTAGCACATGCAAAAGCCTGGGTTTCACTCCCAACTCTGAAAAAAAAAATGTGTTAAGAAACACAGGGCCCTTCTGGGGAGGGCAGGCCATTGGGCTCCCCGGCTGGAGGCTTCAGAGGGAATAACCAGTCCTCAGCAATGCTGGGCTGGGCACTGAGTCCCTCCAGGCCCCACAGGAACATCACTGAGTGCTGGACGCCCCGACCTCTGTGGGAACACACAGGAAATGGTTCATCTTCTCCCTGCTGGTGACTCACTCTGTTCAGCCTTGGCCTTTCCAATCCCAGCTTCCTGTCCCTTCCCTGAAGCCTGGGCACTTTTAGGCAATAAAAAGGTCAGTTTGGTTGAATCTAAAACTTCCATCTCAGATGCAATTTCATGGTCATCTTGTTTCCTCCCATCAAGTTGGCGTGGGGGATGGGATGAGGAGGGAGTGGGGTGAGGGAGGAGGAGAAGGAGGAGAAAGAAGAATGTTTTACTCACCTCCAGCTACCATACTCTGATGCCTGCCTTTGGGTCTCTGTGTCTGTCCAAGGTGACCTCTTTGTAGTCAATATCCAAAGGGTGGGGTCCCCAGGACCTCAGCATCCCCCATTCCCGCTCACATCTCCTGGTGCTTCCTCTGCTGATAGGGCTGCTGGCTGAGCACACTGGCTTCAGTTCGGAGTCCGAGATGTCAGTTTTGGGGCAGAGGGAAAGGCCCACTCAGTAGGATGAGACACAGCAAGACACAGCCTAGGGCCATGCCAGGCAACTAACTGGCCCTGGTCTGGTGCTTTGGCACCCTACCATCCGCGGCACTAGCGGACGATGTTTACTTGAAGCATCTTCTCTGGGCCAGGCATTTTACTGATGAGTGTCTGAGCTTCACAATTAGGAGATGGGTGCTCTTATGAACCCCATTTTTCTCTGTTGAGGAAACTGAGGCTAAGAAAGGTTAAGAAATATGTCCAAGGTCATGAAATTGGGCGGTAGCAGAAGTCATTGTCAGAACCTAAGGTCTTCTGGACTCCAGATCCATTTCTGACACTTGAAGAGCTCTCAGGGCGAGGAGGTGGGGAGGCCCTGAGGTTAGAGTATGAAGTGTGTGCCAGGGCCTGAGACCTGTGGAGGACCTGACCAGCACTGATGGGGAGCTTCATGAAGTTGGGCCACGGCCTGTGTCGAGGTGAGTTTTGAGAGATGAGGTTGGGGTTTACTGCAGGGGCTGTAAGGATTTTGGACTCTATTCCTGAACACACTTAACACAGTATGAATTATCTTATCATGCCCATGCTGGTCATCTGAAGTCAGCCATGTGACCTTTTTGTTCATTTCTGTCCCTTATGTCTGTCCCGCATGCAGTGGGCACTCAGTAAATGCTTGGAGGAATGAATGAACAAATGAACGAAATATCTCCTGGCTGGGAGGTGTGGCCACTGCACTCCACCTTCTTACCACTGCCAGGTTGTCAGGTGCTCAGTGTGTGATGGTGGGGGCGGCAGGGGTCCCACCTTTGCCCTGAGAATAGTGCGTTTGGAATGGGCGTCCCTGGGCATCCTGGAGAAAAGGTCTTGAAATTCCACATATGACCACCAGGTGTCGCTCATGCCACGCAAGGAAACCTACCACGGGCTTGGCTGAATTTGGGCCTCGGGAGCTGGGGTCACGGTCTGTGGGGCACTGATGAGTTCTCCAGGCTTCCATTTGTTCTCATTAGCACTCAGATTTCCTCCCCTAGAACCAGACAAGTGTGACCAGCATTGCCGGCCAAGGGCTGGTAGCCCTCTTCCCAGTTCTGAGCAGCTATAGGTGAGAAAGCAGGAGGGTGATGGGGATGGGGACCTTGGGTCTGAGGTCTGGGACTGCTAGCCCTGACTCCACCCACTTCCTGCCCACCAGCTTTGGCCTTGGCCTCCCAAGGAAAGGCTCACTGGCAAGGCCATTCATCTGCTGCCTGGGCCCCTCTCCCCTCTCTCTGCCGGCCCAAGGAGCTCATCTGGCTTCCTGCCACTGCTCCCCAAGAAGTTGCCAGATCGTAGCTCAGGATGCATGAGTCAAGCCCCTGGGGTCCCCTCAATACTTTTCTAGGGCTGGATTAACCAATCCTGACTTCAGACCACACGATTGCGTTCTAGAAACTTCCTGGCTTCTATGGGAGGACACGGTCAGTCACTGAGTCATTGCTCAGTCAGGACTGGGTGCAGCAAAACCAGGGCTGTGTTTCTATAACTGAACTTAATGGCTGTTTTCAGTCCCTATCCTTCCTTCCTTCCTTCCTTCCTTCCTTCCTTCCTTCCTTCCTTCCTTCCTTCTCTCTCTCTCTCTCTCTCTCTCTCTCTCTCCTTTCAAGGTATTGAACCCAGGGATGCTCTGCCACTGAGTTACATCTTCAGCCCTTCTTGTTTTTTGTTTTGAGACAGGGTCTCACTAATGCTGAAGCTGGTCTTAAACTTTTGATTTTCCTGCCTCAGCCTCCTGAGTGGGTAGGATGATAGGCATCATTCACTGCAACTGGAACTGCAGGTTTCCTTCTTTCTCCCTCCCTTCCTTCCTTCCTTCCTTCCTTCCTTCCTTCCTTCCTTCCTTCCTTCCTTTTCTCCCTTATTTGACAGGTAATAGTTGTGTATATTTATGGGGTACAATATGATGCTCTAATCTATGAATTGTGGAAAGATTAAATCAAGCTAATTAACATATGCATCACCTCAACGACTTACCTTCTGTTTAGCGGTAGGTGACAATTTTGCATTCTGCACTCCCTGCCCAAGGAGACAGCTGCCCCCCAGACAGGCCGGCCATGAGTGGAATGGAAGAGACTGTGTGTGGGTATGTGTGTGAGTGTGTCTGTGTGCATGTGTGTGTACATGTGTGTGCGTGAGTGACACAGGTTCACGCTCCAGTAGTGCTGTCTCCTGTCTTCATTGGGCTCCTGGCCCAGCTCATTCACCAACTTGCTGTGTGACCTTTGAACCTTTCTTGGACTCTGTTTCCCCATCTTTTTTTTTTTTTTTTTTGGTAGCAGGGATTGAGCCAGGGGTGCTTAACCACTGAGCCAGGTCCCCAGCCCTTTTTAATATTTTATTTAGAGACAGAGTCTCACGGAGTTGCTAAGTGCCTCACCAATCTGCTGAGGCTGGCTTTGAACTCATGATCTTCCTGCCTCAGCCTCCTGAGTTGCTGGGATTATAGGTGTGCGCCACTGTGCCTGGCCTCTGTTTCCCCATTTGTCCACTGAATAATTACTGCTAGGAGCCTTCGACTTACAGATGATAGTGACCCTGCACCCCTGGAGATGCTCTCTTGGCCTCTTTTCAAGAGGGAAATTGCTGAGGAGCATCTTCCAGGTCCCCCCATGGCAGGTGTCCTCTGGACATTTCCACCGCCATGATGTCATATTGAGTGACAGCATCTAGAGCTGTAGTCAGGGCTGTGTGGAAGCTGGTTGGTCTCCTGTGCTGCTCTTGGAACCTTGAAGCGCTGATTCCTGAAGCCCTACCTGAGGTCCAGCCTCACCCTGTCCACAGGGGGCTTCCAACCTCCCAGGCATGCCTGGAACCTCAAGAGCTCTGAACCCCATTGATAAGGCCTTTCCCATCTGCACTTATCACACACTTGGCCGTAATTCTTGCAGTTTGAGTCGCTTCCGCAAAATGAGCATGGATTTTTTTCCTTCTTCACAATTTCACGGATAGAAGATTCTTAGCAACCTCAGCACTCCATTTTTTCTTTCTTTATTAAGTCAAGGACTTTCACCTTTTCACTGGAAGGAGCATTTCCTGGCTTCTCTGTGGCACTTATGAATCGCCGGCATCACTCCTCTTGCGCTTTGGAGCCCCTGGAGTGAAATGAAGGCTACTTAAACGCAGAACTGGACAGCGATCTGATGTCCAGGTGGCTGCTAAGTGATGGGCAGGTGGCACATGAACTCGGATTTCCTGCACAAAGGGATGATGAGCCATGCCTGGGGTGGGATGGAGTGAGAGCGTTCAAGATTTTTCCCAGCTACTCAGAATGGCACAGATTTAAAGCTTATGAATTGTTTATTTCTGGAATGTTCTGCTTAATATTTTTGGACTGAAGCTGATTGGATGACTGAAGTCTTGTGCAGATGAGGACCATACTGTGGTCCTGTGATGAGGGAGGGAGAACTGAGGGGCAGGACAAGGGAGCCGCAGTGGGAGTGGCCAGCTCTGCTTTAAGCTGCCCAGTTTTCCATTCTAGTGGCAGCTCCTGATCTACCCATTCCAGTACTGGGAGGCCATCCAAGCCACACACACAGGTGCACACCCCTCTGCCCCCCAGATGGAGTCACAGACAAGCACACAAGTCCCATGCAGTCACATGGACGCAGCACATGGGGTCACACACACGTGCACACACCATACAGTCCTGTGTGCACAGAGTCGCAGGTACTCACGCCATATAGTCACAAGCTCACGCACACACAGAAAGCCACAGACGCATGCACATGCAGAGGCATGGCCTGTAACCTGACCTGCTTGTTCCTTTGGCAACAGTGACGTGGGCCAAAGGGGAGGTGCAGACCTGGGGGAAGGTGCCAGGTTGCATCCCCAGGAAGAAGGAGCTGATAGCCCTCTGGGTCTCCATGGAGGCCACCTGGCTGCAGGGGGCATGGGCAGAGCAGCCTACATGGAGTTGTGGCCCAGGCAGAGTTGGGAGAGGAACAAGCTAGAACTGAGCCCCTCCTGGCCTGGGCCTGACTCAGTGGCTTTCCGAGAAACTCGTGGTCCCCATTCCTTCCTCTTTCCCTCACCCTCATGCCCAGGAGTGGTTTGTGGGCTCTGATGCTGTTGGTGTCCTGCTCCCTGCAGCCCTGTCAGGGCCTCCCTTCCCCACATGCACAGGAGAACCCCCACTCGGCCTCTATGAGGGCAACCCCCTGCTGCAGAGCATCCTGACCTTGTCTCCAGCTCCTTCCTCCCCTCCAGAGCTCCAGGACCAGGCCTTGCTGTGCAGAGTATCACCAGCAGGCCCACTACCTAGGTTCCAGTCCCTGCTCTCCCATCTACTGGCTGTGACCTTGGGTCTGCATGTCACCGTGCCTCCCTCTGCCTCCTCTGCTCATCTGCAATACAGGGTTGTTGTGGGAACAGTCGGTCCCTCTGGAGATGGTGATTCCAAAGCCTGCCTTGGGACAGTGTGAACATTCTGTGACAGTGCATTTGACTGGCAGCCAACCCCCTGCCAAGTCCGGGAGGAGTAAGGACACCACTCTGCACCCACACTGCACCCATCAGGACCAGGTTAGATGCTGCAGGTTCCATGGCCTGTTGGCCTCTTCCTCTCACTTGTTGCCTATCTCTAATCCTCTCCCCTGGGGCGCCAGGCCCAGATCCAACCACCAGCCTTAGGAAAATGCTGCCAAGCTCTCTCTGCCCTCTGCATCCTCCTACCCAGTATGGCTGGCTATCATGGTGTCATAGGACGAGGTTGATAATCCATTGCAAGGTGGGGTTTGGAGCCCAGGGCTACTCAGAATGTGACCAGTGGGCAGCAGCATCACCTGAGAGCTCGTTTGAATGAAGATGCCCAAGCTTACCTAGGTAGAATCAGAATACCTAGGAAGAAAGACCAAGAATCCATGCTTACAACTTGCCTGAAGTTCTGCTCACTCAAGTCTAAGAACACTCCTGGCCTAGTGAAATCTCATTCCACGTGTGCAGGACCCAGGCTGAGGCTTACTCTGTATGCCACGGCAGAAAGTGCCCTGATGGGGACAAACTCAGCACATCAGGCCTTTGGATCGCAAAGCACGTGACCAAAGCCTTCAATAAAAATGCACCCGAGGGCTCAACTGATAACATGTCAAAACCCACCTGGGCGACCATCCACCCAGGGCTCATCCACTAATTCTTCTGCAAAAGAAATCCACTTGCCTGTTTGAGGTCAGAGCAGGATGTTCAAGTCACACAGATGCAGTGCTGGGTACCATGGTAACGACATGCCCTAGTCCTACCCTGAGCACAATTTCTGAGACAAAGAAAACTGCTCTCTAAGTTGTTCACATTCAGGTCTTGTTCCTGCTCTCCCAGAATGTGACCTTCTGCTCCCCTCCCCTTCTGCCTGTCAGGCTCCTACTCACCCTTTGATACCCAGCCCAAAAGTCCCCTCCTTTCTATTTATTTATTTCTTCATTCATTCTTTGCCAATGCTATATCCTCCTTCCCATTTATGTCCATCAACTTCTTCACCCCATCCTCACATGGTCTAGACACATGGCCTGGGTCTTTGTTCTGCAACTGATTTTGTTCCTTTGTGGAGAGCAGACTCACCTGTCCCTCCACCAGGCCATGGCCATTGGGGCATCTGGTTACATAGAGCTTGGTGCCACATCCAGGGAACTAAGACTAGGTCAGTAAGATATGAGAAATACTGTCTCATGTCACTGAAGTTGGGGCTGTTTGTTATGCAGCCAAAGCTGACTTGTGCAAAGAAAACTGGCATGTGGATTAGACAGGCCTCCTCTTCCTTTCATCTTCACATCTCCTAGCTTCAGCCACATCTCCTGATTTGCATGGGGGTCTGGAGTCCTCTAGGAAGGAATTTGAACCATATTCCCAATCAGGCTTTAGTGGCGTGTAAGGTTTGATAGATGGGGTGTAGGTGGGGTGAAGCTATAGGCAATGGAAGTGAAGCTGTGGGGAGGAACACAGGGGTCTCTCAAAGGGGGAAAAACGGCATAATTGCCAGAGCAGTCACCATGGGAAAGCTCAGGAGGAAGGCCCATGGGAAGTAGCAAAGTCTGTGGCTCAAGGTCAACCTTGACCTCTGTTGTTACCCACACCTTGATTACTCTGCCCTGTTCTCTGGGTGAATGAGGGGCTGTCCTCCTGCCGGGAGGAGCCCACTTGGCAAGGGCTGCTGAAGCCCTGCTGCAGAGGGGTGTGAGGAGTCCTCCACGGGCAGGTGAGGAAGGTGGGTGCTGGGGTTGGGGAGGCAGGTGCCAGCAGTTCTAGGAGGCACGTGGGAGCTCAAGGGCAGCCAGTGGCATGGGGGGTGGTGGCCTGAGAGACCAGGGCAACGAAGCGCCACAGTGCAGCTGGCATGGACGAGGGTAGTCCAGGCCACGGGGCAACGGGGCAGCCACCTAGAGAAACCTGTGCACTTTATGGAACACCCAGGACTTACAGGTGCCTGGCTCTTCTGCACGGCTGTCTTGGACTTCCCCCAAAGACTGATCCCGAGGCCAGGACACAGGTAGTTTATTTGGGAGGTGACCCAGGTGAGTGTGGAGACAGGGCAACTGAGATCAGGCAGGGATTTAGACCACACAGGGGGAGGCCTGAGCAGAGGCCACCCATCCACGGAGGGTGATGCTGATTCTGGCTTCCCCAGAGACCTGCCGGCCAGGTGCTGCCTGGGGCCGGGTTTGCCCAGGAAAGTGAGCAGCTGACTCTGGCTGGGCAGAGTCCCAATCGCGCTGACAGGTGTGGCCAAAGGGCAAAGGGTGTTATTATGAAAGAGAGACTGCATGATTTACAGCAGCGGCGGCGGCAGCCCCGGACAGCCAGCGTGGACAGCAGGAAGATGGAAGAGTGCTGGCGGGCCGCTAACAGGATGAAGGATCTGCATTGCATTGAGACGGTGTGCTGGAGTCCACGCGGCCGGATGAAATAGCCCGTCGCCTGAATGCAGAGAGGCTGAAATAAATCTGGCTTTACCGCGAGCGGGGTGGCAGCGAGTTAATTAGGAAAAGGCAAAAATACATTTCGACTCACAAAGAGGCCGGGTGAGGAGACGAGGAGCACTGCCACTGTCCCCCTCTGGGCCCAGAGCCACACACCTGCAGAAGCGCCAGGGCTCAGGTGGGAGAGGGTGACCTCCCGCTGCCCCACAGGTCCTGACCTTCCTGGGTGGGGACTGAGTCTGCAGGACTGTGCTGGTGCAGCCAGGGCTGTGAGGGTCACATTCACCTAGTGCTTTACCATAGACTGACCCGGGCGGGGGCCGGATGCCCTGAATGCCCCAAACTGACCTCTGGGGCCCCCCCTGTCTCCTAGTCCCTCCCCTGGCATGCCCAGCAGGGCACCTCTCCTGGAGTCCCTCCCCACCTTCTCCTCCCTGACACCTGCCCGTCCTCCCAGGCCTCGATCTCCTTCCAACTCTCAAGTGCATTCGACAGTTATGAACCTGACCCTCCTCTCTGCCGGGCCCTGCAGTGACCTCCATGCAGGTGACCAAGTCCCTGTCCTTCCAGGTTTCAGCTCAGTGCCATCCCGGAGGAGGACATGGACGCCTGGCCAAGCAGCCCGGCTGAGACGTGCCCAGAGTGTGGTGGTGGGAGCTGGGCCTGCGGTGCTGGTGGGAGGCTCCTGACCTGTCCTGGAGGGTGGATGGGGAGTCCCTGCGGGGAGGAGCCTGAGGCTGAGGGCAGGGCACCAGGTTCGGCTGCTGTGTGCAGTGACAGGTGCTCCAGCATCTCAGTGGCTCAGGATGACACAACTCTGGTTGGTGGTCACACACAGTTGGGTGGGGGTCTCCACAACTCTCCAGGGCAATTGTCCTTCCATTCTTGGTGCCTCTGACCCTGTGCTGCTGTGAGGGGAAAGGACTGATGCTTAGGGTGGCAGTGACAAGGTCCGTTGGGCATAACTGGACACATGGTACAGCCCAAATTCAAGGCAGTGGAAGTGCAAACCACCTGCGTGTCCAGGAGAGGGGACAAGTGTGGGCGTGCAGGGCCACCTCTGCTGCTGCTTAGTTTTAAAGGAGTAGAGCTCATCCAGACACCGGGGAGGGGCAGCCCAGGAGAGGCAGGGAAGGGGGACAGGAGAGTGTGGGCCTGGCTGGAGCGTGTGTGCAGCCTGACTATGTGCATGTGTGACATTGGTGACTCCTGTGTGTTGTATATGTGCTGGCACTTGCATGTCACGTGTGCATGTGTTTGTGCACGCCTATGCACACATGTCTGTGAGCATGCAGGTGTGGAGGGTCAGGTGATAAAGTTTGCACAGGAAGTGGAGAAAAACCTGAGCAGAAGCTGGGACACTGGACTACGCAGGGCAGGGTCTGCCTGGAGGGTAGCGGGAGCCCGGGAGGCGTGCTGGGGAGTGACCAGGCCACGTTTGCAATGACAAAGAAAGACCCTCCATGTACAGGAAGGACAGTGGACAGGAGGGACCCGGCACAGATAGGGGCTGACTCTTGCTGCAGCTGGTGAGAGGTGACAGTAGGTGACCTGAACAGGGGAAGGCGTGGTGGGGAGACAAGGACTGAGACAGCCTTCCATCCAGGAGCTGGCGGGGCCTCCCTGAGTAGCTGCCCAGGCTGGCAAGGCTTGTGTGGCCATGTCTGTGTCTCCTGGGCACCTTCCTTCCCTTTGGAGCCTGGAACCTCCCTGGAAGACTGGGGTGGTGTCTCAGAATTACTTGTAGCCTCAGGGACACAAAAGAAGCTTTCATAAATACTGGTTCCTGAAAGAGAACCATGTGAAGTGGGAAGGGAGCTGCCTTTGATTGATCCCTGCAGGGAGTGGGTCCTTTGCTGGATCCTGGGACTCCCTTATATGGTAGGAGAGTGCCGCCCTGTTCAGAGTTCAGATAGGCTACAGCCAGGGGTGGGGACCCCATGTTCAGCTGAGCTGGGGAGCACTCAGGATCCTTAGCAACTGCTAGAGCCTGGGAGACACTCCTCAGTGCTGACTTGGGACCTCTGGCCTCCCCTTCTATCCTCCTTCCTTCTGCCTCTTGCTCTGGCCAATCTTGTGCCTTGCTGCTCTGTGGCCCTCTTCCAAGGCCAGCGACTGTGGTCAGAGCCCAGGGAGCCTGGCTGATGGCCCAACCCTGGAGGGAGGGGTCCAGGGTCCCAGTAGGTCAGTACCGGTGTGTGGGTGTGGATGGGACTGGAGGGGCACAGACGACTGAGCCCCACCCACCGTCAACCTCCAAGGCTCAGATGGGGGTGTGGAATCTTCTGGATGCAGCCAGATGCCCTGCAAGGAGAACGTAGGTCTTAACAGTGTGGAATCTACACCTCAGGCTCCCCTGTGCCTCTCATTCACAGACGCCTGCTTCGCGCCTCACGAGTGCCCTTTCACCTCTTCCTTGTGCCAGTTTCTCCGAGTCTCTGCATGCCAGTGCACACGGAGCTGGCTTGCCCTTTCCCACAGGTCGGAAGCCCCCAGGTTCCTTTTGCTCTGTGGCCCACCTATGGTTGCTTCTTCTTCCCTTCCGATTTCAGCCTGTTGCAGCCAATGCTGCCGGGCCAAGGGTGGGGGGCGCCCATGGACACAATCGGTGCCCTTTTTGGGGAGAATGTCCCGGGGGCAGAAGCTTAGAGTTCACTTGCTGGGCCTCCGGATGACCTCTCTGTGCCTCTGCTGCTCTGTGACATGGGATCTCAGCACCCCCTCCTTTAGGGTATTTAAGGTGATGGTGATCGGCAGGGGTGGGGGCCAGTGTGGGCTCAGCTCTGCCATGGCAGGTGTCCTGCCTGGGCGTGGGTGGCTAGGGGGTCTGGACCTCTGGCTTCCACCAGAACCTGGCCGGCCAGAGGACAATGCCCAGCTCTGGAGAACAACAGGCCCTTCCCTGCTGTCAAAGCGTGAGGATTAGATGCAGAATAATGCAGTCCCCGATCAAACCTGCAGCTGTAACTCAGGCCCCAGACGCTGCCAGCACCATAAATTTGGGCGGAAAGTGCAGCTCTAGCAGTTTGCGAACAAGAGCAGGGGAGGCCGAGTGAATTACAGCCGAGGGAGGAAGCGGGGCCCCCTGCCCGGCATTGTTAGCGGAGCCAGGGATTGATTGCTCACTGGCTCTAATGAAATTGAATTTTAATTTATATCCCAGTTCGTGGTGGGGGGCGAGGGCGTGCCTGGGAATGGTGGGCTCAGCTCTGGGATGGGGGCTCCCTCCTAAAGGGGACCGGCAGCCAAGTCCTGCAGGAGAGAAGGATGGGCATCCTGGATGGCACATGCACCCCAAAGTTTCAAGTTCATGCAAGGCTCTGGGCAAGGTGTAACCCCCTGCGGGTCATTCCGGAGGCCCAGCTAGTGGACTCCATGCTTCTGCATCAGGGAATTTCTCCCACAAAAGTGCACCGATTGTGTCCATGGGTGCCCCCCCAGGACTGCCTGTGGGGGGTCCTCATTCTTTTTCTTTGCAGGTATCAGAAGCTCTACCAGATGTCAGGGTGAGACATGGGGAAGAGGGAAAAAGTAATGACTCTTGGGGCTTGTTTGGGGTCTCCAATGCCCTGTCCTCTCCCTGGTGTCCAAGATGATGCATTAAAACTGTCACTCACTGCAATGTCATGCGGTCTCTTCTGAGAGCTTGCTAAGCATCAGGTGCTGCTCCCTGTGGGCATCCATGTGGCCTTCATCCCCTGTTGGCACACGGGGCTCTGGGAGGCTGTGCTGGGGCCACCTGCCTGGGTCCAGGTGTCCTGATTCCAAACCCCAGCTGCAGGTTTCCTGGCCTTGGGAAGCCTCGTCCCCACTCTGAGTCTTGGTTTCCTCTTGGGTGTGTTGGAGATGATGAGAGCCCTGGATCCGGGGCACCTTAAGGAGTGGATGTGCCATGATTCTGAGCCCTGGCCTCCAGGGATGCCTGCTCTGAAGGAGACCCGGTGCTTCACGGAGCCTCCCCAACCCTGCTCAGACCTCACCCTGCACAGTGGTGGTGGCAAGGACCACCAGGACCCCACCTCCGTGGCCAAAGTAGTGCCCAGTGAGGAGGAGGGGGGCCAGAGGCACCTGGGAGCAGAGGTCCTGGTTGGAGGGTCATACCCATCCCTGAGAGTGAACGGAGGGTAAAGCAGAGGCAAGGAGGGGCTGCAGGCCTCACACTGACCTGCTGGGAGGCTGGGAGCCGTGCCTGGGACTCTCCCTCCATGGTGGTCTCATTATGGCAGCTGGACGTTCATCTGGCCCTGCCAGTGACTTCCTGTGCCACCCTGAATGAGTGGCCTGGTGCAGGCTTCAGGCCTCCATTAGTAAAACTGGGCCGGGTCCAGTGCCTGGGGCTGCGGACCCCGTCCCCATGCCCTGTCCCTATGGCACCGCAATGGCACCCATGCGCCCGAGGAAGGGCAGGCTGGCTCTGGGGGCCTCTGGGCCAGTCCTATGCCCAGCCTGGCCTGTGGGCTCTAGCACTTTGGAGGGGCAGGTGGAGGGTCCAGAAGGCAGCACTGCCCCTGTCCCTCTGTACGCCAGGGTAGGTGGGTAGGCTGTGGCTGATGAGTGAGCCATGAATCCATCTGCTCCAGTGGAGGCAGCTTTTTGCTGGTGGGATCATTGAGTGACGCACGTGGGAGAAACTGAACTGCGAATCGTAGATTGGGAGGCGGGCACCTTTAGAAAGCACTAGAAATCTTTAGCTCTTATCTTTTGATGGGACTTAGGCCCAGAAAGGGACAGGCACTTGCCTGAGGTCACACAGGAAATGAATGGGAGAGTTGGGACCAGCCCAAAGGCAGGAACATGGGCATGGCCATGACTGGACTTGTGGAATCCATGGAGGGAAGGGGGTGGGAGAGATGGAGGTTGCTAGGTAGAAAGGAGGCTGGTGTCCTGCTGTCCGTTTGCTTCCCAGACTTCCATTTCCACCTTCACTGGATCTGGTGAACAGATGTGGTCCCTCTGTGTGAAGCAGATCGGGCCCATCCTCTGGGTGGCCAGATAGGGGCATGTGGCCTATGGGTGGGCCCAGGCTGAGTTCAGCCCCCCGCAGACTCCTGGCTGGGTGCTAAGGACCTTGATTGACACCCCAACCCCACCTTCATTTTTCTTTAACCTGAATGGCTTTCCCGCCATATCAGCAAACTGATGACAGAGGAAACTTTGTATCACCAATTTATAGGGGACCAGCATTACTTGCCAGCAATAGATGACAACACAGAAGCCATATGTCTCCAGTGCATTCCACCTTCCCATGTGCTTGGTCTACGGATATATACTATTTATATGTATTTCATGTGTTCTATATATATTATTTTAAAAAGTTTTCACGTCCCCCTAAACGTGTCTTGCATATTCCACATTGTGAGACCTCCCCTGGGTCATGGAATTCTTCTTTTCCAAAGCAGGTTCTTTGGAATTCATGAAGGAATAGGACTCGAAGGAGTTACGGAAGCCCCTCTCCCTGCGTGCCCCACCCTGAGCCTTCCCCATCCTTCTCCTGAGAAAGAGACACACTTTCCACTGACGACCTGTCTTGCTGTTGTGTGGATGTAGTTCTTCTTGGGAATGCATGTGACCATGAGTGATACCTGCCACGCTGCGTTCCAGTTTCACAGATGTGTGCCCATTGTGTAGCTGGGAACCTGGAGGTCCCGGGGGAAGGAGCCCCATGTTCAAGGGCACATAGTCGAGGGTGTCAGAGTGAGGCTCACACCCAAGGGGCTCTCCAAAGTCCCACTGTGGGGGCATTCAGTGATCTCAGAGGACCCTGGAGGTAACTTCCCCCACCCCATAGGCCACCCTGCATACTAGGATTTATTGGAATGACATTTAGGGCCTGGTGATCTCAGGGGCTCAGTTACTTGGGCCTGCCCTGGGCTCTGCTTTTCTGCAGAAAGGAAATCGATCCTCTCTGCTCAGGCAAGCTGCTGCATGCAGTGTGTCCCCAAAGGGGACCAGGGCTGGGCCACACCTGCAAGAGCAGGGAACAGCCTAATCATGGAAGGTGGAGGTCTCTAAGGATTGTAGGTCAGGGGAACCCCCCTTAACACCCCCTCTCTTTGGCTGAAAGGTGGGTCAGTGGCCCAAGGGGGCTGATCTTCCAAGGCCTGGGTTTGCTCTGCCAGCAGCAGTCTGTTTGGGGGGATGTGAAGAGGGTGAGATGCACCGGGCAGTCACCAGGCTGTCACAGCCTGGAGAGAACAAGGCTACCAGAGAGACTGAGGCTGATGGAGGAAAGTTGGATGGGGTCTTCAGGCATGCATGTGGACTGCAGAGAAGGCCCAGCACCTGGGCATGCCCCCCTGCGTACCAGACACCTGCACTCCAGCGTGAGTGGACGTGAGAGGGCACACAGGCCAGCACACACACAGAGCACACACATATGCACACACACACATCCAAACACATGCGTGTGCACACAAAATCACACATGTGCACACATACCCTAAACGCACAAACAGAGCAGAGTGGAGCCCTTCCCACCACTAGAGGGTACTGGAAGTCTTCCCAGCAAATTCATCTGCTGAAACCTGAGCGTGCATGTGTGTGTGTCTGTGTGTGTGTGCGCACGCACACACACACTCACACACACAGAGAAAGAGAAAGAAAAGAAATCCCTCTAAAAATATAGCGGTTGATGGTAATTCAAGTGAATGACAGCTGAAGATCCCGGAGGCTGATAACAATAATAGTAAAATCTGAACAGAACGATCCAGATTAACAGAGATATGCACTGCTATCCCTGCAGATCCGTAAACCGCACTGACATTTTTCCCATCTGCGTGCCCCAAGTTGGCCCCTTCTCCAGGTTCCTGGGCATCAAGGGCAGCTCCTCCCCCCAAGTTCCTCCTAACTTCTTCCTGCACCTCCAGGAGCTACCATGGTGGCCAGGGCGAGGAGGAGGTTTAAGAAATCACATTTCCAAGGGTGACACCCTGGATCTTAGTGGGTTATTCTGCTCATTAACCATTACCCGAGATGGAGCAGGAGCTTGGTCCTACAACCCTCTGCGTGTGGCTAGTCCAATCCCTTTCTGCAGGGCTGGGGACCCTCCCGGGATCCCAGCTGAGCTGCAGCCAAGGGACCCCACCTGTGCTCTTGTCCCTGGAGAACCAGGACCAGCCTGAGCTGTTGGCGGTGGGACGTCTGTCCCTCACCATCATCCAGCACTAAAGGCCGTGAGTCTGTCTGTGCCCTTGTTCATTTTAAGCTGCCAAGGACTCCAGAGACAGGCAAAGATGGGCTCTTTCAGGGGAGAGTTCTGGGCCAGGCCTCAAAGGCTCTGGTTTTGTTTGGGGCTCTGCATTCCAGGCTATTTAGGTGCTGAAGGTCAGGGCCTCTCATGAGACAGCCAGAGGGGCCTGGAGGGGCCTGTACTGGGCCCTCAGCACTTACCAGGCCTGAGTCCAGAGCGTGCCCATGATGGGCCCTGGCTCTTTGCTCAGGACTTTTCCTGATACCAGGTCTCCTTCTCTGAATGCTGGAGGCAGGGCTGGGCTCCCTGGCCCTGGCCCCTGCTTTTGCAGCTTCCCTCCATCAAGAACTTCTTACAGCCTCTGCTGGGGTTTGGGGGAGGAGAAGGAGGAGGAAGCAGACGCAGAGGGGCTCCCATCCAAGCAAGGACAGCTGAGCCACCCCTGACTGTGGCCCTCAGCAATGGAGTGGAAAGATTGTGGTCAGCAGTAAGAGCCCCCTGGAAGATAAAATAGCAGCTTGTGCCTGGACAGAGGTTTTCCTTTTTGAGAATATGTTCATTATTTTAACAAACATGTATTGAGCACCTACTGGGTGCCAAGCATGGGTGACTAAGAAGGCAGAGTCCCTGATTCCCTGGACTTCAAATTCTGGCTTTGGTAAGTATGAGTTTCCTCTGGCTGCTGTAACAAATCACCAAAACCCAGGTGGCTTAAAACAACATGAACAACTTCTCTTACAGTTCTTGAGATCAGAAACCTGAGATGGAGGTGTGGACAGGGCCATGCTCTCTCTCTGAAGGTCTAGGAAAGAGTCCTTCCTGCCCTGTCATCTTCTAGTGACTCCTGGATCCTTTGGCTTGAGGCTGCATCTCCCCAATCTTCTCCTTCCTCCTCCCCTGACCTTCTCTGTGCTCTGAATCCAAATCTCTCTGTCACTTTTCTTACATGACACCGTCAATGGGTTAGGGCCCATCTCAGATCAGTGTCTCAAGAAATCACACCTGCAAAGACCCTCTTTCCTAACAAGGCCACATGCACAGGTACTGGTTAGGACTGGTGCAGTTTCTCAAGGACATCCTTCCATTGGCTTCAGGGTGACAGACAACAGACAGGAGAACATCACAGCAAAGAATTAAGGAGAGAGCATGGAGGACGCAGAGGGCTGAGCTGTGGAGCAACAGGAGGCCTTGGCCAGAAGAGTTTTGGGAACCCCTGGGGGGGCCACTGTGGCTGGATGCCATGCAAGGAGAGGGGGGCGGGGCCCTGGATTGTTCTCATTCAATTCCCACGGCCTCCAGTGGGGGAGTGAAAAGCCCAAAGAACATTCTGATTTGTGATCCAGGAAGATCCCTCCACCAGGGGTTCTTCAGTCTTTTTTGATTTCTTCTCTTTTGGTGCCGGAGGTGGAACCCCAGGCCTCCCGCGTGCTAGGCGAGTGCTCCACCATCGCGCTGCATCCCTAGCCCTGGGGGGTTCTTAACTTGAATCTTGAATAGAGAATTTGGTGAATTCTGATGGGAAAAAAATGATATCTTTATCACAAGTTAGCATTTCCTTTCATTGTGAACAGAGGCAGGGAACACCTGGGTATCCAGCGGCCCCAGGGAACCTGATCCCCATGGGAGGTGCAGGGTAGGGTCACCCCACCCCCCATGGCTGTCGCAGTAACTGGAACACCACTCCTGCTCATTACGACTCTGAAATGATGACAGCCGCTGGCCCGTCACTGTGCTTGTTATCGAATCTTGTTATTCAATGAGTAAAAGAGCCACTAAATTACCAGATTACAAATATGCTCCTCAAATATTTTGATAACTGTATCTCAACAGAGTCGATTCCCGCTGCCATCCTATGTGATCTTCTTTACGCATGGAAGGATGTGGTTTTGACAGTGGGGAGACGGGTAGAAGAGAAGGGGACCCTGCAAGGGAGGAGGGGAGAGTGGGGAGGGCTGGGGAATGAAAGTGACCAAGTTGTATTATGACATTATGCGCATGTGCAAATATGTAGCCATGGACTGACTATACTGTAAGGCACTGATGTTCTTTTGAGAAGGGGAGAGGGATCCTGGGATTTGGGACTTCAGATGCCAAAGGGCTCACACTTCAAGAAGAGGTTCGAACCGACACTGGCCGGTTTGACACTAGCGGGAGTGGGTGCAGAAGATCAGCCAGGGCCCCGCGGTCGGGCAGCGGAGGGGCGGTGGGGAGGCTGGAGAGAGGATCTGACGTGTCTCTTGGGGTGAAGCTGGGACCCCAGGCTGAGCTGCAGGCTTCTGGCTTGAGTGACCCGTGGGTGGTGGGTACACATCAGGGGAGTAGAGAGGGCAGCAGGGCATGAAGCCCACTTGGGTTTGGCATCTAATTTGGGGCCAATCCAAGCAGAGAGGCCAAAGGGCCCTGGTTTTTCTAGACTGGAAGTTTCAGGTTGGAGACGCCAGTCAGGGGTCCCCCTGCCTGGACTCTCTGGGTCCTCACAGTCACCCTATGTGATGACCCGTCACCCCCACTTTCCAGGGGAGGGACAGGAGCTGCAGAAACTGGTCTTGGGGTTCAGATGTCCCTTTTCCCATCCCTGGAATTGCCACCTCAAGCATTTCCCAGTCCCACCCACCCACAGATGCCTGAGGACCCCTGACTGCAAGGCCACACACAGCCAGGGTCAGCTCTGCTGTCACCAGGATGCCTAATGTCCCCCTGGGCTGCCCTTGGGCTGGGGACGTGGCAGGTGGGACCAGTGCTATTCTTAGGAGCCCAGGTGTCCCCCTCTCTCCTCCTCTTCCTCTTCCTCTCTCAGACACACACACGGAGACAGATGGCCTGGTGGCCACCCCCAGGCCGCAGTCCACCAGATGAGCTGGGGGAGGCACACCCATCGGTCCCGCAGGTTCAGGACCAAACATGATGTGAAGTCAGAAATTCATTTCCAGTCCCCCCAGCCTGGGCGGAAACTTTCAATACAACCTTTAGCCAGGTACCCGAGGGTGGAAAGCCAAGCCAAGCCAGGCCCCCATTCACAATGGCTGATTCAGCATCCAAAGGAACCAGAGAGCTGGGCGCTCCTCTCCTCGCACCCCCACCCTCTTCCCGGGCAGCTGCCAGCCCTGCACGCGCCCCTGAGCCCCGGCTTCCTGCTGCGGACACTGGCAGCCTTGCCAGGGGCAGGGATGACCCCCAGTAGACGGGGATGCGGGGTTGTTGGCAGCAGGGGCGATGCAGGCAGTGCGGCTGCTGGGGACCCTCAGTGGGGCTGACTGCCTGGGTGAGGGTCAGTGCAGAGAAGAGGTGGTGGAAGGGACACAGGGCAGAGTCCCGTCCCTACCTGCATCTGGTGCCTCTGCCTTGCTGGCCACCCTTCTCCTTCCCTGGCCACTCGGTCCTCCTGGGTCTTGTCTGAGCTCCACCTGCACCTGGGAAGGGCCAATGCCGCCCCTGTTAGGCCTGTGCCAGGGAAGCCCCAGGGCAGCTGGGAAGTGCTCCCAGGCTCCCCTCCTTCAAGCTCAGCTGACTCTTCCCAGCCCCGGCCTCAGCTTCCCCATCTGTAAAATGGGCACAGAGAGATGCCAGATTTAGAAAACAGTGCCTGTGAGCCCAGCGTGGAGTTGGGGGAGATGACTCCTGGCTGGATTGGAGGGTGGTCTCTGAGGTTAGGAGACCCAGAGGCCCAAGCCTGGGGAGAGTCAGTCCCCATCCCTCACCTGAATCTGGTCCTCAGAGGCCAGGTGAATAAATCACAGTAATGGGACGTGAGGGGAGATCAGTGGGGACGCAGCAGGGCTGGTGGCAGATCCCCAACTCCACCAGTGCTGCTCCGACTCACAGAGGCAGGATCTGAGGAGCCGTCGGGCAAGGTGCCAGGGCAGGGGCAGCCTGAGCTCGGACGCCCAGCAACCTCCCAGGGGAGGCCAGCCAGGTGCAGCTCCCCAGAGGCGCTGTGAGCTGGCGGGGGGCAGAGTGACCTCTGCTCTCTGAGTTTTTGTTTGAATGAATACAAATTTGATGAAACACTTGAATCAGGAGAAAAGTCAGGTGGGATCCAGGGGAGGGCTGTGGGTGGGCTGCTCCCGCCCAGGCTGGTGCTCAACCGCGTCTCCAGGCAGCCGGTGTGTGGCTTCAGCCCTCTGGTGACTTGCGGGGGCTTTTCCCTTCTCTCCTCCTGTGTGTGGGTCAGCTAAGGCCTGGGAGAACGGGACAGGCCCCGAGCAAGCCTGAACCCCAGAGCGGCCCCCAAGGGCTCTCAGGAGCAGGTGCACCTGGGGTGCCGACCCCGTCCACTCAGCCAGGTGCACAGGCCTAGGAGCCTCCTTCCCCCCCGTGAACCGTCACCACAGGCTGCCCTGCCCACAGCTGGAATCAACCCGTCAACAGACGAATGGATGAAGAAACTGTGGCACACACACCGCGGAGTTTCATTCAACCGTGAAGACAGATGAAATGACGGCCTTTGTCAGTAAGCAGATGGAAATGGAGGCCATCTTGCTAAGTGATAAAAGCCAGGCTCAGAAAGGCAAGGGTTGAAGGTTTTCTCTCCTTTGTGGAACCTAGAGCAAAATGAAGCAAAGAAGGTGGTGGTTTTGAGAAAGTAGATATCTTAAAGATATAGGGAAGATCCATGGAGAAGGAGGTGGAGAGTGAGGGAGGTGGAGGGGCAGGGAAAGAGAGGAAATATGGAATGAATTTAACCAAGTCATGTCAGGTGCCTGTATGGACATACCACAGGGAATTTCACCTTTATGTCCACGTAGAAAGTACCAATCAAAAATAAATAAACTGGGGGTGCACCTCTGTAATCCCAGTGGCTTGGGAGGCAGAGGCAGGAGGATCGCAAGTTCAAAGCCAGCCTCAGCAAAAGTGAGGCACTAAGCAACTCAGTGAGACCCTGTCTTGGAATAAGATTCAAAATAGGGCTGTGGATGTGCTCAGTGGCCATGTGCCCCTGAGTTCAATTCCCAATACTCAATAAATAAACAAATAAGCAAAAGAAGCATCAATAAAGTAGAGGAAGGAGAATAGGGGGAGGGAGAAGGGGAGAGGAAGGTGGAGGGATGGAGATTGAAACTGAACTCCATGCATGTGTGATTTTGTCAAATGAACACAACTACTAAGGATGAATATAATGTTCTAATTTAAAAATGGTGATAAATGAACACGACACAGACTTCACCATCTGAACTATTAGGAAGCAAACACGCCAGCCACTACGACACTTGAAAATGTTTTCTCTCCCTCCCGGAGATTCCTCTCACATGTTTTTACTTTCTCTTCTTAGAACTCTCTACCCCAGTTCTAGTTCAACTCCCTCTCTTCCCCTCCCTTGACATAAATGCCTTAGGGCTGGGAGGGGTAGGTCCTCCTGGGGGACAGAGGGGAAGGACCCTGAACAGGTGGAGTCAAAAACTTGTGGTGGAGGGAAAAGCCCAGCCCACCACATGGCAGCCACTTTCATCTGAGCTGGTGTGCACTGACTCCAGTATTCACCTGCCTCAGGGCCTTTGCACCTGCAATTCCCCCATGTTCTGAGTGCTCCTGCTCTTTGTCTTGGTCTGGTGTCCACTCCTATAGGCCTCTGCCCCCTGATTTCTCTTCAAAGGAACCATGCCACCTAAACAAGCTCCCTAGTGGTGAGCACATCCACCATCTCCTGCTTTCTGTGTCTGGGTGGTAATGTGTAGAGCTCAAGGGAGGTTGTATTTGGTTAAAGCCAATCCCATTCCTCTTGTCAGTGATTGGTTCAGGCTAGCCATGTGATTCAGAACTAACCAATGAGATGCAGGGAAGGATGATGGGGGTGACTGAGAAGGTTAATCCTCCATGACAAAGAAGCCCTAGGAATGGAGACGGCCATCTATTCTTCCCTTTCTGCTTGGGGCACCAGTATGTGAGGATGTGATGCCAGGATCTATGGCAGCTATCTTGTACTGATGAGGCAACTGGGCTGACAAAGGAAACCAACAGTTTTCTTGAACAACCAGTCTGGCAAGAACAAGACCTTCATCCTGCAGGGCACCAAGCATCTGAGGCTGACTACCAGCTGCCCCCTGTAGGTGGATTGTTCGCTTGCCCATTTGCCATGGTCCCCACCTGTCCCTATTGCCTTAGCCTGATCCACTTCGGTCATTGACCTTCCTGCTGGCTAGGGGATAATTTTGATGGCAATGCACTCACTTACCTAACATGGCCAGCAAGAAGCCAGTGCCCCGGGAAAGGGCCTGTGGTGCTAAACCTCTGGGTTCTAGGACTGTCCCTGTGCCAGGCTCTGGCAGGACTCAGCAGCAGTCCAGGACAGCACAGTCCCGCGGAGCTTTCTGCCACAGTGGAAGTGTCCTGTCTGCTCTGCCCAGTGCAGCAGCTCAGCCCCGGGGCTGCCGAACTGTGAGAGACGTGCCAAGTGCAACTGGGGATCTGGGTTTCCAATTTTATTTACTTTAAATCAATTTAAATGGAAGTACCTATTTGTGGCTCATGGCCCCACGGTGGACAGTGTGGCAGTCGCCCGTGTCTCTGGAGCTTGGGGGCAGTGTTCTGCACCTGTGAACAGGGCTCCTCTTCTCCCTCCTGCCTGTCCCAGGAGCCAGCAGCCCTGAGTCTGGGGTCACCTGTGGGCAGGTGAGCCTTAGGGTAGGTGCCGTAGGCCAGGAGGGGGTCAGTGGGGAGCAGCTGCAGCCTTGCGATGGCCAAGGTCACCGACTGCTTCTTGCAGATCAGACGGGCTGCAGACCCCAGACCCACCCTCAGGGGTGCTTCCCTCTCGCTGGGACCCGGCTGGCCTTGGGCTCACTGGTGGGAGGTTGTTCTGGGACCCTCAGGGTTGGCTCCGGAGAAGCCTCTCGAAGCTTGGAGCCTTGGGCTGCCGTGGGAAGTCACCAAGTCATGGAGGCCACACATGGGCCAGCAGAGCCCGGTCTTCCAGGGTCCCTGTGTCCCCATGGCGACTCCATCCAGAGCCACCAGAGACCTCCACAGAATCATGAGAACGGGGGTGGCCTGGCCATGCTGTGACTGCCTGCATACCTGACCCGCTGGGTGGCAGAGGGGGTCCCTAACCAAGGCACTGGCGTGAGGGGTGAGCAGGCTGCACCCCGTGACATTCACGGTCCAGAGGAGAAGACAGCAGGATGGCCATGCTGTGCGGGGCAGCAGGGTTGTGGCCGGGGTGTACCTCAGTCCGGGTGGGGACGGCCACCACTGTGGAGAGTCAGCCAGCAGAGTGGAGAGCGCAGCAGAGCAAAGGGACAGTGCTGAGGAGGCGCGGCCTGCACAGCCCAGAGGCCAGAAGCCAGCAGGCTGGCAGGGGAGCGGGTGGCAGGCAGGGTGTCCTCGGGCCCAGGGTAGAGTGGGACAGACCAGGGGGGCCGGGGCGGGGAAGTGGATGGATTGGCAGAGAGTTAAGAGGTCAGTCAACAGGACAGGTGACCCCATGCGGGGAAAGATGGGAGCGGCCTGGAGGGAGGCAGAGACAGCAAGAGGGGGACCCGGCTGGGACTGGGCTGGGTTCCAGTCTGGGTGGACTGGTGTCCCTCAGCAGGGAGGAGAGGGAGGGCTCGGTGTGTGTCCAGGAGAGTGGGGGTGGGGTCCCGGCCTCAAGTGGTTACACAGCGGGGCCTCCTGAGAAACTGAGGCCCTGTGAAAACCCCCCTTCAAACCCCGATTCTCGCAATCAGGTCAGAAAGATTTCAGACATCGCTCGGAGTAGCAGGCATGAGTTTCCTGAAGGGATGGGAAAGGGAGAGGGTCCCTCTCAAGGGAGAGCGTGGGTCCTCTCTGAGGAGAGGGACAGCATGTCTCTCCTGCACTCCAGTCTTGTTGGGATCCCAGAGAAGTTTCTAGAGTCCCCCCTGCCCCGGTCCACCTCTTGACTTTTGACTGACAGCAGGGTGATGTCAGACTTTCAAGTCCCCACTGTCATGGCAACTCTAGGTCACCTTGGCTCATGCTGGCTGGTTCTAATTGGATTCTCAGCCACACATCCTTACAGATTTTATGTAGGAGGCACAATCCTTATCTCCCAGAGTCTCAGGATAGGGTCACAAAAGTCTCCCCCTTCAGGGTAACTTGGGTTCCTCTTTTTTTTTTTTTTTTTCTTTTGACACTGGATATTGAACTCAGGGACATGACCACTGAGCCACATCCCCAGCCCTATTTTGTATTTTATTTAGAGACAGGGTCTCACTGAGTTGCTTAGGGCCTCGCTAAGTTGCTGAGGCTGGCTTTGAACTCGCCATCCTCTTGCCCCAGCCTCCCGAGCTGCTGGGATTGCAGGCCTGCACCCCCGTGCCCGGCTGGGTTCCCCTTATCAACATTTTCCTGGGCCTGCGTTCCTCCGGCAGTGAGCAGGTCGTTTGCTGAGGAACGTGGCATAGCCTGTCCACGGAGGCCAGGCAGGGCTGCAGGCCAATGGCTTCTTGGAAAAGAAATCACGAGGGGGCCAGCACCATGGGTCCAGTTTATAGAAGTGTTCTCCCAACCTCCTGTTCCCATGTCCTCATCTGTCTGTCCCCCAGAGGAACCAGAGTCCTCAGAGGAACCATGTCCACAATCCATGCATGTCACTTTGTAGTGAGGAACAGCAACTCCTTGGGGCGTCCAGACCTCAGAACTCAGAGTGTGACTTGGTGCAGGGGTGGCAGGGGGTCTGCTGCCCACGTGTGAGCGATCCCGATGGGCCAGGTGGGTGAAGAGGCCCCTTCCCAAGTCCCCAGCCTGCGGCGGTCACCAGCCACCAAGCCCCAGCCTGCAGACACAGAGCCACCCTGCAGAGCCACGAGCCCACCCAGGAGCTGAGTCTGTGGGGAGCCCTCCTGCAGCGCGAGATGCCAGGCAGACATTCCTGGAGACCTCCCGATGCTCCTCATCCAGGAGAGAGGCGCCCACGTTGGAAGCAGAAGGCACTCCCAAGCTGGTGGGGACAGAGCTGCAGGGTCACCGTTACTGGAGCAAGCAGATGGGGGACTGTGTGTGTGACAAAATGGTCTGATGTGCATGGAGAATTCCGGAAGGGCACGACGACACTGGTGAACATGGCCTCCCAAGTGTCCTGGGGGGACAGGGCGGGGCCGGGGTGAAGGTGGCAGGTGAGCCCTCAGGCTCTTCATCGTGTGGCTTTTCAACCTGAGTCCCTGCGGCATCCACGTACCTTCAAAGGAGAACCACGTCTCACCACCCCGCCCTCCTCTCTGAGGTCCCCGTTCCTGCCGTTTGGGTTCTGTGACTTCTGTGATGGAAGGCCCCATGTTCCACCGCCAGCCTGAGAGATGACAGGCTGGATGTCCCCATGTCCCACAGCCACCTGGGGCTGGCTTGGGCAGGTGTCTGCCTGTGACTTCCTTTAATCTCATGACAGCCCCATGCGGTCAGAATTGTCCTCAGGGCCTCTCTTCTGCTTTCCTGGTGACCTGCTGCCAGGTGGGTGACCACAGCCAGGGTGCAGGGAGGGGCGGGGGCACTTCCTGTTGTCACAGGCCAGGTTCAGCCTCCAGCCCGCGGCCCTTGGGGTACAGGGCCAGGCCATGGGGTCCAGCTTGTGCTCTGGAACGCACCCCGGCAGGGAACCCCCCAAAGCACCCCCAGCTTTCTGGAATTGGAGAAAGCAGGATGATGGGAGGAGGGGGACCTCAGACTCCAGGGAGGAAAATTATTAGATGTGGAGTCGGGAGGACCAGAGCCCAACCCGAGCTCCCCAGCCTGGGTTTCCTCA
>JAJEJO010001621.1:86918-135295 GCA_020662805.1 Glaucomys volans | reverse complement strand
CCTGGGCCCTTCCTGTGGGAGCCTGTGGCCCAGCACATGAGTGGCCCAGATGAATCAGATGCACAGGGTTTCCCTGCAGCCAGCACATTCCAGCTGGTGCAGACACTTAGTCTGAGCATTTTTATCCCCCAGGTGATGTGTCCCCACCACTCTGTGCTCCATCCTGACCGTGACTGATTGGCAGAGCAGCCGTTGGGGCTTAGGGGGCCCCCGGAGTGGGTTGTTGGGGTAGCTGAGGATCCAGGAGAGCAGGAGTCACCGGGAGGTGGTGCCTGGGCCCTTCCTCATGGCAGGTGTTGGGCGGCTGGGTGGTCCGGGCCTGGTCTGTTGTCACTGAAGCCTGCTGCGTTGCCAGGAACAGGAAGGCTCACACCAGCTGGAACATGGCTGCCATCCTGGAAGGGCGCCGTGACGGCTTCGCATGCTCTGGACCTAAGGAGCGGCTTTCCCTAGAGATGATCCAGAAGGCCGAGGAAGGGGACCATGACTGGATCTGTGGAATCCTGAAGGACGGCCTTGCCCATCCGGACGTGGCTGACGCCACGGGCTACACTGTGCTTGCAGCAGCCGCTGTAAGCCCCTCCGCCCCTGGTGGGCCGCACTGCTGCTCTGCAGACGCAGAGGTGTGGGAGGGCGGAGTGGGTCCCTTCTGCTCCTGGCCAGTGAGTGTGAAGCCCCCACCCAGGGTGACCACAAGGTCCAGGGGAAGAAGAGGGCATGCCGGCCCCTGCACACCTTGAGAGAGTCCCTTCACCAGGCTCCATCGCAAGCTCGCAGCAGCCGCTACGGTGCCATGTGGTTCCCGAGGGGCCTCCTCACCCCTGCTGGTGCCATCTGCTGTCCCTAGGCACACTGTCACTGTGACGTGGTCAGCCTTCTCCTGGACCACGGGGCTGACGTGAACAAGTGCACCGACCAGGGCCTGACGCCGCTCAGCATCTGCTTCCTCCTCTACTATCCCAGCGTGTCCTTCAAGCCCAATGTCGCTGAGCGGACCCTGCCCCAGGTCAGCCCTGCCAGCTGCCGGCTGCCCGTCCCTGCACCACCTCACGCTGGCTGAGTGACAGACGGGGGGCGGTCAGAGGACAGTGTGGGCTGCCCACTGCCCGCTGCCTTGCTGTGCTGCACGGTGGTGCCACAGTCGCCCGGGCGCAGCCCGTGCTTCTGCGAGTTCCTGTGACCGTGCGGGCTGTGCTGCAGTGGGGGGGCACCCTGCTCTGTGGCTCTGGGCAGAAGCAACCCGGAGCAGCGCCACCTGGCAGGACATGATACGGGCCACAATGTGACTTTGAATCTGTAACTTGAATTTTTCAAGTAGTCACATTAAAAAGTAAATTGGGTGGAATGGCTTTTCATAGTATACTTCATTCAGCCCAGACGCGGCCTTTCCCTGTGCAGGCAGTGTAGACAGCACGCCGGGCCCTGCTGCTGGTCTCGGCTCTGCCCGGCCATCCCGACTCGTGCCCTCAGGGCCACCTGCTCGGCCTCGGCTCCCGGCGGGCTCTGCCCTGGCTGCAGTGAGGTCTGTGGCGAGGTGGGAGTGGCGGCTGTGCCTGGCTGCGGTGCGGAGCGGTGCAGGCTGCCTCGGGCCCCTTCCAATCTGCTCTCCTGTGCTCTCCAAAGGCACCTCCCAAATGCTCGGTCACCCCGAGCTGTGTTCCTGATGTGATCATGGAGTCCCTCCAGGAGGCCAGTGTGCCCGCCCAGGGCTTCGAGGAGGGCAGCCCATCTCCGGGTGCCCAGCAGTCTCCAGAGCCCAGCGGCCAGCGGAGCAGCCCTCCGAGGGAGGAGTCCCCCTCCGTGCAGGGCAGTGGTAGCGCCGGGGACAGAGAGCTGGGGGAGAAGGCAGAAGACCTGGACGCGCGCTCCCTGAGCAGCGAGGAGTCCAACTTCCAGTCCATGCTCTGCATGTGCAGCTACTCCATCCGGCTGTCCAGGGAACTCCTGGAGAAGAGTGCCCAGGCCTACAGCCTGCTGCAGGGACCCTGCCGGGACACGGGCACTGTGCGGAGGATGGCACAGTGCATCGTCCAGTAGGTGCCAGCGGGCTGCGGGCGGGCTGCGGACGGACCTGCCTCCAGGCCGAGGCTCCCCATGCAGAAGGGTGTCTCCAGGGGTGGGAGTCTGTCCTCGGGTGTCCACGGGGCCGGCGCACCACACTGACGAGGCCGGAGCTGACCCTGGGGTGGGTCCCTCCTCGGCAGAGTGGTGCGTGTGGTGTTCCACTGTATGTAGTGTGTGGCGTTTGCTGTGTTGTCTGTTGTGTGTTGTGTGTGTTGTGTGTTGTGTATGGTGTGTAGTGTGTGGGGGTATATGTGCATGTGGTGCATGTGTTGTCGTATTCCGTGGTTTATGATGGGTGTGGCGTGTGGTATGTGTTCTGTGTGTTGTGTGAGGTGTGTGTTGTGTATGGTATGTGCTGTGTGTTGTGTCTTGTGTATGGTGTGTAGTGTGTGTAGTATATGTGTTGTGGTGTGAGGTGTGTGTTGTGTGTGGTGTGATGTGTGTGGTTTGTGTGTGGTGTGTAGCATGTTTGACCTGTTTTGTGTGTGTGGTATGCATTGGGTGTGGCTGTGTTGTGTGTGTGGTGTGTGATATGTGGCCTCTTTTATCGTGCTGTGTGTTGTGGCGTGTTGTGTGTGTGGAATTGTGTTATGTGTGGCTTGTGGTGTGTGGTATGTGTTGTCTGAGTGTTGTGTGTGCTGGCAGGTGTGGATGCAGGGTGTGACTTCCTGTCAGATTGTGGTGTTCAGTGTGGCCTAGTGGTCCTGGAGGGCTGGCCTACCCCTGCCCAGGGGCATCTAGTGACCTTTGGGAGGACGAATGGTCCCAGGCTGCAGCCAGCAGGGCCTGGGGGACCCAGCTGCCAGGCCCACAGGGTATGGTGTGGGGACAGCCGCCCTGCTGGCCTCCCCTGGTAGGGACCAGGCCCTTGGAAGGGGGTGGCTTGGGTGTTCTCCTAGTCTGTGGTGCTTGGGCTCCGTGTCTGTGGGGCCCACACCCCTCCCAGAGTGCCCACGCCCAGGCAGCACTGCCTGGTCTGTCCTGGGGGTCCTGTCCGGCAGCTGGGGTTGGGGGCGCCCCTCCCTCCCCTGCAGCCCGTGACCCCGGGTGCCATCCCCGCAGACAGAGAAACCGGTGGCTGACCATCCAGCTGCTGCTGCGCCGCGGTGCTGACCCCAACCTGTGCAGCGTGCCTATGCAGGTGCTGTTTCTGGCTGTGAAGGCCGGCGACGTGGACGGCGTGAGGCTGCTGCTGGAGAAGGGGGCCCGGACGGATGTCCAGTACCCGCCACAGGTGGGGCCCCGCGGGGTGCAGGCGCAGGCGTGCAGGGCAGCTGCGCCCGGGTGGCTGGGTGGAGGTGGCGCGGGAGGTCGGGCTGCCCTGCGCTGGATTCGCCAGATGGTCGGCGATGTTGTTCCCGCGATGCGGGGCGTGGCTTCGGCATGACAGGATGGATCGCAGCGCGCAGGACCCGCCTTCTGCGGGAACCTCGCAGGGGAGCCAGGCACCCGCTCACCCGCTTCCCCAGTGCGCAGTGGAGTGTCAGGCCCCGTGGCCTCGCCGGCGGGTGACTTGGCTCAGGCCAACGTGGCTTTCCTTTAGACCCCCCCCACACGTCCTTTCTGGAGATGGCCTCCTGCGTTGCCCACTTAGGCTTTGGGGTTGTGGGGCTTGTGTGGGGTGAACCCTGTTCCTGCCCAGATGGGGGCTGGTTAGCTGGTGACTCAGTGGACAGTCCAGCGCTGTTTCGGGCGGGGGGGGGGGGGTTGTTCCCTCCTGGGCTTTCTTTAGCCTCTTGCTCGTGCCCTGCCCTCCTGTGCAGTGGGCACCCTCTAGCCCAGTCCCGGGCCTTCCAGCTCTCCTACCCACAGCTCTGGAAAGACCTCCAGGCGCAGGGCCTGGGACCTTTTCAATTGCCACTGCCCTAGGAGTGGCCCTGCCCCTGCGTGGTCCCCCTTTCCCTCCAAACTGATGTTTATTTCATCCTGTTGCTCAGTCCTGCACCTGATTTTGGAGAAGCAACATTCAGACCATAGCAAGGTCATAGAGGGCTCCTGCTGTGACCCCACCGCAGGGGCCGGGCGGACGCCTGAGGGGACAGTCCTGAGAGTACAAGCAGCAGAGCTGAAAGTGCTCAAGTCAGTCCACGTGCTGTTGAGATTAATTTGCACCAACTTGAAAAATCTTGAAGAAAGACTTCCCGGCACTCAGGCTTCGGCGGAGGGACCCTGGGCCGTGCGGTGCAGGCTGCCCCTTGCCCTGTGGGCACCCTGGCACGCCCCACATGCACTCTGCTGCTTATGTGGCACGGGCCTTGGGGATCTCCACACCCGTGCACAGGAAGTCTCCTCGTGTGCTTCTTTGGTCCTGCTGGTGGCAGTCCCACCTCGTCTGCGTCTTTGCTGAGACAGGTCCTGTGATTCAGTGACAGCCCTCAGTGGCACCTGTGCAGTCATCACTGGGAGAATACGCGCCCACGCGCTCCTGCCGGCCACCTGCCTCTGGAAGGGCCTTCCTGCAGTGCCCACTGCGGAGCAGGCGCCTGCTGTTCCCACAGCCTGGGTGCTGAGCCGCCGCCTGCCCCCCTGTGGGTGGAGATGGTGCCGTGGGAGGTTTGATCTCTTCCCCGGTTGAGCCTCTGCTCCTTAGACCAGCCTCAGGTCAGGAACCACGTTCAGGAGGCGGTGGATTTGTAGGGAACAGGCTCATTCAGCTCCTGGTTTGGATCTGGGCCAGGCTGGCCCATCAGGAGCCAGGAAACAGAGAGGACAGACTTGGATCCCATGTCCCTCTTTGAGCACCTCTCTGGGGCCACGCTTTTGACCGCTGGCCTCTAGGGGACACTGAGCATATCAGACCACAGCACTCGGGCATTTAAAGCTCCCAGTGTTCCACTGTGAACTGCCCCAACTGCCCCTTTACCCTCGGGCTGGTGGACCACTCACTGCAGGCCTTGCTGGGGCTCTGCAGAGCTGGCACGGTGACCTGGGCAGCAGAGCAGGGCTCCTGCTCTTATGTAGAATGGCTGGGAATCCCAAAGCACTGCAGGTGTGAGCTGGACGCTGATGTTGGCCTGGGCCGGAGGAGCACAGCTGCCCTGAGGGCCGCGTGTGCTGGAGTGGGCTGTGGGCTGGCTGTCCGCGCGGAGTGCTGGCTCTAGCTGGGCAGAACTGTGTTTTGTTTAGAATCTGGCTGGGCACTATTGTCCACAGGGTATCACAAATATATGAGGAAACACAGAGCAGATGAAAGAATCCCCGACAAGCAAGACTAGAGGCTCTGCCCCTTCCCCCCGGGGGTCTTCTCTGTGTGGGGCACCCGTCTGCCTCACGCTGCAGCTGCTGTGTGACCTTGATCTGGCAGTAAGTCTAAGTATGCTCGTGCCTTGCACATCCTCTTGGCTTCTCTTTTGTGCTCCCTGTAGATTGTAGCTGGATCCTCACTGCTGAGAGGATCTGTAGTGGGAAACTGAGTCCTTGTGTTACCAAAAAGGTCATTATTTTACCCTCTTGCTTCATCAGATGATGAAAAATTCTGGTTCAGAACCGTTTCTCTGAGAGCTTTGGCGATGTTGCTTCACTCTCTTCCAGCATCTGCGGACTTGAGGCCCAGTGTGACTCTCTCCCGACTGTGCCTCTGTAGGAGACCCATTCTCCCCCATCTCCTGGTCACTCTTCCTCCACACTGGTCGGTCTGGGTCTGTGAAGTTTTCTTGTATTATTTCATGAGTACTTCTTTTCATTTTCCTCTCTACTCTCTTCTGGGGCTCCTGCTGAATCTCTTATGTGTCTCCTAGTTCTTTTGCTTTGTTTCATTTTGATTCTGGAGTGTGCTTTCCATTTCTTTGCACCTCTGTCATTTGGGGAAGCATCCTTGACTTCATTGGCCCCCGATTCACCCTTTAGTCAATTCTGTTCTGTCCTTTAGCTCAATGATTTCATTTCAGTGGTTTTGTTTGGAAAGTTTGAGACCTCCAGGTGGTGGTGTGGATGTGAGATCCTGCTGACCTTTCTGATGTTGGGAGGCCATGATCACTGGGAAAGCACAGGCCTCTTGGGGTGCTCCTGTGGGCCAGTGCTCCTGGTGTGCCGGTCACTGGGCCCTCAGTGTGGCTTCTCCCCAGCATGGGGAGGGGCTGGTTCTCACCTGTGTCCTGTGCTGCGTATGCCATGGGAGTGGTGGAGTTGTTGGCTCTGGCTGTGCAGGTTCACCAGAGGCTGCAGACTCCTTTCCTCCCCAGGGTCAGCACAGTGGGAGTGCACCCTTCCCCCACCCCAGATGCTGTGCCACTCCCTAGCTCTGCAAGGGGCACCTGCAGCTCTTCTTCCAGGTCCTCCGACTGGTGCTCCCACCGCTGGCTCTTTCTGTGGTCTGGGTCATCCACGTCCGGGCCTTAAGGGCCTTGGGTTGCTTTCCCCTGGGTAGCCTTCCTGTTTGAGTGAGGTCCCACTTGGAGGAGCTGTGCTGGGGGCAGGCTGGACAGCACCACTTGGATGCAGGCAGGGCTCTCTCAGCTGATGTGCACCCTGTGAGGGCCAGGTTCCTTGTGATCCCCTCTGTTCTGCCTGCGCTGTGGACAGTCCTTCATGACCTTCAGGGATGCCCTGGGTGAGAACGTGCAGTCAAAGGTCGCATCAGGAGCCGCATGACTGCGAGTGTGGTAGCGTCTGGGCCAGGGCCAGCAGGGACAGGAAGGGGCTTTCTTAGAAGAAGGTGTTGGACCAGTGGCCTAGAGTCAAGCTGGTGTGGGCCCAGCACTTGTGAGTGGGCCCTGGACACGTGCAGATCACATGGTGTGTCAAGCTTTCCCGCCCATTTGCTCCTTAGTGGGCACTGCCTCCCTCTGCCCTTGTAGGCCTCCTTGTCCTGCAAGACATGGGCTGGTGTGGAGAATGGTGCTGGGAAGAGTGCATCCCTTCCCCCAGGCCAGGCAGAGATGTCCCTGGCACTGACCCCCACCCACCTGGATGCCTGGCTCCATCCAGGATGGCCTGCCTCACCCCATCTGCACTTCCTCTGCAGCTGGGGGCCCTGACCCCACTCCACATTGCTGCTGCCCTTCCAGGGCAGGAGGGCGTCAAGATCACAGAGCTGCTGCTCCATGCCATCACCTATGTGGACGCCAAGGCGGCTGACCAGGACCACGTGTACAAGCTCAGCAAGGTGCGGCTGCCCGAGGCGTGGGGGCAGGACAGGGGCCTGGGGTTCTCGCTGGGCCTGCGTGGGTGGTACAGCTCTGTGCTCAGCTGAGCTCGTAGGGCCCCTTCTGGAGTAGGCGCAGAAACAGTGGGGTTGGAGCAGAACCACCGGCCACTTGAGCAAACTTAGCCAGCATGTATGTTGGACACCAAGGACAGGACGAATCAGGGAAATCAGTGTGTGGAGTCCCTATTTACTCAGGCAGTTCAGTAGAGCTCGGGGGTTCTTGCTGGGGTAAGAGTCCTCCAGGACACTTCAGGCAACCTTTAGAAGGTCCATCTTCGTGTACATGTCCCCAGGACCAATCTCCTCAAGTAGAAGCCCCACTGCTCCCTGGGTCCTGCCCACTTCCCACCCAGTCTGCCAGCTGCCCCTCTGCAGCCAGGGGTGGCTCTTGTGGTTCCCCACCCCACTTTCACTCATCTGCTGCTCTCTGAGAAGGTAGGGCCCTGAGCAGCTCTGAGCTGATTGTCAGGGATGCGTTCCACGCTCAGCCTGTGTCCTTCTCCTTGGGAAGGCTGCTGGCCTGTCCTGGCTCCTCATGCCCGCAAGGACAGCATGGCAGGCAGCACTCAGGGCTCAGGGGACCCACATCTCCTAGGCTTTGTTCAGGTGGACTGGTACCCACCCCCAGGAGCTGGGAGAGGAGAGCAGGGCAGGGTGGCATGCTTCTGGTCGGGGTTTCCCTGGAGTGCAGCTGCAGCAGCCGCTGAAGGCTAGGGTGGGGCTTGAGCTCTGGTGTGCATGGGAAAGGTGTGGAGTGTCCAGGGGGGCTTGTGCCCCTAGTTCACATTGTGCTGCAGTCTTCTCCACCTGTGGAGACTTCCTGGGCCTTCTGAGTTCCCAAAGAGCCCCCACCACATGCCATTGGGCCACATCTTACTTTCCCTGCAGAGATCCGAGACCCCAAGGGTGGGAATGCCCTCGTCCTCCTCTTTGTGCCTACAGAGACTCATGCAGCCCCTGGGGTGTGGCGGAAACTGTTAGGGATGTGCACATGCAGGTGTGTAGAGTGCATCTCCTGGTGCGTGGGAGCCCTGAGCGCAGGGCACAAGTGGCTCTGACCCCTTGGAGTCAGGGTGGCTCTGGCAGGCACGTGGAGGGATGAGAGTGGGCAGGAAGCTTGCTGTGTGGGTGCTGTGGTGTGGGACTCGGCTTCCCTGGCCAGCAAGTGGCAGGTGCCTGGGCATTGAGGGGGACTGGGCCAGATCTTGAACCCTTAACTTGCACCCAGCTGGACCTGCCACCCTCAAGCCTGAAGCTCAACAATGAGCCAGGCCCACCCAGCACCTACTACACCATGGACACATGTGTCCCCGAAGAGGGAGGCAGGACAGCGCTGCATGTGGCCTGTGAGCGGGAGGACAGCAAGAAGGTGAGTGGCTGCAGGGCCCTGGCCTGGGCGCCCTGCCCACCTGGGTGCTGGGGATGCTTCGTGGAAAGTGTGTGCTGTCATGTGAAACCAAGCCAAAGCCAGAGCCAGGAGGATGGGGTGACCGGCAGGCGAGGAGTGCAAGGTCTGTGGCCCCGGAGCCTCTGGAGGTTCCCGCCGTGGCGCGCGTGCCTGTGTGCAGCTGTGCTCAGACCTGGGTGTGCGTGGACACATCTGTGAGCTTGTCCTGTGGGTCAGTACATGTGTGTGTGCTGCAGGCGGCTCAGGTGGGGAACGGGCACTCTTACAGGTGGGGAACGGGCACTCTTGGTGTGCTGCCCCTCCCTCCGGGGGTCCCAGCTGCTGTGGTCCAGGCCAGTGGTTCTCAAGATGCAGCCCCTGCCTCAGTGGGGTTCAGAATCAGTGGTGTGGGCCACTCCAGTGCCGTCCAGTGGAGTGGAATGCCATGGGTCAGAGTGGACAGGACATGGCAGGGCATGCTGTGCTCCACCCGGGCACTGCAGCCTTGCAGACCAGGCCGTGGACCCATCCACAGGCAGGCCAGGGCCACATGGGGCCTGTTCAGACAGGCGTGGAGCTGCTGTCCTGGGCTCTGACTGTTCTACCCTGCCAGCCCCTGGCAGCTTCCACCATGCTGTCTGCTAGAGCCCCAGGGTGGTGTCCCCGGCCTGGAAGCACTGCCTCTGGGATTAGTTCCCAGGAGGCTGGTGCTGGATCACTTGGAGGAGACCTGTGGCTGAGTGGGTGTGGGGAAGTTAGAAGCAAGCCTTGCCCCTCGGGGGCCTGTGCAGTTAGCCATGGGGACTGAGCCTCAGTTTACCCACCTATGGACAGGGTGGTAAGCTAGCTGGGAGCCTGCGGGGCAGGTGATGGATTGGGGGAGTCAGAGGCAGCAGCAGGCTGGAGGGAAGAGGAGCAGGTGCCCAGGGCCCACTGCTGGCCATATCCAGAGGGCTCAGCAGAGTGTCCAGGGGAGTCCCTGCCGTGGGGAGGAGGGTGCCCACCCTGCAGCGCTCCTGGAAGAGCAGGACGGGGCGGCGCCGAGGGCTGCTTGTGGGGCTCTGCAGGGGGCAGGCCTGCTGCTGGCTCTGAGCAAGAGCAGCAGAGCTTCCCCTGGGAGGAGGGCAGGGGCACTGAGCACGGCCGCCTTCCAGCGTCACGGGCCTGTCGGTCAGGCTGGGCCCTGGGGAAGACTGTTCCTCCCGTGACCTGCATGTGGGCGTGGGGTTCTGAGTCCCCAGCTCCTTTGAAAGGAAGCTTTAGGTCACTTACACCTCACGTCCTTCCTGTTGTCCATCTGGAAATGACAAATGTTTAGAAAGCATCGTCTCAGTTTGAGGATCCAGCTGCCCACACCTCTGTCCATCCGAGCCTGGAGCAAGCCTGCCTGGTGCTGTGGGGACAGGGTGTGGCTTCCTGGCTTCTTGGCATTTGCTTGCTGCTGCGCCTGAGCCCCTCAGGGCTGGGCTGCCTGAGCCCCTCAGGGCTGGGCTGCCTGAGCCCCTCAGGGCTGGGCTGCCTCCGCACCCTGACGCCTTCTCCCTCACAGCACGCCAGGGACACTGTGCGGCTCCTGCTCTCCCACGGGGCTGATTCCACCCTGCTCTGGAGCGGCCACTCCCCGCTCTCCCTGTCCATCGCTAGCGGGAATGACCTGGTGAGCACTTCCACATGAGCGATTGTGTACCTTGGAGGGTCCTCCAGGCCCCCCCAGCCAGTGCCCGCCCCTCACTGGCTCTTCTTTCTTGAGCATCCACTGTGTGCGGGCAGGCACTGTGCTGGGCAGTAGGTGTGAATAAAAGGCACTCTCTGCTCCCAGGTTCCAGCTGGGGAGCCTGCCCCTGACCCAGGGCACAGCATGACTGCCCAGAAGCAGCAGGTGGTGGGCGGGACACAGGCAGCTGGTGTGCTCTTGACCTGTGCTGGGCTGTCCAGGGCTCAGTTCTGCCCTGGCGAGAAAGCAGGGCAGGAGTCAGGGCCGGTGAGCAGCTGTGTGGGCAGTCCATGGAGGAAAGGCCAGAACCGGGCTGGGGGTAGAGTCCTGTTTTCCTTAGGGAGTCTCCTCCATGTGACCCCTCCACCAGCACGGAAAGTGCCCAGGGGACGGCTGTGGGAGACCACCAGGGGGGCAGGTGACACGTGGCTGCTGAGGAGCCCATCTGTTGCAGATTGTGAAGGAGCTCTTGTCCCGGGGAGCTGACCCCAACCTGCCCCTGACCAGAGGCTTGGGCAGTGCCCTGTGTGTCGTGTGTGACCTGGCCTATGAGCATCAGAGGAGCACTGACAACAAGATAGCGCTGGTAAGAGGTGGCTGGGCAGGTGGGCAGGGCCTGGGATGGAGGCAAAGTGTGCGCGGGGCCTGGGGAGGGATGGGGGGGGGGCGGGGCCGGGGGGGGGGGGGGGGGGGGGCGGGGCCTGGGATGGAAATGGATGGCAGGCTGGCCACCCTGATGGAGGGTGCTGGGCTGAACAAGGATGTCACTGACCACCTCTGACGGTGCTGGATGAGGGAAGGGTGCAGGGCCTCTGAAGCAATCTGACCCCAGGGCCAATCCCCCTGCGTTCTTGGGCTTCCTGGACACGGTGTGTGAACAGGGGCTCAGGCTGCTGGGGTAGAGGGACTCTGGGCCAGCAGCACAGCCAGGGTGCTGTGTGCTCTTCTGGAGGCTACAGCAGAAGACGCCACTCGAGTCATGGGCGGAGCAGGGCCTAGTCTGCAGGACTCGGTTCTGGATTTGGGGTTTGTGCACCTTGAGCTGGACTCAGGGCCAACCGTGCTGCCCAAGTCCCACCTTGCCATCTGCTTCCAGTAACTATGGGCGACCGGAAGGCTCTGGGGGTGTTTTGTTTTGTTTGATTCTTAAGTTGTCCTGCCTCTGTCTAGCGGAGACCTTGGCCTTGGCTCCTGGCCCTGTCACACCTCGGAGTCCTGCAGGCTTCCCGGTGCAGTCCTGGTGACCTCCACAACCTGTTCTTCTCACCCAGGCCTGACTCAGCTGACTTTCCTTCATTTATTTGATTCCTTACTATTGATTTGCTAAATTTAAACCTTAAAAAACTGATGGAAAAGTTAAAGGATCAGTGGAGGGAGCCACAGCTCCATTACCGCCTCCCGGGCCCTGGCCACCTCCACCCTCCTTCTGTGTCTATGGACTCCATCCGCAGGGACCTCCATAAGTCATAAAGCAGTCACGCCACCTTTGCCTGTCTTGACTGGGTCCTTCACCCAGCAAGTCCTTGAGGTTCATCCTCTGGAAGGGAGTTGGCCTCTCCTACCTTGCTGAGGTCACGGACTCCCCTCTGTGCAGGCTGCATCTGTTCACAAGCCCTTGTGGGTCAGCCCTGCCGTGAGCCTGGGTGGACACAGCTCTGTGGTCCCCCAGCCGTTGTGGGTCAGCCCTGCCGTGAGCCTGGGTGGACGCAGCTCTGTGGTCCCCCAGCCGTTGTGGGTCAGCCCTGCCGTGAGCCTGGTTGGACGCAGCTCTGTGGACACATCATGGACACAGGGAGGGAGCCTGAACCTTGCCACTGTGTGGCTGCAGCCTTGGGGTGCTGCAGGCTTGGCCGATGGGACCCTCAGGTCCAGGAGGCACAGCCTTCTCCCCAGGGGTGGGAGGAGGTGGCTGGACGGATCTCAGAGGCTGAGCCCTCCTGTAGGGCTGGTTTCTGGAGTAGCCCACAGGGCTCAGAGGGTGGAGAGAGGGTCCTGGACAGCCGGATGGGAAGGTCTGCTGATAGTCATTTACCCACCAGAAATCAGCTGCCAGATGGCCACAGGGCAGTGCAGGCCTGGCCCTTGGCAGGGGATGTGGGCAGCTGGGTGCTGTGAGGCAGGCACTGCGAGGGGCAGGATGCCCACTGGACCCCGGCTGCCACTGGGCTGGTGGGTGTGGTGGCCTGGGAAGCCCTGCCAGCTGCTGGTGTCTGGTGGGTGCTGCGGTCACGCAGGGGGATCTCCTGAGAGCAGCACCCTGCTGCCCGCTGCTCAGTGGCTTTGCCTGGTCCCGGGGCAGCGCACAGCAGGAACTGTCCAGGGTGCACAGCAAGAGCCAAGGACGACGGGCCTGCCCGTGATGGGGGGGCGGCCCTGGGCTGTGCAGTCCCGGCCAAAGCAGGCCTGCATGCACTCTGGGGCAGCAGGGCGTCCTCAGAGGTATCCAGGGGTCAGAGGTCAGTGTGGGCAGGCAGGGGGCAGCCTGCAGAGACCCCACGTGTGGGATGCAGGGGATCGGAGGGCCAGGCGCTGCTCTGGGATTCCGGCAGAGGTAGGAAGGAGCAAAGCGAGTGGCTCCAGGGCCTGGGCGCCTCGAGGAGGGCTGGCCACACACTGCCTGCCCGCTGCCTGGTGGGCCCTGGTGCCAGCTGAGGGAGGCCCAGGGTCCTGTGCCTTGCAGCACAGCTGGGTGGCCATGCCCCAGCAGCGGTGTACAGAGGGGCGAATCCACCGTCCGTCCGCCTGTCGGCCGTGGCCTGCTCGCTGCTGCAGCCGGCCATGCTCACCCGACTGCCCACGCCTGCTTGTAATGTTTTCACATCGCTGGGGATTGAACTCGCAGCCTTGTGCGTGCTAGGCAAGAGCTCTGCCCCCAAGCCACACCCTGTACCACTCTCTTCTTTAGAAAAGGATCAGACAAGGTGGTGGACCTTGGAGGGCTGTCCAGCCTGGCACTTTGGCAGGGGTCCCATTGCTGCAGCAGCAGGAGGCCCTGAGGAGAGGGTGGGGTTCTCAGGCGGGTCAGAGGACAGTGGGACGCAAGCTTCTGAGCCTGGCGCAGCCTCACTGCTGCAGGGTGTGTGCTCCACCCTTGGCCCCTTTAGACCAGTGGGTGGGCCCTGTGCTGACCAGAGTGGCTGGTGTCGGTGGCAGTGGCTCTCCCAGTGCCAGGTGCCGCGCCCATGATGCTGCTCTCGGAGCTTGTTAAGAATCCAGGGCTCCTGTGTTTGCGCGGGGTGAAGGCGAGAGGCAGGCACAGAAGCACGAGGCCCTGAATTAGGGTCCTGCTTCTCTTGGTCAGCAAGTAAGCCACACTCCACCCGGTGGCGCCCTGCGGACCTCAGCTGGCGTCCCTGCACAGGGCCCAGCAGGGCCTCCTCCTCGGGCGGGGTGGGACGGTGACGGCAGCTCTGCCAGAGGCCATTCGCTTTGAATGGAATTGACGGTGAATCCTGAGCCAGAGGCTGTTGCCGTGGGTGCTTGTTGTGAAGCACACCTGTGCGTGCACGCGCACACCTGGCTCACGGCCCCCACGGTATACGCAGGTCCAGACATGCACACATCTGCACACAATGCACGAACGCAGCTCGCATCCCGGTGTGCACACGTGTGAGCTCCACACGGGACCCACGCACGCCCACACTGCAGGTGCGTGCAACACCTGTCACACACGTGCGTTCACAGTGATACGGGAGCGCACTGCCTGGCTTTTGCCTTCGCACTGAGCACACCCAGACTTCGAGCACTGCCTGGGCTCCCACGCTGGCGCCAGGGCTGCCAGGGAAGGCGCCCCAGGGAGTGGTGTCCGGGGACGGAGCTGAGATCAGCCCGGGGTCCTGTTTGTCTTTGTTTCTCCCACATACCTGTAAGTCGGCCTCCGTGCAGAAAGCAGGTGACCAGGCCCTTGTGGGCAGCCCTGCCCTCCGTGGGCTGCCGTCTGGCCATCTGGAGTGTGTCTGCAGAGCTGCTGGCCACGGCAGGGTCACTGCAGCGTGCGGGCTGCCGGGCACAGCCCAGCGTCAGGGTGGCCTTCTAAGTTTGGTGGGTTCTGTCCCCACAGATTGACCGGCTCATTAACCACGGGGCCGACATCCTGAAGCCCGTGACGCTCACGCAGGGAGACAGGGTGGCAGTGGGCACAGCCGTGGACTACGGCTACTTCAAATTCTACCAGGTATGGCTGTGTCGTCCTGAGCAGGGCCCAGCTGGGGACGGGGCTCCTCTCAGACAAAGCAGGAGCCCTGCAGCCAGCCCTGCCTCGGGACCAGGAGACCCCGCCATGGTGGTTGCAGGCTGCGTGTGTGTGTCCTCCCGCTGCTGCAGTGGATGGGCCACTGTCACCGCGGTTCAGGCGGGGTCGGGAATCAGGCCCTGGGTGACTCTGAGACTTCCTGGAGGGGCGGGGCCAGCCTGAGCCTGGGGTGACCCCGTGGTGTGTCCCAGGACCGGAAGATCGCCCACTGCCCCTTCCACGCGCTGATGCCCACGGAGCGGGAGACGTTCCTGGCCAGGAAGAAGCTGCTGGAGTACATGGGTGTGCAGCTGCGGAGGGCGGTGCTCGCCAGGGAGAGCCAGTGCGACGCCCGGGAGCTGCAGCTCAGCAAGAGAGGTGGGAGGCGGGCAGCTGCCCCGGCGTGGGCCCGCCCACCGTGTCCACAGCCACTGCCACCCGGGGCCACACCACCCACACCCGTGTCCATGGCCACCCACACACCCGCGTCCATGGCCACCCCAATACCCGTGTCCACGGCCACCCCACACCCACATCCTTGGCCACCCACACACCCGTGTCCACGGCCACCCCCACACCCACGTCCATGGCCACCCACACACCCGTGTCCACGGCCACCCCCACACCCACGTCCATGGCCACCCACACACCCGCGTCCACGGCCACTCCCACACTGTACCCACCACTCCCTCCCTCCCCTCCCACCCACCCAGCCTCCCCACACTAGGGGCCTGATGTGCCCACCCTCAACACACCCCAGCCCTCCCCGTGCCAACCTGCCCACACACATCCACCCAGCTGCTGCCCATGTGTGTGCCTCCATGCCCTCGATGTCCCACAGACACCCTCGCCCCTTCAGCCCTGCCCAGCCCCCCACCCCTCGGCACCCCCAGCTGCCACAGAAGCAGGGAGAGCCTCCCCACTCACCCTCCAGCCAGCTGCCCACAGCCAGCTGCCCATCTCGCCCAGTACCTGCCGGCCACCCCGGAGGTACCCCCACACCACACCCCACCAACCACTTGCCCACATTGCCCACCCTCGCATGCGGGTGCTCTGTCGCCACCCGCTCCTGTGGCCCCATGTAGCTGCCCACCTTGCACACAGCACACTTCTCCCACAGTCCACCCCGGGCCCACCCCAGAGCCTGCTCACATGCTGTCACACACACATAGGTGCCCGCCACCCAGCTGCAAATGCCCGCGTCCATCACAGCCTCACCCTCTACTCGCCCAGCCCCCACCAGCCGTCCACTGCACCCACAGGCACCTAGCCACCCCCGTGCCCACACCTGTGTGCCTGCCTACACACACTCACCCTGATAGGCGTCTCCCGTCCACGTGGCACCCACGATGTGCCTGCTGCCTCGCTGCGTCCTGGCCGGTGTTGCTGGAGGTTCAGCCTCCACTCACCCAGCACCGCTAAGGACACAGGCTCTGCCTTGGAGGGGCACCACTGAGGTGGCGAGGCTCACAGGCGAGGCCCGGGCTAAGGAGACCTGAACTGCTGCCTCCTCCTTCCATCAGAGAGTGGGTCCTGAGCTGGGGTGCCACCCTGGAGGTGCCCACCATTGCTCCCGCGCTAGCTGCAGAGCCTTAGCATCAGGACTTTGCCCAAGGGAGGACCACCCTGTAAATCTGGAGCTTTGACAAACAGTTCTTTCCAACAGAACATGGACAAGTTCGTGCCTAATGGGGAGGCAGTTGGGAGGAGCTGGGGGTCCACTGGAGACATGGGTAGAACTTCAGTATGGCCCATGGCCAGAGAGCTAGGGAAGGAGCGCGGGAGGCTGTCCAGGGCACTCTCCGTGGGGACAGGCCCCCAAGATCTCTAATTGGATTGGTCCATCTGAAGAGCAGTTTATGTCTGCAGACATTTTTTTTTTTTTTTTGGTGGTGCTGGGGGTTGAACCCAGGGCCTTGTTCTTGCGAGACAGGCACTCTACCAGCTGAGCTACATCCCCAGCCCCTGCAGACATTTTTGAAACCGTTGGAGCAATCAGGATATCAACCTGGATATGCTCAAGACAGATTGCCAAAGGGGTCTCTGTCCATGCCACTGCCATCCAGGGTGGCCAAGGGCATGCAGACCCAGGCTGTACCCAGGAGGTCAGCACCAGGAGCTTCACGCCGCGGAGGCGAGGTGTAGACTTACCACACAACCTACTGGCCACTAATAAGCAAGCAGACAGCAGCACCAGGCCTGGCCAGGCCAGGACCTGGGCTGCCGCCATGTGTCACCTAGGTGCTGTGCAGCACATGAGCATGAGTCCAGAGACACCAAGCACGCACACCTCAGGAGGCACCAGCAACTGCCAGAGGCCAGCGGCACAGGGAAGCCCTCACAGCAGCCCGGGGACCCGCTCAGGAATCGGGGAGAGCAAGGTCAAGAAGTAAGGCAGGTGTGCTGGAATGTCCTGGCAGGCAGAGAGCTTGGTGCAGAATGAGAAGTGACCCACAGGGCACAGTGGACTCTGGACTGCAAACTCCTGCAGCCTCAAATGGAAGCGTTCACTCGAGGGTCCCGGCATGGCAGGGGACAGGAGCCAGCATGCCGAAGGCCGGGATGGAGATGGTGTTGCCTCCGGAGAGGAGAAAGCAGGAAGGAGGGCGAACCACGTGCAGTGACGTGCAGTGACATGGGCGAGCCGAGGTGGGACTGCCAGAGCGAGCAGGGCAAGTGCACCACGTGCCCACAGGCAGCGGACGAGCTGCTGGAGTGGGGACAGGCTATGTGTGGGCTCCCTTCCTGTTTCCTGTCTTATTTGGTAGCAATCTTATACCCCAACATGTGATCTCTACCTTCAGTGTGGTGGCCCCAGGAGGCATGCGGACCTACCCACAGCAAGAGAGGGGACTCCTAGGACAAAGCAAGGTGCCCAGCCGCCTGAGGGCTCTGCAGATGGTCCAAAGAGCACGTGGCATATAGAGAAACCTTTGTTCAATAAAATCTGCGAAGACGTGGTGAGCGCAGGGACAGAGTGGCCCCAAGCCAGGACCGCACTCCTGCTCCCAGCTCAGAGGCATCAGGCCGCGCCAGGCTGCTGTGGCCCAGGAACCCCTGGGGGGATGGAGGTCAGCGATCCACTCCTGGGCCACCTGCCTCTGGACTTGGTGTGCGTTACCGTGGCTGGCTGCTGAGGCTCCATTCTTAGCTCAGACCCCTGTATGGGACAGAATGTCAGCCCTGTGTACCGTGCCACCAAGAACCCTGTCCCAGGCCGTGCAGCAGCTTCCTGCTGAAGGGCGAGCCTGGGAGTCGGGCCTACTTCCCCTCTCCACTGAGACTCAGCTTCCAACGCAGGGGTGTCACCAAGACGGAAGTGTGTCACTGTCCCCAGCACCCTCTCCAGAGCCATGGCTCAGGGAAGTCCCCAGAGGAGAAGCACCTCAGGACACAGAGCTCTGCCTCTGCCCAGGGGCAGCTTCCTTGCAGCCGACCATAGAGAAGTTCAGGCTGATGGCCCCTCAGTTGCTGGCGTTCTGGAGGCCATAGCAAAGCCGCTGGTGGGCCTGTGCCGAGATGCTGGAGGAAGCTGGGATGCAGGCAGCTGGCTAGAACCCTGGGAGCGCCATCTGCCCGGATCAGTCCTTGCAGCAATTTATGTTCCAGGGTTCGGTTGACAACCTGGAGCATCAGTCAGCAAAGAGCAGAACTGAGTGGCAGGGTGTGGTCAGGGCAGGGCTGGTCAAGGACAGCCCTGCCCAGGCCACTCTCAGCCCAGGGTGACCATGGATTTCCCAGGCTGCACCTCGCAAGGGGCCTTGCGCTGCAGGGGAAGTAGATATCATGAAGTGAACTCAGCTGGTCACTTAACAGGCCAGGAAGCAGGACTGGCTCTGGTGCAGGGGACCAATAGGGGAGATGGCAGGGCCTCAGTGCAGGGGCAGCCGTGGCTGAGCGGGCAAGGCAAGAGAAACTGTGCTGGCCTGTGGCCGGGGACCCATGGGGTGGGGCGGTGCCGCCGGGCAGGAGGCTGCAGAAGGGGCATGTGACACAGCCAAGGGGACCCTCCCTGCAGCCCTGCCCTCTGGGGTGCTGACACAGGTCTCTCTGGATGCAGCCGAGCTGGCCCCGAGTCACAGGCTGAAGAAGAGGAGCTCCGTCGTGGCCAAGACCCCCACCAAGGAGGGGCAGGAGCAGTGAGTGGGGTACCCCCTTCCTGGGGAGGCATCTGGGGCTCAGACCCTGCTGCTGGGCCTGGCGCTCTGCCCTGTCCTGGTCAGCCTTGCTCCTGCCCTGCGTGGCGTGGCCTCCCCAGGCAGCCCTGCTTCCGGGCAGGGGATGCCGTCAGGATGTGGGTCTCAGGGCATCACGGAGCTGCCGCAGATGGGCTCCACGTCCTGCAGTAGGGTGGCCCCTCCCCTGGGAGCAGGGTTTGAGCCCAGGCTCTGCTTCCCCAAGATGTCCCCAGGCCTCTGTCTCCTGGGGTCTCTGTGCAGAGACCTCTGTACAGGCACGGTGTCCCCTAGAATGCAAGAGCAGGGGCTGGACCTCACTCTTGGGGCCATCCTTATGATTAATCCCTAGGGACCAGATGCAGGGACTGAGGTGACCGGGTAGGCCCATCCTCCTGAAGCGGAGACTTGGCAGGCCCGAGACCCACCTGGGGAGCTGGCTCCTCTCACCAGCTCCGCACCCAGGCATTTCCCCTTGTGTTTGGGGTCCTCTCAGCCCCCACCCTGTGGCCACATGATGGTCCCCAAGTGGAAGCCCACTGTCCACGGAGTCAGCCCTCAAGGCGGGAGTGTGCGGGGTGCCCAGGGCTCTGTGCACCTGCTTCCTTCCTGGGCGCCACTGTGCCGGCTGCCTCCACCCCTGGTCGCTGCCTGTGGATGGGAGTGGCAGGGAAGGCCCAACTGCTGGGGGTCCCCTTGCTGGGGTGCATCTCCTCCTGACCCTGCGGCTCTGTCACAGCCTCCCCTTCTTCAGGTTCTGCTACCAGTGTGGCCGCTCCATCGGGGTCCGCCTCTCTCCCTGCATTCGCTGCTATGGGATCCTGACCTGCAGCAAGTACTGCAAGGCCAGGGCCTGGACAGAGTTCCACAAGAGGGACTGCAGTGACATAATGGCCACAGGTAGGCCAGGGCCACAGGCGGGCCTCCTGTGTCCGAGAGCCGGAATGTCTGGCTCACAGTGGCTCTCCTTGAAGTGCTCCCTGGGCAGTGGGCATGTCCCCATCCCTGCAGAGCTGGGCATGCTCTGCTGACCCCTGGGCTCCATTCCCCTGGGTCAGGAGCTCTCCTCTGGTGAGCGTCTGGAGGTTTCCTTCTGGCACGCCCTGTGGCCCTCCTGGCTGTCCACGGTGTCTTCTGGGTCAGCCTGGTCTGCCCTCCCGCCAGGCTTGGGGCCCGAGGAACAGCAGAGGGAGGCGCGTGGCTCCGCACCAGGCGGGGCACTCCCAGGGAGTGGAGGCTAGGTGGGGTCTCGGAGCTGCCCCTGGGGCCCCTGCCCCAGAGCCCTGCTGAGTCCGCCTGCTGTCCACCCTCAGTGGGCTTTTAGTAACAGCCCTGCGCAGGGTACACCCCAAAGCTAGCCCGCAGCCGGCAGACCCCAGCACAGGGGGCCGCTGCAGTTCCACCAGGGGGCTCTGAACCCCCACTCGAGGGCAGGGGATTGGCACAGGCACCCCTTTGTTACAGGCGGCAAGATCGGTGGACACTGAGCCTGGCTGAGTCCCATCCCTGGGCCTGGCCTCCCTGGAGTGGTCCAGCCCTAATGGAGAGGCATCCAGGCCCCCCCTCCTCCTGCACTTCCCCCCCCCCAGCGCCCCCCTCGAAGGATGTGTTCAGGGAGCCAGAAGAATATCAGTGAAGGAGCCGCACTTGCCTGGGCTGGGGTAGGGCAGGGCCCTGCTGCTCGCTGCCTTGGGGCCACCTGCAGGCCACTGGCCCCGGGTGGCTAATGCAGGAAGCCGCTGCAGCACCTCCCTCCTGACCACACAATAAAGGGGCCACACCTGCTCCTCACCGTCTGCATCCACTCCACCCCCCCAGGGCCATATCCCGGGGCCCAGGCCTGTGTGGGCACCAGCTGTGTGGCCTCGCTGCCTCCCACAGGGCCTGGCCCTGGCTGTGCCTTGTCCTCTAGGACAGGAGGAAGGCTGGGAGTGTCACCAGAAGCTCGATCCTGTCCCTGATTCCAATCCAATAATCGAGGACACGGTTTTGATAAGAAGGGAAAAGAAGCTTACTGCTTTGCTAGCAAAGGAGAGACCCAGGGGACTCCTGTCCCGGAGGCTGTGACTCTGCCCATCAGGGGGGACGGGGGCTTCTACAGAGGCAGCTCAAGGGCTGCGTTCCAGGTGGGCCTTGTTGGGGGTCGTAATCCATTCGTGGCCTTGGGAGAGGCCCTGTCCTTGAGGCCTGAGTTACTTCATTCCTGTGGTGTGTGCTTAGGGACAGGTCACTTGGTCTGGACAGGGAGGGCGATCTTGTGGCCCCCCGGGCTGGGGAGGGGGAGGGAAGAGGAAAAGGAAAAACCATGTCAGCTGTAAAGCCCCAGCCGGGGTCACGTCCAGAGCATGCAGCGGGCCCTGTTCCATGGGGTCTGCCTGCTGCGGAGGTGGCCCCGGGGCGAGGCTGGGGCTTGCTCTTCTGGCTGGCGGCTCCCTGCTCAGGCAGGAGGCCAGTGTCTGAGTCCCTTCCCTTGGCAAGGGCTCCACATGGGACCCAGGGCCATTTGCTAAGTGTCTGGGGGCAATTTGTACAGTACCCACAGTGATCTCTGTGACCGAGAGGGACAGGGGACGGCAGCCATGCTGTGTGGACCAGGGCTGGAGATCCACACCTTCCTCTGGAGACAGGGAGGAAGGTGGGCAGTGAGCCATGAGGGGGCTTGAGGGGCCGGCTGGGCAGTGAGCCCAGGTTTGCTGCTGCCAGCAGAATGGTGGGACGCGGGGCTGGTGGCAGGGGGTCTGGATGAGGGGGCACCGGCCCGTGGGGAGTGGGGCTGGAGCTGAGCAGGGGAGGGACTGCCAGGCAGGCCTCCTGCCGGCCAGCAGTGCTGCAGCAAAGGTCCCTCAAAAGTCTCGCTGGGCAGAGGGTGGAGGCCCTGCTCGGAGCTCCGCCTCCCAGGGCTCAGGCTCCCTGCTGGGCAGGCGGGCCTGTGTACCTGGGGTTGGCTGGTGGTCAGCAGGGGTCAGCAGGGGCTCCCTCCCGGAGGGTCGGAGGGTCACTGTTGGCCAGGGGCCCAGGGAGGGGCTGCAGCTGGTGTCAGCCGCCGTGTGGGTGTGGACACCCAGAGCGTCCCTGTCGGTGGGGACGATGCTGCTGGCCTAACCTCTCAGGTGACGTTGATTCTCCACGGCAGGGAACACAGAGCACCAGAGAGCAAACGCAAGGGTCAGATCCTGACCCCAGAGGTGGCCGCTGCCCACCTGTGAGTCCTCCCACTCCCACTCACGGTGTGTCCAGGCACCCAGGCAGGCGCGCAGCCCACGCGTGTGACAGGGCGTCCTCTTCGGCTGCCGCAGGACCTCGGACGTCTCCCTGTGCACTTAAGGACTTTTCTGGAACGCCGTCTTCCCCATGAAGCAGCTTTCCGTTTCCATCCCAATTCTGTGTGGAATGTGCACTTTTTGTGGAGGAAGGAGACAGGCAGCAGCGACGCGAGAGCCCTCCTCAGGATTGCGGGCGGCGCCTGGACGCGGGCGGGGGCGTGTCCTCCTGGTTCTGGCCTGCGTGTCCCATGGTGCCCCCCGCACACGCCCTCCCCACGCCCTCTGTGGGCCGCCAGCCGAGCGGTGTGGTTCTCTTTGATCCCAACCTGCCTTCCAACCCCAGCAGGCCCGGCATTTCCTGGTGGTGACCTGCCGCACCTGCAGGTCCCTGCTGCTCGCGCCTCAGCCCTTGAAGGGCGTGTGCACACGAGTCTGTGGCCTGCTGACCGGATCGGCTGGCCTCCAGGAAGTGAGGCTTTCTGGTTCCCCAGGGTCGGCCCTGCGCTCTCAGCCCCGCTGGGGCAGGTGGTGTTGCGAGCAGTGGCCCTACGACGTCGGTCCCGAGTGCCGTCAGTGTGACCTTCCGTGTGCGATGGACAGGCGTCTGCTCTCCCTCTTCCTCCGTTTCCTGGCGGCTTCTCTCCTGGTGGGAAGACCCTGCAGTCAGCAGCCCCTCCGCCTCCATGTGATCCTCCCTAAGTGACGTGCCAGTGTGCTGTCCAGCGTCTGTCCTGCTCTTCGGGGTCAGGCTGACAGGCAGGCACAGGAGCCATCCCCAGGTGGGGCTGAGGAGCGAGGGTGACCTTGGCCAGACGTCACGGTCATCGAGTGCATTACCATGCCACCCATGTGTTTGGGATCAGCCTAGGACTAGTTCTGTGTGGAGCAGGAGAGGCCTCTGTCGAGGGCTGTCCCCAGATGACCAGTGGCGAGGGGTTGGGTCCCGCCTCCTGCGGCAGCGGTGGCCGTTCTGGGCCCTGTGGTCCCGAGCGGCCAGCCCTCTCCGCTCTCCCCTGCACAGCCCCAGCTCTCGGCAGGCTCTTTTAAGGGACTGGGGTTCGTCCAGTTCAGAGTGACTATCTCTCTTGCTGGTCACGCTGCCTGGTTCAATGGCGAGACCGTGGCAGTGGAGGTAATGGAGGATGGTGGTCAACCTTCCCTACTGACCACCACCAAGGTGATTGCAGTCCTGTACGCCAGAGAGCCCTGAGCAAGAGGGAGGCCTCTGTGAGGCCTTGCTTGGGCCCCCTCCCCGGAAAGTTCTAAAGTAGACATGCACCCCATGTTGCTCTGCCCTTGAGCTTGGAGGGTGGAGGCTGTGTGTCGAGGCCAGCTGCTCGCTGGACCCGCCTCCTTCCTGGCTCTGGCACACGTGGTACCCTGGGACAGGCCAGCGAGGGTGCCAGTCTCCCTCAGGAGCGGGCAGGTTGGTGGGGGCCCTGGGCCAGGTAGAGGGGCCTCCTGCCACCTCTGGCCCTCTGCTCTGCCCACTCCAGCGAGTCCTGTGGGTGTCCCTGGACTCTCAGCATGCGCGGTAGCTCTCGGGGTCCAGCTCTTTTCTGTCCCTCGCCCCTGTCCTGCCCCAGGCTTGGGAGCGGGAGCAGGAATCCATGTGGAGGTGGGACAGCAGGGCAGGAGCTGGACTCTGTTCTGCTGCCGGGGGTCTTCGGGTCAGGGAAAGCAGCAGGTGTCTGCAAGCTCATCCTGCCCCCTGCCCTTGGCCATTCAGCTGCTGTGCAGCCCTGGCACGCAGTGCCCTCTGTCCTAGGGCCAGCGCCTCCCTAAGGTGCCCACCTGGGAGCAGCCCCGGGGCCCTCACACTGCCCTGGACCTGCAGACCTGGCCAGGAGTCCCTGGGGGGGTTGAGACCCTGGGGTGGGTGGGGTGCAGGGCCTGAGAGGACATGGCTCTGCTCGTCCTGCTCAGAAGAGACCCATGTCTAGCACCCCATGGCCAGGCAGTGGGGCTTGCCAGTGGGGCATTCCGGGGGATGCACCACAGCCCAGGCACCGTCGCAGTGGCTGAGTGTCCAGCTCTCTGGAGCTGCTCCCAAAGCTGCTGCTCCTGAGTGTGTGCCTCGGGACCTGTGCCTGGGAACCAGGATGAGGGAGGGACCAGAGGGTGTGGTGGCCACAGTGTCCTCGTCCACGGATTTCCACTCCCTGTCTCCAGGCTCTGAAGGAGAATGGAGAAATGGGGATCAGGTGAACAGGATCTGGGGGAAGGTGGTCTTCATGAGTCGGAGGTGGAGGACAGGGACAGAGGCGGTGGCCCACTGGGCGAGTCGAAGCCCTGGACTTCTCCCCGGGGCTGGAGGCAGGGCTGACCCTTGAGTGCACCTGCTGGGCAGCAAGGGAACCCACGCTTGCACCTGTTGGCCCGGAGGCCCAGGAAGAGCATCCCCGAGCCTGCTGTGGCCATGCGGCCCCTCGACCCAGACCTTTACTCACACTTGTGACCCAGGTCGGAGGGCCCAGGTGGCCCTGCCCCTGCAGGGGGCTTCTCAGCCTGCACATGGAGTCCCAGTCCCCCCAGGGTCGGGCTTCAGAGCCTGCTCTCTGGAAGGAGGCCCTCCCTGCGGAGCCCTGGTCTGCCATCTCTCCAGGTGTGGCTCCACTGCCGCGAAGGTCCTGCTGAAGGATGGGGACCCTGCAAGTCCAGGTGGCTCTCTTCCCTGGCCCTTCTCCCTCCTGCTTCCCTGATGTCCCCACGCTCCTGAGCCCTGGGGAGCCTCCAGGCCCCGCGTGCATGACACTGGGCATGTGGGGTTGGATTTAATAGGGGGGTCTGAGCCAGCAACTGAGGACAGGTCTAAGGTGCCCCTTCCTGTGACTCAGAAGAGGCCCAGATGGCCACTGGCCCCTGGTTCCCTGTGACCCTATTCCCATCTTCCCTGACCCTCCAGGCTCCTCTTCCCAGCCACCTACCAGGGTTCTGTTTTCTCTTGGGCTGGACTCAGCCCCCCTCAGGCCACCTGCCTTCTGACTGGGTAAGAGGTGGCCTGCCACCTGCCCCAGCCTGAGGAGGCTTCTTGGGGTGGGGGAGGCTGAACAGGGAGGGGACAAGGGCAGGACTGGGAGGTGTGGACAGTACCCCAGAGGGAGTGTGACATCCAGATCAGGCTGGGAAAAGGAATGGGGCAGTGGGGTGGAGGGAGTGGCCAGGAAGGGACGTGGTGATGGGAGGTGGGGAGGGGCCAGCAGGCAGGACAGTGCTGTACGGGTGGACGTGCTCTTGGGGAGCCAAGGTCCAGGCAGGCCCCAGAGAGGCCAGCAGAGCCAGTGTGCAGGAGCAGGGGCATGGGCCCCCCATACCTGGCCCCTCAAGAGAGTGGGCAGCTGCTCTGAGGATGGCCGGGCGGCCATTGGGGAGCCCTGGAGGAGAGGCTGGGTGCTGGAAGGGGCCCCGGGGGGGAGGGGAGAGAGTGGCTGCGTTCTGCCCTGGAAGTCCACGGCAGAGACAGGCCTGGAACCTGCAGGAGCTGGGGTCCCCTTGGTAGCCAGGGGCTCCTGTGTTCTCTGGGTGGCCAGAGAGGGTCCTGCCAGCAGCGTAGCCAGCACTGCCCGCCTCGGGCGTGGCTTGCTCTGACTGTGAGGCTGGCAGCCGCTGGCACAGGCTGCCTGCCTGCTGAGTTTGTGGTCTGAGCTTTTCCTTAGGGAGACTGCAGCCCCCGTGCAAGCTTCCCGTCCTGCCAGGCTGATCTATCGGATACGATCCGGCTGAACAGAAGAGGGTCCAATATTCAGGAGCCCAGCGATCTGCTCAGGGACTTGGCGTCCCCCTGCTCTGGAGCTTGACTTCTGGGAGTGGGCGAAGCCCCCCGCGCCTTGTCCTGTCCCTGGTTCACCAACCCCCCAGCGCTGTGCGGGGCACTACGGGTGCACACCCAGGATCCCTGCTCGGTCCACGCTGGTGTTTCCTTCATGACCAGTGACGCTGGCGTTCTGGGGTGCACACTGAACCTGGATCCGAGTCTGGGTTGTGTGTGTGTGATCTTGCTGCTGCTCCGGTGGCCCTGCCTCACAGCGGTGGGAGGTCCCCCAGCCTGGTGGCTGTGACTCTGCCTCCATGCCCACCAGAGTAGTCATGTGAGCTGGCGTAGCGTCCACCTTTCCTTCCAGGGCTCTGGGAGCGCTGGCTCCAGTCTGAGGCTGGGCATCTCTGGTCTTCTTGCTTTGAAGGTGGCTGGCTTCCCTAGTCAGTTTTTGTTGGTGGTACGGAGTTAGGATCCTGTTTCAGCCTTTCCTGGGGACAGCCAGTGGCTCAGTGCATTCACGTGAGACCTCCTTGTCCATCCACTCTTGTCCTGGAAGTCACCCAGGTCAGATGAAGCCAGAGCCGAGGCCCCGGTAGCCTGGGGGCCTGTGGGCTTCCATCTCTTTGGGGTCTTTGTTCCAACACCCAGAGCCGTGGTCTGGCTCACCCCCCACCTAGTCCCTATGCGGCAACCCCACCGGCCCCTCCTCCTGGGGACTGTCCACACCTCAGTTCCACTCGGAGCTTTTTGCTCAGCTTTGGGGGGTGTAATTAACACACACGATTGCGCATGTTCTGGTGATCTCATCTGTGTGCATGGTATGTCATCGCCACAGTCAAATCAAGCAGCATGCCTGTCACCACAGCGTCACCACCGTGCCTGGGCACGTGAGCAGGCGTGTGTGGCAAGGTCGTGTGCGGCCCGCTGTCCCGAGGGTGTCACGCAGACACCATGGTGTTGACACAGTGGCCCCATTGAGTGCCAACTGACCAGTGGCCCGTCTCCACCTGAGCTCAGCCGTCCACGCGGTCTTCCTCCTGTGCTCCGTGAGTCTGAGATTTGGGATTCTTTGGATTTGTCTTTCTGTTTCCGGCTCCTTTTGCTCAGCACGCTGTCCTCCGGGTGCATCTGCTGTTGGACATGGCGGGACTCCTCTTCGCGGCTGAGCAGTTTTCTCTTGTGCCCACGCGCACATTCCCCTCCTGCACCAAGAACAGACCTGCGGGTGATTCTGTGCGGCTGTCGCGGGTGGCGCTGCAGCGACTGCGAGAGCGGAGACCTCAGGCTGGCACCGCTCCCTTGCACCCAGACCCTGGAGCGGCCTCGGGTCACACGGTGGCCGTGGCTGGCTGAGAAGCCTCTGTGCCGTCTCCCGCCGTGGCTCCTGTGTCCACTGGTCCCTGAGTGTCATTCCTCACTCTGCCCTCACCAGGCAGGTTCTCTCTGTCGGGCAGTGGCCGTCCTAATACGTGACGGGCCAGGCGCCACCTGGGGATGCCTAGCACTTCTGCACGTGCCTGTTGGCCGTTTTCTTTAGAAAAATGTCTGTTGAGATTCTTTGCCCATTTTAAAATCAGTTTTTAAAATCCTCGAGCTTGTGAGTTTCTCGTGAGTCTGGGGTGCTGACCCTTGTCCTCCACGTGGGCCACAGAGCTTCCTGCCAACACAAGCTGCCTGCACTCGCTGGCTCTTTGCTTGGCTGTGCGGAAGCCTCTTTGTTTGAGGTAGTCCCACTTACTAATTTTTGGTACAATCTGTAGATTGTTTCGTATTAGCACTTGCATTCTGGATCTTTCCAATCCACAATATGAACTACCCTTCCATTTATTTGTATCTTCTTCATCTTCTTTCATTAGTATTTCTAACTTTTAGTTTATAGATCTGTCACCTCCTTGGCTAAATTTATTCCTGAATATTTTATTTTTAATGTTATTGGGATTGTGTTCTTAGTTTCCTTTTCAGATAGTTCATTGTTAGTCTACAGAAGCACAATTGAGTGACGATGTTTTTGTACCCTGGAACTTTATTGAACTTGTCAGTCCTCACAGTTCTTTGGTGCATCTTTAGGGGAATACGTATAATCATGACAGGTGCAAACATCATTGAACTTCTTCCTTTTTCACTTGGATGTCTTTTATTTCTTTTTCTTGTCTGATTGCTCTGGCAAGGACTTCCAGCGATGTGCTGACTAGAAGTGGTGAGGTGGGTGCCCGTCCTGCCCTGCTCTTGGAGGACAGCTTTCAGCTTTCCACCCCAGTGGGTCAGCTCTGAGCTTGCCTTCTGCGGTCTTGGCATGTGGACGCACATTCCTTACATACCTAACTTTTTGAGAGGCTTTTTTCTTTTCTTACCAGGAAAAGATATTGAGTTTGGCAAATGCTTTCTTCTGCCTCAGTTGAGAGGACCGTGTGATTCCTTCCCTCGTCCTGTTCATACTGTGCATCACAGATTAGGGCTGACTCCCTTGGGCCTCCTGCTGTACATCCGCCATCTCCCTGCTCCGTGGGAGACTGCCTGCCATCGTCCTGCGACGCCCTCTCTGGTAATGCTGGCCTCGTCAACAGCATTCATAAGTGTTCCTTCCTCTTCCGTTTGAGGAGGTTGGGTATTAATTCTATCTCATTTTTTTCTGCTCTAATCTTTCTCATTTCCTTCTTCCTGCTATTTCTGTGTTCATGTTGTTCTTTTTCTAGTTCCTTGAGATGTGAAGGCAGGTTGTTTGAGATCTTCCTTTTTCCTAGTGTAGGCATTCATCACTAAATAGTTCTCTCTTGGAATGCTGCATCCCCTAAGGTTTGGTAAGTCATGTACATTTTTATTGGTCTCAAGATTCTTTTTAAAATTCCCTTTTAAATTTCTTCTTTGATCCATTGGTTATTCAGGAGTTGTGTTAATTTCTACATATTTGTGAATTTTCCAGAATTCCTCATCATTGATTCGATTGCATTATGGTTGGAAAAGTTACTTGATGTGATTTCAATATCACACTCGCAAAGACTTGTTTTGTGGCCCAACATCTGATCTATCCTGAAGAACATCCTATGTGTGCTTGAGAAAAATGTCCACTTTGTCGTTGGATGGAATGCTCTGCATACGTCCGTTGGGTCCATTTGGTTTTAAGTGCTCAAGTCTCTATTTCCCTATTGATTTTTTCTCTGGATCACCTGTCTATTGTTGAAGAGGGACACTACAGTTCCTGACTATTTCACTATTTTTTTTTCTGATCTCAGGATGGAACGCAGGGCCTCGCACATAGTAGGCAAGCACTTTAACATCACATACAAGAACTCTACCCTTCCACTCCCCACCCCATCACTTCATGCGATTGATGTTGCACTTTATATTTTTTATAGAATTGTATATCCATCAAGAATTTATTGCAGCTGTAGTTCTTTTAATCTTCATTCTAGAGTTAAGTATTTTATTTCCCATCACTGCCATGTGGGAGTGTTCTCAATCGGACTGTGTGGTCGCCTCTGCCGGTGAGTGACGCGGCCTTGTGTGTCCATAGGATTCGGGCCATTTCAGTGTGAAGACCTGCATTCAGGACTCCGTGTGGGGCAGGAGGTGTAGTGCTGGAAACCCTCATCTCTCATTCATCCGGGAACATCTTCATCTCTCATTCGTTTCTTTGCCAGGTATGGTATCCCTGTTTGGCAGTTTGGGTTTTTTCAGGACTTTGAATATATTACCCTCCTTCCTCCTGGCCTGCCAGATTCCTGCCGAAACGTCGGATGGTAGCCTTGTATGTGAGGAGCCTCTTCTCTCACTGCTTTTGTGATTCTCTTTGCCTTTGACTCTTGAGATTTTGATCATGTGTCTCAGGACATTCTTTATTGGGTCGATCTTGCTCGGAGTCCTTTGGGCTTCATGAATCTGGATGTTTACCCACACTTGGCCCGTTTCTAGCCTCTGGGAGGGTTTCTTTCTTTGATAGGCTTCGGAGCCCTGTCTCCCCTCCTTTGGGTTCTAGTTCACATACCTGTAGGCGCCTGTAGATCTGCCGTCATGGCTTCTCTCTCTCCTCCTTTTCTTTCTGACAGCAGGAAACACTTATTCATAGACCCTTCAGTTTGCCCCCCGTCTGAGAGTCAGGGTGCTGGACCTTGGGCGGGTAGCTTTGGCGTGGCGTGATCTTAAGCATGTGTGCGCCTATTCCCAGGCTTGCGGCTGCCTTCCTCTGATCTCACCTCCAGGCGCTGCACGCTCCCTCTTCCTCTGTTGTCACCAGGTTCTGGTTCTTCACGGGGGACATGTCCTTCCCCCCTAAAGCCCTGGGAACCCTCTGCTGAGCAGCAGGGGACTTGTTGCTCCGAGGCATCTGCGTCCCCTGGGGTCTCCGTCCAGCCCCACTGCCGGTGTGGGCACAGCCTCCTGCCTGAGCCCCTCTGTGAGGAGCGTTTGTCTTAAGAACCAGTCCTTCCTACCCACCGTAACCCTCGGGTTCAACTTCCTTTTCTTTTTAGCGCATGGGGCTCGGCTCTTCGGAGCTGGCCATGCTGACTTGGTGAAAGGCTGATTCCCCAGCACGTTGGTGAGGAAGGGGTTCATTTTCGCAGTCACTGTGTTATTGCCACCAGTCCAGACGAGACATCGCCTGGGGTTTCCTTCTGTTTCTTGTCATGCTCACCTCAGGACAGGTGGCCTGCAGGCCGAGTCGAGGCTGAATCTCCGTAAGTTCTGGCTGCCTGTGTGCACTGCCTACCGACTGGGCATGGAAACAGGCTTGTGTGGGAAACCACGAGGCTCTGCTCACATTCAGGCCACACCCAAGGAGGGAAATGTTTAGGTTCGCTGAGTCTCACTCTGTGGGCTGAGTGATTCATTTGTCCCTGGATTGGAGGTGGGTCTTGCCAGGAGGGGTCCCTGCATAAGGGCAACTGCCGGGCAGCGACGACCCTGGCCGCTCATCACAGTCCTGGTCTCGGCGAGGCCTGCAGAATCACTGCCCTGGCCCCTCCTCTGCAGGCTCGTCGAGGTACCTGCCGTGTGCCCAGGATCACCTTTCCTACACACCCCGCCTCTGGGGACTGACATGTGCCTTGTCACCTGTCTCATTTCCAGGAGACAAGGGTCTATGCCCTGGTGAGCCTTCCATGATTTCATACTGACACACGGTGGGGAAGGGGGGTGCAGAGGCGGGGTCGGCCTCCACTCTGGATGTGGGGAGCACTTGGATAACAGTGACGTTCCTCCACAGAGGTCCTTGTCCCTGGTGTGAAGACTGCAGAGGCCTGGGGGACACGGTGTGTGCTCATGTGGGTGAGCGTGTGCATGTGTGCTGTGTGTGCAAGTGCCACATCGGCGCGTGGCGTGTACACGGACGTGTGCGTGCACGTGTGTACTGTGCTCGGGTCTGTTAGACACCACACTGGGCTGTTGGGATGGCCTCTGGGTGGTGCTGGCCGCTCAGTACCCGTCACCGTGGGTTGGTCAGGATGTCTGTGGCTCCCTAAAACCCCATGAGGAATGGAGGTCTGGGGCCTCCTCCTGGCCAGCCTCTTGGGCAGGGCCTGGTGAGGCCAGCTGAGGTGGCCCCCTCCTGTGTGCTTGTCCGGCACTGGGCGCCCATCCCATCGGGGTTCTTTCTTTGTCAGTGAGGATATACTCACCCAAGCTCCCAGAGGACTTGCAGGAGCAGCCAAAGAAGGTGGCCTTCCCGAAGTCCAAAACCCTGACGCTGCCTGGCCAGACGGTGAGCGTCTGTCGCCCACCTGCCTGCACAGCTCTGCTCAGCCCGAGGCTGCTTCTCCTGGGCTGCCGGGAGAGGGAAGAGGACTTCATCACCACCTGTGTCCCGGGGGGTAGCTGGGCTTCCCAGGACTTGAGGTCAGGTGGGTGAGGGACAGCCCACCACCAACCCAGCTGCTGCAGGTGTCCCCAGAAAGGCCTGTGCCAGGCCTGCGGGAGCCGTGTCCTCTTGGAGATGCCCTCTGGGAGCTGTGGGGTGTCTCGGTGTGGTCCTGCCCTGTGCGGGGAGGTCCTGCTCACGCTCACACAGGTCCGGCCTCACCTGGCCCATGTTGGAACTCGTGAAATGCCTGCCAGGAAGACCAGTGCAGGCTGAGTGCTCAGATGAAGTGCCATTGATGGCCACGCCTGGGAGTGGTGCTTCTTTTTGAGCACCGTGATGGCTTCTCAGCCAAGGAGCCAGGCCCCAGGTGACGCACAGGGATAGGGCACCCCCTCAAAGCAAGGGGGAGCTGGCCCTGCAGCTCTCAGGGCCACACAGGACCTGATGCCTGGGATGAGGGACTGCCAATGCTGGTTCCTGTAGTCTGGCTTTCGGCCACCTGGCAGGAGCCAGAACCTGTCTAGGGCTGGAGGACTGCATTATACCCAGAGAGGTGGTGGGAAGGGGTGGAAGGCAGGCAGGCCTGCCCAGGCCATCTGACTCTCATGTTCTGACCTTTCTCCACCCACACCCCCACAAAGGGTGCCCGATCAAGGATGGAGGGTCTGGTGGAGGACCCGTGCAGCGGGCTCCTGCAATCGGCAGTGGGACACAACCTCAGAGGCATTCCAAGCTCAAGGCCCTCCCCGCCAACCCTGGTCCATGTCCTGCAATGCACACCATGGGCACCGGTCACACGCAGTCCCTGCTGGGATGGCACAAGTCACTCAGAGCAGCCACGCCAGCCTCTGTCCTGCAGTAGGTCTCCAGCCTTTTATTCATACGAGGACTCAAAAAACACACGTGACCTGGTGACCCGCGGGCACCGAGTGGCCAGGGGCCTCATGAGGAAGGACACAGCAGGCTTGGCCACTGCCCTGACCAGTGGCTGCTCAGGGTCACCCTTTCCAGAGAAGCCTGTGGGGTGCTGCAGGATGCGGCCCCAGCTGTCCTGTGCAGGGCCAGCGCTGTCCTGGGATGGGGTTCTGTCCAGGGTCAGGGTCTGCTGCGGCCCCTCTGCCTGCATGGCACTCCCAGGACCAGCTTCAGAGGACACCTGCCCCATGCCAGGACCAGCCCCAGAGCCTCCACCCACTGCTGGTGGAAAACCCCCGAGCCCAGCGACGAAGTCAAAGCAGCACTGAGTGACCTTCTGAGGGCCCATGTGGGTCAGGACTGCTGTCCCTGGCTGTGGCAGCTCAGTGTCCCCCAGTCCCTGTGGTCCTTCCCCATGTAGGGGCCCCTTCTTACAGGATGCCAGCCCCTGTCCCAGGGCTTACTGGCCGCTGGGCCTTGGAGGGAGGGAGGACCTGTGCAGGCCTGGGGAGGAGCCCTGCTGGCTTCAGTGAGTGGGCACATTCAGTCCAGGGCCATGGAAGGGCCCCAGGACCGTCAATGCTTCAGGAGGACTGAGATGCAGTCCCAGTGCAGGGACAGGAGTGTCTGAATGTGTGTATGCTGGAGAAGCCCTTGACTGGCAGGCTACGCCTGCCCCTGCTGCCCTGGCCTGCAGGCCCAGTCTTACCGGCCCCAAGCAACTCAGCACTGTGTGGCCAGCCGAGCCCCAGGTGCTCGAGCCCCAGCTGGTCCTGGAGGGGATGGGGTAGAAATGGCTGCTGCTCCCCAGAAGTGGGGTTCCTCCTGCAGACCTGGACCCTGAAAGGCCTGCCTTTGTGAGCCCATGTGAGGGGCAGCCCCTGCTTCCCTGGGTGTTGGGGGCAGCACCCCACGGCAGAGCCCCAAGGGTGACCATTCCCTGGACTGAGCGGACACAGGAGGGGGCCCTGGCTTCAGAGCCCCGCTGGGTGGGAGGTATCATGCATAAACCCAGAGGCCTGCCGAGCTTGGTTAGGGACCCTGCACCCCTGGGGTGTGGCGGGTGGGCCTTGCTTGCTGATGTTGGGAGCCAGTGGGGTGCAGCGGGGAGTCCCCAGCAGAAGGCAGGCGAGGAAGGCACAGGCTTGCTCGAGGTCTCCAGTGGGACATTGCTGAGGGCCACCTCCTCCGTGGGCCTTCGGGGGGGGGTGTGGGCAGCCAGAGGTGCCCCTGAGGTCCCTGAAATACATGGCTTTTGGGGACACTGGCTCCCAGCTGACCTGAGGACCTCATACAAAATTAAAAGCCAGGGTGGCGGGTGAGGCGAGGCCTGGGGCCAGGGCCCCCGCACCCTGCCCAGCACACAGAGCTGCTGTCCCCTTGTACTGCCCTGGCCTCTGCAGGCCAAGGGGAGTTAAATATCCTGCTTGCGCTCAGCACAGTCAGTCCTTGGCCTCATCCCTGGGGCCTGGCAGTTACCGCCCCCGGGGCCTGGCTGCTGCGAGAACCGGGAGGAGGAGGAGCAGCAGGGGTAGGCCGTGGGGCTGGGGGCGGCCGGCGGCCGAAGTCTTCTGCCCCTCCTGCTCGGACAGGCCTGGGAGCGCGTGGGTCAGGGGTGTGCGGGCGCTGGAGCTCTTCTTGCTGACCCTCCGGCCGCAGGTGTCGTCCGGGCAGCCACCGCCGCTACCTGAGCCGCTGCCGTCGTCACCTGGGGAAGAGGGGAGGCTCCAGCAGGCCAGTCCCCACCCAGGAACCCCAGTGTTAAGGGACCCTGGCGTCCGTTCTGTGAGTCCATGTCCAGTGTGACCAGCTAAAGCACCTGACCTGCCGGAGGCCTGTGGCCTTGCACTCCTGGGTCTGCACCCAGGGTGGTCACCTCAGACATGGCCAGTGGACGTCCTGGTCAGGGTTCAGCTGCTGCAGAGACACGGTGTGGTGTCCACACCCAGCAGCAGCAGCAGCAGCACCTGACAGCCCCTGTGAGACCCATGGTTCCCAGCACCCCCAGGTCTTTCCCGCTCCCCAAGCCCCGGAGGGCCCTCACTGGCATCCTGGAAGTCCACGTCGTTGCCACTGTAGGCCCCACGCAGCCGGTTGGTCATGATCTTCAGCTGCATGATCTGCTGCCGGATGGTCATGTCTGGCTTGGTGATGTCCACTTCCACCTCGGGGTTGTTGATCTGGCTGGCCAGGCCGTCGCCCATCACTTCGGGTAGGTACCTGGAGGCAGGGCAGGCAGGGCCCATCATCGCATCTTGCAAAAGGTCCCTGGCCTAGCAGGACATGCTCCTACTGCCCCCCAAGCCTAAGACCCCCAGCTTGAGACACCCAGTTGGCCTCTAGGGGCCAGTGGCAGCCACAAAGGCCCTACTGTGGGGTCTCCAACCAAGTGGCCAGCAGAGGCAGGGTCCCCATCCCAGCTTCCTGTCCTGCCGTGAGCCATGTGTGGGACACGGCCAGCGAGACAGCACCTACCGGCCCTTGGCCATTCCGTTCCAGCAGCGGTCGTCGCTGGCAGAGCTCATGGCCATCTTCTCACTGCACAGTGTCCCTGGGAGGCTGATCCAGAAGTCCTGCATGTCACGGAGCTGGGCCTTGGCCTCGGAGACCTGCCAGGCAGCAGTCAGGCAGGGCACCTGCAGCCACCCTGCCCCTGCCCGTCCTGCCCTCCCACTTGTAGCCGTGGAGGCCCACTCACCAGCCTCTCCAGTGTGCCTGTAGGGGGCTTTTCCTGCAGGGCCAGCTTGCCCCAGCGCCGCTTCTCCTCAGGACCAGGGCCCTGGGGGTTGACCCTGGGGTTCCCGCAGCCCTGGATGACCTAGAGACACCACAGCCATCCTGGAGGGCAGCAGGGACCCTCAGGCCCAGGTGGGCTGCAGCTGGGATGCCCCCGCCCATGCTCATGGTGTCCCCTGCCCACCTTGGCTGTGAGTGTGTCCCTGTTGTCCTGGAGGGCACTGATGGCCTCCGCCAGCCATAGGTGCACACTGCCGATGACACTCTCCGCGCCCGACGGGCCCCAGAACTTGTCGGTGATGAGCACCATGGAGTCTGGCAGAGAGGGTGACAGGCACACAGACACGCCATGCATGTGTCAATGCGGTCTGACAGTAGGGGTCAGAGGCACAGGCCAGCAGGTGCTCTAGGAGCGACCCTCACCAGCCAGCTGCCTCCCTGTGGGGCACAGCATTCAGCAAGTGCACACCACACACCCGCGTCCCGGCACAGGCTTGTGCCCACAGAGGGCTGCTGGGAGTCCTCTGGCCCAGCTCACGTCCAGTGTCCCCTGTGCAGGCCTGTGACACGGGAGCTCGCCGTGTGCCAGCCCACGTCCACGCCAGCTCTTCTGTGTGTCCAGAAGACACATATGGGCACATGTCACTCAGGGCATCACACGCACGTCAGCACGCATGTGCATGTGCCGGCTGCAGTGTCGGCGTCTCTCCTGCCCACCTGGCACCCGCCGTGTGCCTGCCTGATGCCACATTGGTGTGAGGGAGGCTCCCAAGCCAGCAGACGTGCTGTGGATCCTGCGTGTCCCCCACCTGGGCAGCACACGATGTGTAGACACGGGCAGTGCCACACACACTGGCCCAGCGTGGCACATGTGTGTGCTGGCCTGCATGTGTGCCACCCCACGTGCCAGTGTAGGCAAGTGAGCCTACGCATGTGCTGAGCACTGCTCTGCAGGCAGGACAAGGGACTATGATCCCAGTGTCCCCAAGTCACGTACCAACTGGGATGCTCCAGAGGAACCTGCCCCTCAACCCCACAGTCCTGCACCTGGATCTGGACCTGGGTCTCCCTGCTGAGCCAGGGACCACCTGCCTCCCAGGACCGCAGTGGAGTGCTGCCAAGGTCAGGCGGGGGCTCACCTAGAAGGTTCCTCCACTCGGCGTCCAGGTCGGCCTGGTTGGCTAGGCAGCCCTTGAGCACGTTCCGGCAATAGTCGGGGCAGGGCCGGGCACCAGGAACCCCCAGGCAGTGAGCACAGTAGACCAGCTTCATGACGGCCCGAGAGCACTCGGGGCCCAGGGGCACCTGGGGAGGGGAGGCTACCTGAGTACACCTGGCAGACCAGGTGAGCCATGGCCATGACCCAACCCCATAGGGCTTTGCGTGGAGTCAGAGGTGACCTCAGCTCTGACACCTGGTGGGACCTTGCCTGGCCAGCCCTGGGCATTCATTCCAGTGGTCACAAGGGTCACCACTCGCAGCTCACCACTGTCACCCACCCTTGATGGAAAGCAGAAAGCCCTACGGCACAGATGAGCACCCCAAGGCTCAGCCATGGGGTGATGTGCCAAGGACCCTGCTGGACGAAGGGCAGCTCACATCCAGGACTGCATGGGGCTGTGGCTGGTGTCCTCCTGCCCTTCCCCAGGTGGGCCGGGCTAGGCCTCAGGCCCCCACGGCCAGGCTCAGCCTCAGCCCCAGGCGTTCGAGCTCTTCCCAATCTGCCAGTCTGGCCAAGGATGGGACTGGGAGCAGGTGGGCTGCCAGAGTCCTTGGCCCAGAGCGGAGCTCACACCTGAGGACAGGCCACGAGCAGGGGGCAGTGGAGCTGCAGCGGCAAGGCCCTAGGCCAGGGGCCGCATGTCTGGGGCTGCGAGACGCCGGCCATGTGTGTACCTGGGCCACCTTCCGGACCACCTCGCTGGCCACGCCCAGGCCCTGCACGAAGGAGCGCGCCGCCACGAAGGCACGCGTGGCCCGCAGGCGCAGCTCCCGTGGGGCCTCGCCGAAGGGCCGCAGGGCCTCGGCCTGCTTGCCCAGGCAGTCCAGGTAGTCATCGGGCAGCAGCAGCTGCGGGTGCAGCTGCCTGAAAAGGCGCTCGAGCAGGCGGGCCCAAAACTCGGCCAGCGTCTCCTCCAGGTGCAGGTCGGCCCCGCGGTAGTAGAGGCGCAGCTCGGCGTACAGGTCCCGGAAGGCCCGGGCGTTCTGCGAGTACAGCTCCCCGAAGGCGCCCGGGAAGGCGTCCTGCAGCGTGCTCTCCGAGGCGTTCAGCAGGCTCTGGAACTGCCCTGCACACAGGGGGGCATCAGGGTCTGCTCTCCGCCCATCCACCCGAATGCCCTGGCAGCCCGTGGGGCAAGGGGGCCAGGCCACAAGCCCCTCTGCCTGAGCCTGGGGGAGTTCTGAGTCAGCGACGCGCTGGGAACTCCTGGAGGGCGGCTGGTGGGGGGCTCCATGCGGGAGCTCTGTTGGGGACAGGGAGCCACCCTGAAGGCAGAGGTCCCTTCTGAGGGCTGTTGGGAAGGTTGGCCCTTGCTGCCAAGGGGACTAGTATGGAGCCCCACCCCCACCGTGGTCACCAGTGTGCAGATGCCTCCGGCCTCACAAGTCCCCCCCGGACTCACCGTCAATGCTGTGCAGCTGGGTGGCCAGTGTGGCCTGCAGGGCGCGGCTGCTGTCCCGGAGCGCGCTCTCCAGCTCCGCGCGGCTGCGGTTGGCCAGGTTCTCCTCCATGTCGCTGGTGCAGCACGTGTAGCCCTGGGGGCAGATCCGCAGGTGCTCACCTGTGGGGACGGGGGTGTGAGGGCGGGGCTGGAGGCTGGGGGAGCAGGAGGACTGCCTGGGGCTCTCCTAGGCTGACGGCAGGCCCAGGACATGGGGGGGGGGGCCGGGGAGGTCAGCGCTCTGCTGGCGAGAGACAGATCTGGCGGGAGTCCTGGAGGAGACAGGCCTGCGGCGTGGACTGCAGGGGCGTCTGACTGCCCTGAGCCCCGGGCACCCGGCACCCTGTCCCTGGCTGCCTGGCTCAGCGGCAGCTTCCAGCAACACTGTGGTGACGCCCAGGGGAGCGAGGACCGCTTTCGCCCACAGAGCCCGCGGTGCACGCGCGCAGTTCCCAGCCTCGGGTCCAGGTTCTAAGACCTCTGCTGTGCAGACCAGGACGCCAAGGTTCTGGGCTAGTGAAGGCACCCACTGGGCTCAGGCCCACACACACTGGGCCACTCTGTTCTACGGGCCCCTGGGCCTGTCCACCAGGCCAGTGGGGGCTCCCCTGGTGCCCTCCTGGGTCAGGACTGGGGTGGAGGGCGGCCAGTGAGATGGCGGGACGTGTGGCCTGGAGGCCTGTCCTGGATGGCTGGGCCTGCTGTGATCCTTCAAGTGGGCTCATGGGAGGACATGGAGGAATGGGCCCCACCCTGGGTCTCGGAGGGAGTGGGGTGGGCGCTGCCCATCAATGCCCATCTATGTGATGAAGGGCATCCAGGTGACCGAGAGCGGAGGGTGGGAGATGGGGCCTGGAAGCCTGCTGAGCAGGACCCAAGTCCCAGATGTGGGCCAAGAGGCTCGGGCGGCCTCTAGCCACAAGAGGGGTCACGCCCTCCAAGGCCTGGGGTCCAGGAAGCTGCCTCCCACCCCAACCAGCTGGGCTGGGGAGCTGGGACGCTGCACTTATCCTGAGGCTGATTCACCCTGAAGAGCCTGTTGGCACAAGGGTCACCCACAAGGAGGAGCACCCAGGGGGGTTGGGGCAGAGGGAACTCAACCATCTGGGCTTCTACTAGTGATGGCGTGGACGCCCTGTGGCCTCTGCCCTCGACCTGCCATGGACACGTGCGGCAAGCCCCGGGCTGCCTGGTGGGGACAGGAGGTCCAGAAGAGCCCACTGGGGTGTGGACAGATGGCTCCTCCTTCAGCACAGCTCCTGCCAGGCTGGGGGCTCAGCCTGGACCCCTCTCGTCCTGTGCGGAGGCTCTCGCCCCAGTCCCTACAAGGGAGCCTCCGCCTCGCAGTCCCAGTGCTCAGAGGGGAGCAGGGGAGGAGGAAGTGGTGTCCTTGTTCAAGGACACCCTGGTTCGCACGGGTCTCAGGAGAAAGAGCTGCTGTGTGGGGCGCCGGGGAGGCTGCCAGTGAGCAGCACCTACTGGCTGCCCCAGGAGCCCTGTTCCCAGTCCCGCCTGGCGCCCTCCATTCTCATTCCTTCTCCATGGAGGCCTGGGGTGCCTGCCCTTGAAGGGACTAGTCCCAGGAACCAGCATGCCACACCCCCTGAGGAGGCAGCTGTGCCCAGGGTGGGACACGAGCATGGGGTAGACAGGGCTGGGGGCTGGGAGCCCACCCTGGCCACATGCTGCTGGGCCCAAGCCTTTCAGGAGGGGCCTGTGGAAGCCAGCTGGGGTTCAGGGTCCATCCTGCCTGAGAGTACGGCCTGGCAGAGCAGGGGCACCCCAGCCCCTGGCTTCTCAGGTGGGACAGCTTCTCCAGGTGGCGAGGGAGGGAGGCAAGGATCCGCCCAGCCACCTGCCACCTGCCCCTCCACTTGTGATCCTAATTTGGCGGGGGCCTCGCACCTTCAGTCTGCAGAGCACCCACTGCGTCTCCCTCTGGGCTCGGCAAACACAGGAGGTGGCCCTCAGAGAGGGACTGTGATGACGGGTCGTGTTTATTCAAGGAGAAGTTCTTGAGCTGGGCAAGGAGGTCCCCCGTCCATAGCAGGGTGGGGAGAGCACCTAGGTGGGGTCCACCCTGAGGGCCAGGTCCCAGGTGGTGCTGGGGTGGGCAAAAGCTGGGGATCGTGCCAGGGGGCTGTACGTGTCAGCATTAGGCTTCAGGCCACGCCCCGGGCTTGGCTGTGTCCAAGGCCCCAGGCCGCTGCTGGGCACGTGCAGTGGGTGGGCAGGCCACATCCTCAGAGGCCCAAGCACTGGGGCTGCCAGGTGGACACTGGCAAGCGGCGCAGGGCACATCCCTGCTGGCTCCTGTGCTCTCCTGCCCAAATGCTGGGTCCCGGGGGCTGAGCCCCACCCAGCCCGCAGACAGGAGGCAGCTCAGGGGCGGGGAGCCCCGGCCAGACACCCAAGAGCACCAGCGCTCTCCCACCGTGCAGGGTCGAGGCGGGGCCCCTCGGCACTGCGGGCTGCCCACCGGAGCAGGGCCCTCCCGGCGGCCTTCTCTGCAGCCCTGACCCTGCTCGGCCACCTTGCCCAGCCAGCCCGGTTACCTGCGCTGTTCCAGCCGCCCTAGCACAGCCCCCGTCCCTCCCTCCCTCCTCGGACAAACACGGGAGTGAAGACACGGAGCCAGAGCCCGGGCGCCGGCCTGAGGGCCCCGGGCAGGCTGGGCCAGGCAGTCCCTGGGGCCCGCTGCATGCTGGAGCTACACGGCTTTGCTTCCGTCGGCTGAGCCCTGGTCCAGCTAGACCCGTGTCCGCAGGCCAATCTGCCGGAGCTGGACGCCAGGCAGCAGGGGGGCTCTGCCTGGAGGGGCCGGGCGAGCCTGGCCCACAGTGCTGCGTCTCAAACCCTCCAGTCCCCAGGCACCACCTCTTCTCCCGCCCAGTCCCTGAAGTGTGTGCATGTGTCTCTCCACCCCACCTGGCCTGCCCCTCCTGCAGCAGACCCGAGGAAGGTGTCCTCCATACTGAAGGGGAGGCCCCAGCAGCCTCCTCCTTCTCCAGACCCAGGAGCCGTCAGCAAGGCCCTCCCCTCGGACCCCTCCCATCTGCCCATCTGTCAGACTGCCAGGCCTGCTCCTGCTGGGCCCCAAATCGGCCCCTCTTCTTTCTTGATCCCTTGGCTGAATCTGCTATACCTCATCCTTCCAGAACTTTCCCTAGTGGGTGGGACACTTCCATCCCGTGACACTCCCCGTTCCTTCCTTCCTTTCTGTTTTGGGGGGTGTCACCCATGGCAGGTGTGTCTCCACCGTCCCTTCAGAGTTTCCCTCCAGGCCCTCCCCCAGGTCCAAAGTCTGGTTCTGCTCCAAGCCACCAGGCTGCCCTCCTGTTCATCCTCCAGATTCAGGCCACCCGGGGTCACCCCAGGCTGCTTCTCAGCAAGACCCCAAACAGGCCCGGCCCTGCTGCCACCTGCCGCGCCAGCCGTGTGCCTCTGGGCACGAGCAGTCTCCGCATGGTGCTTAGTAGCCAGCCCGAGCTCCAGCCAAGACGGCCATCCTGACAGCAGTCACCATCTGAAGCTGGGCACAGCCTCATTTATCCAGGCCGCCCTGGCAGCTGCCTGTGACCCGTGCCACCAAGCCCTCCTAAGGAGACTGTAGAGGAATGGCATCTGGCCAAGCCCTTTCCTCCAGAAGCTTCCACACTCACATGGGTGGTGCCAACAGGAAGCCTGAGACCCCAGGCAGCCTGTACTAACAGATCCCACGACCCTTGAAACACCACAGTCCAGTGTGGACAGCTCCAGGGACCACGGACACCAAACATGCCAATGGGAGAGCAGCAGACACCCGCCCCCCAGCCTTCTGCTCTCCCCAAGCAAAAGCCCTCTTCCAAAGCCCACAGTTCCCACTGTGCTCCTGGGCTCCATCCAAAGGATTCTCCCATGTGGCAGCCTCCCGCCTGCCAGGAGCTGGAGTACTGGACAACTGGCCCAGGTGTCCTGGGGACCGCTCCCTGTCCCAGTTCTGGGGTTGATTTCTGTGTTTGCGCCTGTCCTTCAAAAGCCTGCACCTCCGGCCTGTCTCTCTGGAGGCTCCTACCTGAGCGCCGACTGTGTGACCAGGAGGGTGGCATGGGACCCATCTGGGGGCAGACAAATTTGTATCTCCACTCCTCACAAACTGCATCAATAGCACCCCCCAATCCCTGTCTGCACCCTCAAACGTGCTTCCCTTCCCGCCCATCTCACGACCCCAAAGCCCCCGCCTCTATTTCACCCAAATGACAGCATCACCAAGGAGCCCCTCCGCTGGGGAGCGCCTCCATCACCCAGGAGTCCGCAGCTGACACCTCCGCATTCGGTGGGAGTGTCCGCTCCCAGGCCCCCGGACAACTAGCGCCTGGTCTGGTCCTGGAGGCAGAACAAAGGCTCTGGGGACACCAGAGGGTGCCACCAACGCCGCCAGTGTGCGGCTTGCCTCTGGGGAGCGGTCGCCATCGCCCTCGGACGGAGGGCCGGGAGCTGGAGCAGGCACAGGGTCTGGAACTGCAGCCGCGCCGGTGCAGCGAGGAGGGGGCGCTGGCGCAGTGGGCGAGGCCGGCGAGCGGGGAGGGGGCGGCGGTGCGGGGGCTGCGGCAGGCGGAGCGGAGCGGGGAGCCGGGCGGGAGGGCGACGGGATTGGTGGGGAAGGGGCTTGCCGCAGTGGGTGCGGCCGGCACCGGAGGGGGCTCGCCGGGGCTGCGACACGGAGGGGGATGGGCCGGCGGAGGAGGAAGGGGGGCTCGCTGCAGGAAGGGGGCTGCGGCAGCGGAGGGGTGCAGAGAAGGGGGGGGGGGGGGAGCGCGGCGGGCGCTGCGGGTGCGACCGCAGAGGGAGTGGGACCAGGGTGAAGCTGGGCGCTGCAGGCCAGCAGAGGAGGTGGGTGGGCGACCGGTGCGGCGAGGCGGAGGAGGCAGGATGGGGTGGGCAGGAGGCCGGCGATCGGCCCCCGATGGAAACGTGAGGAATGGATGGGGCTGCAGTGACCGAGGCGGCAGTGACAGGGACAGCGGTGCAGATGAGGATGGCCAGGAGGAATGAGTGAGATGAGTGGTCGCCTGGGATGGCGATGGCGTTGGCGGACCGGGCCGGGTCATTCAGCCAGGCTCCCGGCGAGGCGGGCCTCCCCGGCCGAGGCTCCGCACCCCCTTCGCGGCGGCGGCTCCAGCCCGGGCGTCCCCAGCAGCTGCGGTGGCGTCCGGCGGCGCGGGGCTCCGGGTGCGGCCGCACCGTGGCTGACGGGGCCGGCGGGGAACCCCGGATCAGCCGGACCCGCTGGAAGGGCTTGGCGCACACGAGCCCGGCGGGCGCGGGCTGCTGAGGACTCCGCCGCAGCCGCACTGGCGCGCACGGCGGAGGGCGGCTCCCGGCGCGGGGACGCGCCTCCTCCCGCAGCCCACCCCGCCGCGTCCGCGCCGCCTCGGTCTCCCTAGAAACCGCTGGCTGCGGCCTCGAGCCCGCTTGGGCCGAGTCCCTCCGCGGGCAGGGGGACCAGGCCTCCGCAGCTCGCGCCTTCTGGGAGAGGCTCAGAATGGGCGCAGCAGGGCTGGTGCTCAGCGGAGCCAGGACGCCTCGGGGAGGGCGATGCGGTGGGATCAGGTTCCTTCGCTGGATAGTGAGTGGCGGCTGACCACTCACTGTGGGCACTCAAAATGCCACCATCGTCATCCCACGGCCTCCAGTCCCAGGGCAACTGGGCTTCCACTCCATAATCATCTGCTCCCAATATCCTGATCTGCTTTCCCTGGCCACGCCCTTCCCCCAGTTCCACCCACCTCCTCCAGGTCACCCTCCCACCTATGAGGTCTAGGCTGTAGCTGTGGTCTCCCCACTCCCACTGCTGGACACCCCCTGGATGGCTCTACCACCCACACTCTGCGGCTTGGCGGGCCCAGCTCCCCGTCTCCACCAGGCGTGGAGCCCAGCTGGGGGACACACCCTCACAAGCCTCTGCAGTGTCTGGGTGCCCTTCTCGGACTATTGGCAGTCTGCACCCGGGCACAGAAAGCTGGGGCAGGTAGCTGTTGAGCCAAGGTCCCCTGCCAAGCTGGTGACACACCTAAGATCCCCTGAGGAGAGAATTTCAGGTAACCTGAAAAGCTGTGCCTGCTCCCTGCACAGGTCCCCTGAGCAGCACCAGGTTTGGTGTGGCAGAAGGCCCGACCGATGTGGTCAGGTCCCCTGAGCAGGCTCCCACAGCTGCCAGCCTTCCTAGTGTCCCTGGCTCATGCTGTGGCCTCAGAACACACTGGACAGCACTGTCCAGTGGCCTGGGTACTCACCAGAAGCCTCGCCCACAGGCCAGGTTAAGCCCTGGTTGCTCCTCGTTGGCCCACAGCTGTGGAGGGCACTCCTTGGGGCCCATCCACATGCCATTCCTTTGTGGGGGGGCAGGGTGGGAGGGCGAAGAGTCAGGGTGCCCGGCTGCCCTCCTGGGGCTTTGCAGAGGCAGGCATAGCTTGCCTCCCCCACAACCTCGTGGGGGCCACAGGGCAGCTGAGGAGGCCCACAGTGTGGGCGGATCCTGCTCCCTGTGTCCACTTGGGACATCGTGGAACTGCACTAGGGCCACGATGCAGGCCAGCATCTCCCTGTGAATGCCGAACAGGTGGCAGCAGCACCAACAGACCGGCCGGGCCGGAACCTAGAGCTGCGCACAGCTCCACACACCAGGACTGCAGAGGGAGGGCCGGGCAGCCGGGCGGCCGGGCAGCTCAGCAGCCACCGGGCTTCTGCCTCCACCTCCACAGCCTGGCAGCCGCCCCTCCCTCGGGGCCTGGGACCTGCCTCCTGCACCCTCTACCGCACCTGCCCTCCTGGGCTGGCCACCTCCTGACCCTGGATGTTTTCCGGGTGCCTGTGGGACGAGGAACCTGCGTGGCCTCTGTCCTTGCTGGGGCTCCCTGGCCTGTGGGGAAGCTGCACTGTTGTCTAAAGCTGCTTCCGCTCGGTGCCCCGGCCGGGCCTGGAGCTGAGCACACGTGCACACACGCCTGTCCGGCGCAGGCACGGGGACGGAGTCCTGCCACACACGCTCAGACACCCCTTCCCCTCAAGCAGCCTGTGGCATGGGGAGCGGGGACCTGTGAGGGGCAGCTCCCCAGGGCCCCCACGGACAGGCCCCCCATTCTGAGCCTCTGCGTGGCTTGTGATCCCCTCATTTTCTTCCACCATGACGTGCATGCCCAAGGACACTGGCTAGGAGCAGCCCAGCCAAACAGCCCTGCTCTCCTCCTCTCCTATGCAGCCTCCCTTGGTTCACATCCCGGGGAATTCCTAAGCAGGTAGGTGAGCGGAAGCAGGAGCCGACATGCCATGAGCGGCAGAGGCCTGGGCGGTCTCCCCGGGGCCCTACTGTCATGGCCGCCCAGCCAGGCAAGTGTGTGGGCTTCTGAGCAGCAGTCCCCGCCCTGCCCTGCAGGTGCGACCAGGGAAGGTGGCAGGTAACAGCAGACACCAAGCAGGACATGTGAATTTCAGATGAACAGTGAATGATGCTAAAAGATGTCAAAATCTGGCCCTGAAGATTGATAGCTGGGACCCGAACAGACAACCGAACAGGCATCCAGAGCACTCACAGTGGCCAAGAGGTGCAAAAGCTGCCAATCAGCACTTGAAGGATGAACAAAGTGCAGATCCACAGAATGGAATATTACTCAGCCCTGTTAGGAGGAAATCCCAACGCTCTCTGAATCATGGAGGGACCTCAAGGACACGATGGCAGTGGATAAACACTGGAGGGCTCCATTCACACGAGGCCCCTAGAGCAGAGAGCAGGATGGGGCTGCCAGGAACCTGGCAAGGGGAAGGAGGACTCGGGGTTAACAGGGCAGCGTCAGTTCTAGGAAGTGGCCGGATGGGGACGGGGCTGCACAGCACATGTGCACACCTGGGGCACCGCATTGTGCTCAGAGGCAGACCGGCAAGGGCAGCCTCGGGCATGGCCGTCTCACCACGAGCAGAGCCGACTCCCCTAACCCACCTAGAAGCGTCCGGGACCCACGTGGATGAAGTGCGTGGGCATGCTCACGCTGAGCACTGGCCACAGCTGTGAAATGGAGACATTTGGGACCCACTGCACACAGAACGGGTCAGGCCCACTCCACCAGTGGGTGGTCCTGCGTTCTCCCTCGTAAACCTGGGGGTCCTTTGTGGGTGTGGGTGGGGCCTGCCAGAAGCCACACCGCCTCCACACCTGTGGGTGTCCAGGGGCGCATGCCTGTGGCTCCTGGTGGCCTCCCTCGCTCAGCCTCATCCACAGGTGGGCCGGAGGAGCCAGGCAGAGGGCACACAGGCTCAGGGTCCGTGGCTGCCTGACCCCCCAGGAGTGCCTCCCTCTCCTCTAGAAGGGTGGACTTGAGAGTCTGAGGCTTGGCCAGGGCTGGGGACCAGGACTCCCCAGTGTGGAGAGGAGGCTTCCCTTGTAACGCCAGGGTCCGGTGGGCCTCACCTGGGCCAGTGTAGCCCCCCACGGGGCCAGCACTGTGGCTGCTGGTCAGAGCAGCTTACCTGAAATGCCCTCGGGCAGTGGGTGGGCCCCTCCCCAGTGAGCACAGGGCTGGCCTGCCTGTCCCCACTCTCACAAGTGGGAGCATGGCCTGCTCCCTCCCCGACACCCAGCCTGACACCCCAGCCTGTCTTGGATGTTCATGCTGGAGGTCCCCAGGGAGACGGGGTCACCCCCAGGCACCTGGAGGGCCTGGCAGGCAGAGGGACACTGGATCTGTGACGCAGCTGGGCAGAGGGGGCTCTGTGGTTCATGGAAGCCCGTCAGGCCCCAGGGGCAGACAGCCCCACCCGTCCCCAGACGGGGTCAGAGGGTGGTGCAGGGAGGGGCAGGATCAGAAGCCCCTGCCCACACAGGCTGCCCATGGCACTGTCTCCTGTCCCCGACTACCCTGGGCTCGCTTCCTGGACACCAGCTGCCACCTCCCGCTGGCCCTGAGGGTGCCCGCTCCCCGAGCCACTGTGCCCGGGGGCATATGTGAGCTCCCCTCCCCAGGTTCCTGGCAGTCAGTCCACCTGCGAAGCTCGCAGCATTGACACTGCGTGCTAAGGTGACCCAAGTGACTTCCGGAGTCAGCAGCACGGTGACGGTGGCCAGGATCTCCCAGACTCCTGGTTCCTTAGCCTGGTCAGGTGCACACCGGCCCCACCCTCTCTACATGGGGGAGAGAGAACTTGGAGAAAGAACAGGTCTCCTCCCATCTGACAGGTGCTCATCCATATAACATACAACAGGCACAGAGAGGTTCAGTAATCTGCCCAAGGTCACTCAGCAAATGAACACAGAGCTGGCACTTGAGTCCAGACAGGCGAGCTGGTCCAGCAGACCAGGCTTTGGATTCCTTTGAGGGTCCTCTCTTTGTTAGAATGATGGTCACCAAGAACAGTTACTGTCCTTAAGAGAGACAGCCCTCAGCCCACGGTGCGGCTTTACCCTGGCAGGCCACTCCTTTAGATCCCAGGGCCATGTGCTGACATGGACTGCACAAGCAGCTGTCCACACTTGGCCTCCCTGCTTGGCCTCTGCCACCCGCTCTGAGCAGCCCCTAGGCCCTCCTGCCCGACACACCCCACTCACTGTCCAACCTGCTCCCGAGACAGAAGATGCTGGGAGGACAGCTCAGCCTGACTCCTCCTCAGAGGAGGAAGGGATGAGGGGGTCCCCCAGGGCACCCCACACCTGGGAGAGTGGACTTCCGGCCACCAAGCCCTCAGCCCCTGCCCAACCAGTACCAGGCCTCCCCTCTGACTGGCCCACCTCTGCCGCTCTGTGTCCAGGGAGGCCCCCCTTCCAGGCAGCCCCAGGGTGGACCTGGGCTCCAGGCACTCTGAGGTGGACGTCCCTCCTCTCCTGCAGCGTGACCTCAGAGGAGGGCCCGGGGTGCTGATGCAGCTCCTGCTCTGGCCGGCCACTACCCTGCAGAGGGGCAGGCCAGCAGCCTCTCCTGCTCCACTGGCTGTGGGTGTGGGGGACAACCCAGGCCTGCCGCCCCTTCCCACGCTCCCCTCTGGTTCCTTCAGCCACATGCCAACCACCCTGCTCAGAGCTCCTGGCCTCAGGCTGCTGACCACTGCCACAGCAGGCCGCTGAGCAGGCCGCACTGTGGGTGACCCTTCCTGCTCTACTGGAGAGGGGCAGGGCAAGCTCCTCGAGCCACACCAAGGCCAGGGCCGGAGGAGGTCAGGGCCACAGCAGGACAGGGGCTGGGCTGCGTATGGGGCCAGGGCCTGTCCTCAGGCAGGGTCCACTCTGCCCAGCCTGGAGGGTTAGGTCACTGGGGTGCATGTGTGACTGTCAGCCTCTCCTGCAGACACCGAGGGTCACTGTCACTTCCCTTTACTTTAAAAGGACATGAGCAACATGTGGTCATTGTCTAAGCAAGGTCACTCGCAAAAACCTCTGATGCTCCTCAGCCCTGCTGCTGATGGCAGGGCGCCAGGGAGCAGCTTGTCTGTGGCTTCACTTTGGCACCAAGAACAGCGCTCGGCACACAGTAGGCGCTCAGAGGTACCCTTGGGGCACTGGCACACAG
>JAJEJO010001621.1:45207-86908 GCA_020662805.1 Glaucomys volans | reverse complement strand
CACAGTAGGCGCTCAGAGGTACCCTTGGGGCACTGGCACACAGTAGGGAGCCCTGGGTGGGTCGGAGGCCTGGGACCCTCCAGGAGGTGGGCACACCTCTTACTCAGCCTGACACTGGGTCACAGGTCTGCCAGGTGGCTGAGCCCTCGCTGTGCAGCGTGGCTGGATCTGTGCCCTGGGCTGTGCCCTCAGGTGAGGGCTGCAAGGCTGAGCCGCTTCCAAGCTGTGGTGGGCGACCCCAATAACACGGGTGTTTCTACTGGTGGCTGAGTCCAGGCCCAGGACATCATGGGACAGTGGGCAGAAAGCTGCCCCTCAGTTAGGGTCCGTCCTTCTCAGCCACCTTCACCACCTCTGAATTCTGTCTCTGACCCTCACCTGCACCCAGGTTAGTGGACCGTCTGCTGGTCCACCCCAGCCTGCTGCCCTTCTGGACCTGACCCCCCAAGCCTCCCCTGAGTTCTCTTCCTGATCCCACCATGCAGTAAAAGCCCGGAGACCCTTGCCCCATATCACTGAGATGCCCAAGGCCAGTTGGCAGCAGTTCCTGACTGGAACCACCTGGCCCCAGGAGGGACCCTTGCAAGGTGTCTGACCAGGGCCCTGGGCCCAGAGCTCCCACACTAGGCCGGTCAGCACCAACTGGGCACTGTCTCTGCGAGGGAGGAGGCTAGACATGTGGGATTGCCCTGCTGTCCCAGCACTGTGAGCAGTGACACTGGGGCCCTGTTCCCTTATCAATCACCGTGTGGTCCAGTGTGGCCCAAGCTCCGTGGTGACCGCAGTGTGCGCCCACCTGAGCCACCTGGGAGCAGATGGCTTCATCTTCTTCCCTAGGGCCTGGCGGACATCAGAGGTGGGTGGGTGGGACGCGCTCGTGGGCCCCAGAGCATCTGGACACTCAAGGCCCAGACATTTGAGGACCAACTTGGACTTCACCATGGCTCATCACAGGGACAGTTCAGACACCTAGGACACACCAGACAGGACAGGCAGACGCTACCCATAGGCCACCGTCTGCCACAGCTCAGACAGCTGCCCTTGGTGTCTTGGGGACTCTGTCTAATGTGGTCTGAAGGTACTTCCTGAGCCGACAGTGAGGAAGCAGCCCCCCAGGCAGGGGGTGCGCCTTGGTGTCCCCAGGAGGGAGACCTGCGCCCACACCCCTCCTCCCAGCGCAGTCCAGCAGGGCAGGGGCGAGGGGTGGGGTACAGAAGGTGCCTGCCAGGCCACCCGACCAGATTTCTGGAAAGAGTTCTGGCTGCAGGGACAGAGGATGAGGCCTGTGCCTGCCAGTCCGGTCAGCTCTCATTGTCCCTCGTGAAGAGGCAGGACAGCAGGGTCCAGGTATTTGGTGACCACTGGAAGGCCAGCTCTGACCTTAGGAAATTCGCCTGGATGTGACTGGCTGGGGGTGTGTGGCCTGGCCTTCTGTGCTCTAGCCTGCTGGCTGGCCGTCCTGCCTGCGTGCCGCCCATGGCCCTCCCTGACCTGGGCTGTGTCCACAGCCCCACTCCCTCCTGGCCCTACCTGGCCTTCCTGGTCCTGGCCTTGGGGCTCCTCAGTCCTCTGGTTCCCTGTTTACACCTGGGGGAGTCCATGCCTGAGTCCCCACTCTCCACTCTCTGACCTGACCCCACACTCTGGGCACATGTCCCTGAGCCCACAGGTCAAGCCCACCCAGAAGCCCCAGTGCTCTGAACAAGGAAGCCTGATGTCCTTCCTGTCCTTCACAGGTCAGCACCACAGGCACTAAGCAAGCCTGGGCTGAGGCAGGCGGGTCCCATAGGGGCAGCTGGCTGGGCCAGCAGGCTCCTGCCACGGCTCTACCTGAGCCTTGGGCTCCCTCTCTGGGACCAGCCTCCCAGCTGCATGCTCAGGGACACTGGGCGTCCACCAACCTCCCTGGCTGGCTGTGCTCTCTGCCCAGCTGCCCAGCTGGCAAGGCAGATGCCTGTGGACTGATCTGGGAGGCCGACTGCTCTCAGCCTCAGCCTTCCCCACCCTGCGCCAGCCTCTAGCCAGGGTCTGGCTTTCTGGCTGCCTCTACCCAAGTCTGGTCTGCGGGGAGCTTCAAAGGGCAGGTCCTCTGTGCTGGCCCTCCTTCCCCTCCTGAACCCTGCGCTAGGGCTCCCCTGAGATGCAGCAGGGGCGGCAGGCACGGCCCAGGATGGTGGCGCCCCCTGGGGACCCCGCCAAGCCTCCAGAACCCAGGGAGCATTCCCACTGTGTGCAGTGGGCCTCCCTGGCTGGGTCTGCCTCGGGAGACGATGCAAGCCATGGGCTGGGGCTCCTGTCTGCCTCGCCCTGGGAAGTGCAGCTGGGGCTGAGCGGGGTGCCTGGCTTGGAGGCTCTCCCACTCCCAGGTGGGGACCCCGGCCTTGCAAGGCACATCGACACCACTGCATCACAGGGCCCTCACGCCACGGGTCTTCAGACTGCCCCCTCACTGCCCCCACGCTGGCTATGACGTGCCACAGGGACACATCGTCAGGTCGGTGGTCACCAGCTCGGGTCACGGTGGAGCACCCCCAGGCCCAGCACTGAGCAAGAGGGCACCCAGGGAGGCCGGAGTTAAGGCCTCCACAGTCTGTGGGGACCAGGCTGAGCCCCAGATTGCTGTGGGTGGGCGGGACAAGGAGCAGGGAGGGAGGGGCCGCCTCCCCACACTGTCACCAGGGCCTTGGTGTCAGAGAAGGCAGAGGCCCGGGCCTGTCCTCAGGTGGCCACAATCACGAACACTCAGCCCAGAATCTCCAGTGGGATGGGAGGTGGGCTGGGCCCCCTCCTCACTGGACTCCCCCAGGACAGGCCCATGTGGGGGGGTCCTCTGCAGACATAACTGGTTAGGATGAGATCCCCCGGGCCCTGACCCGAGGACTGATCCCTCATGGAAGGGGAGCCTGGGGACAGATGGTGGGAAGAAGCCTGAGGATGGAGGCAGGTCTCCAGGTCAAGGGCACCAGCCAGCCCTGAGCTGGGCAGAGGAACCTCCCTGCCCATGCCGGGTCTCAGACTCCAGCCTCCAGAGCTGAGGAGCCACTCGAATCTGCGTCCACCCAGCTGTCCGAGCCCATGGTGGCTGCCCTGGGAAGCTCCGAGGCCCAGCCTGCCTGGCACAGTGGGAGCTGGGAACATCCCCCCGCAGGGCGTCAAGGCCCGCCCGAGACAGGAGTGCCAACAAGAGCCTGGGTGAGTCTGGGAGGCCAGGGCACGCTGAGGGCGTGGCCCTGAGCGACGTGGGCCCACGAGGACTGCGTGGATGGGGTGTGTGCCAGGATGGTGAGCAGCCAGGCGCACTGTGGGCGGACACTGAGGCCACGGGCAGAGGAGAAGCTGAGGCTACACCCACCCAGGGTCCCCACCCGTCGCTGAGTCTGGGCAGGCACGTGAGACCCCCACCTGCTTCCCCAGCACAGGCCGGAGGACTAGTGAGGAGGCGGGAGGCCTGGCTGCTCCCTGAGATTAGGGAGGCCCTTGCTCACACCTGGCTGCCCTGTGCTCCCACCCAGGATGGGGCATCCCCAGGCGCCATGCCGCAACACCCCACACCAGGAGGCTTCGGCAGCTCAGAGCACCTGCCCAGGCCTGTCCTGGACAAGCCCAGCCAGGAGAGGCTGCCAGCAGGCACCAGGCGAGCTGCTGGGCTCGGGCAGGTGGTCCCAGCCTGGGGCCCTCATGGACGGGTGGCTCAGAGTCCAGACAAGGAGAGAGTGGGCTGGGTAGAGAGTGGGTGGTACAGGAACTCCTCGGACCCCCTTCCGGGGCCTGAGGGTCCTGAGCCTTGACCTGAAGTCACCTGGAGCCGGGATTTGGGAGGACAGCCTGGTTTGAGGAAAGGGGTCAACCTCTCGTCGACTGGCACACACGGGCCCAGGCATGGCCAACAACCTGATCCCCCTCCTGTGGTCTCCTCCCCCAGCCCTGGCCACGGCTGACACCGTGCTGTGCTGCGGGCACCCTGGTCCAAACACACGTGTGCTCACGCACCCACTGACCCTCCTCCCGCTCTGGGCCCTGGGTCCCTCCAGGGAGACCTCCAGGCCTCCAGGCAGACCTGTAACCATGGACCTGCACTGTCCCCAATTAGCACCAGCATCAGTGGCACTGTGGGACCACGGTCCACCAGCAGACCAACCCGTCTGTTCCCCTGACTTGGCTGCCTATGAACAGGGCATCTGTCCACCCTTCCTGGGGACTTTGCCCACGTGAGACAGCAGGTGTCTCCCTGCTGGGGACATGCTGGGGCTTCTCCTTGGGCTGGCCAGCAGTGTGGCCAGGCCATCCTGTGTACACCCTGGTGCTTGGAAGTGGCCCTCTGGCTAGGGCTGGAGGGCTGGTCCCAAACGGCTGAGAGCTGGCCTCCACCTGAGGGCCGGCGGGAGCCAGGCAGGACGGGTGGGTGTCAGTCGAGACAAGTTCCAAATCCCGAGGCGGAGCCCAAAGTGGGTGCTGAGTGGAGGGGGTGGTCAGGTGTCTCACAAGGCCCGGCCGCCAAAGCCCGTTTCAGGCCTCCAGGCTGAGGTGGCGGAGGGCTTCTAGAAAACACGGAGCCAGGGACAGGGCAGCCTGGGCTGGCTTTACTGGGCAGCAGTTAATGCCAAAGGCTTTGGGGCCAACCAGACTGAGCCCCAAGGAAGTTACGTGGTTCCTCTGAGCCTGATTTCCTCTTGTGTGAAACAGGTCTGCACGGGGCCTCTCTACGCCGCAGTGACCGGACAGGAACCGGAGGGTGGGCATGGAGACGCCATCAGCGGCAGCATGCTGCTACCCAGGAGGGCTGGCATGGCCTCCTCAGCCTCGGGGCAAGCAGAGGGAGGGCCCGAGGCTGTGCCCCCCCTCCCGGCAACCTGGGGCATCGAGGCGGTTCCCGTTCCTGGGAGTGGCGAGGAGAGGCTGGGCAGGGGGCTCCCGAGGGGAGGAGCAGGAGGCCAGCACTGCAGCAGGCCCGGCGGCTGCCCTGTGCAGGTGGCCCTGGAGTGGCAGCTCCCCTGGGCACCCGAGGCCTGGTCCTCGTGCTGGGATGATGAAACAGCTCCTCCTTGCAGAGCTGGAGGCTGGTGACCCCTTGGGGACCCATGCTGAGCCACATGGTGGCTTCTGTGCCTGGACAGGACAGGGCACAGAGAACCTTCTAGTCTGGGGAAGGGCAATGGCCAGGTGGCTTCTGGGCTCTGCAAGGCCACCTTTTCTGGGATGTGGGAAGGGGCATGGCCTGCAAGGATCCTCCCCTCAGAATCTGAGCTCGCCACCTGGCTGGGGTGCAGGACATCCCTACTGAGGGCGGGGCGCCCCCAGGCTAGCAGGAGGGTGCCACCCCAGGGCATGGCAGTCACAGGACAGCTGCAAGTCCTCTCTGTCCTCCAACCCCAACACTGGACCTGTAGGCCCTTCCTTTCCTGCCCTGGGCTGGGAGACCCCAACGAGGTGCCCTCCACCCCTCCCCAGCATGGTGGGTGAGAAGCAGGTCAAGCATGGGTCCAGCCCACGGGGGTTTTCTGAGGACCCGCTCAGGGCCAGCAGCCAGGCACAGCTCTGTGGTGACAACAGAGAACAAGACAGTTGCAGTCCCTGTCCCCAGGGACCCCAGTGAGGGAGCAGACACAGGACGAGTTGAGACTGGAAGGTGAGGCAGGTGCTTGGGGAACACCTGTGGCCGAGACGACCTGCTCGCTCAGGCAGAACCCTCTGGCGAGGGCTGTGATTCAGCAGGCGGCCGGCAACTCACCCAGCCGGCGCAGCGGGCAGCGTCCTGGCTAGAGGGCTGCGTGCTGCATGGGCTGGTTCCGCTGCCGCCCGGGCCTCCTTCCTCACAGGCAGCCATGGTCGCCCCTGCCTGGCCAGGCCATCCAGGGAAGTCAACGGTACCTCCAACGGGAGCCCGGCTCTTCTGACAGTGTCCTCCTCCCAGGCTGCTAAGGCCACCCACAGCATAGGGCCGCACCCCCTCCTTCTAACCTGGGGAAGTGTTGGGTGCTGCCCCACCCAGCCTGAGCCAGCTGACCCAGGGCAGATCCCCAGCAGGCCTGGCCCAGGCCCACACCCTCTGAGGAGTGAGGCTGAGGGTACCCAGGTTCCAAGGCACCCGGAGGACCATGCCACCAGGAGCCACCAGAGGGCGCTCAGTCCCAGGAGGCTGAGCCTGGTGGCACAGAGCAAGAGGGGATGCTGGGCTTGGCTGCCCCTAGGGCTGCCACTCCCCTGGGAGGTCACCCTGTTCCCTCAACTCACAGGCACCTGCAGTCTCTCCGTGCCCTGTGCCCCACAGAGTGCTCGCCTGTTCTGGGGACTGTAGAGGGGTACAGTCATAGGGCTTCTGGGGAGAGCAGCGCGCCCTCAGAGGTAACCAGCAGGGAGCGGGCAACCCTGCCCAAAGCCCAGTCCCTGTCTTACACGCCGCGGGAGGACGCTCTTGATCCCAGCTGCAGGCTCCAGTCCATGGCCAGCGTGACCCTGAAGACAGCACAGGGCAGCCACGTGCCCCAGTTGAGGGACAGCGCCCGTCATGGACAGCAGGCAAATGCTCTGCACCTGCTCCCTAACCCACTGCTGCCCACCCTGGGCAGCAACGCCCAGGCCCTGCTCCCACTCCCATCCTGCTTCTCCAGCCTGTCCTCTCTGCCCTTAGCGGCTGCCCGCTCTGCCACTCTGTGTCTAACTGGGGACAGCAGCAAGTCCATGAGGGGCATGGATGTGTTCCCGAGGGCTGTGGGCTTGATGGCTTCTCAGAAGAACTCCTCCATGACCCTAGGCTGGGGTTCGGGAGCCGCTGCTCAGCCACCGTGGTGTGGGGTGTGAGGGGTGGAGTCCCACAGGAAGGCCAGAGGTGCGGGCAGAGCACCAGCCAACCGTGAGCACAGCTGTGCCACCCTCCAGCAGAGCCCAAAGAGGTGCCCGACGCAGACTTGACGGTGACAGGCCATGTCTCCAGGAGGAGGCACAGGAAAGCCTGTCTGGGGACCTGCCAACAGAGTCAGGCTGAGGGAGATCTGTGGGTCCTGCCCCGACAGGGGGCAGAGGGCCAGAGCCTGGCTGCCCCCTGCCTCCAGCGATGATGCTCATATCTCTCATTCAAGATGCCAAAATGTGCTCATTCCACAGTCCCCAAGCCACCACCTGAGTTCAGCCCCTCCCCCAGTTTGGTCATAGCCTCTAGAGGACCCTGGCCTGCTCTGCCCTGGCTCACTGTGCCCAGGAATGCTGTGTGGACCAAGGAAGGCTCTGCATGTTCTTGAGAGTGAAGCCTGGGGTCTGCCCTGAGGACACCAGGTCCCACAGTCCCAAGCTCACGTACAATTCTGTTCCCCAAGCTCCTCCAGCCGGCAGGGACGGGAGAGGAAGGGCAGTTCATCAGGCAGCTGCAGGGCCGAGGCTGCGCCAGGAGGGCCGCTCTTCTTACAAAGAGATGACAAGGCCCCTGGGCGCGATCCAAGGCCCGGACCACCTGCAGCTGGGCTCGCGGCTTCGGCGGCCCTGTGCGCGGGGGGCTGGGGCGCCAGCGGGCACAAGTTCGTCGGCAGGAATCCCTGCGAGCCATGGCACGGGTCTCACAGAAGCGCACTGCTCGCTCACCGCTTCTCCCACCACCCAGCATGAGAGGATCTGCCCACAAAACCCACCCAGGCTGGCGCTGCTGGGGACCTTGCGGGAAACCCTGGGCAGGACCCCTGACTCTCCCGGCGAGGTCCGCACAGAGGAATCTCTAGTTTCAGGATACGGGGTCATCGGCGCCCAAACCCCACCGCGCCGAGACCCGGCAGCGCCCTGGCAGGCGGCCCCGCAGCTCCCGCTTGCCCCACGGCGAGGGCGGCCGGCACGCTGCCCCAGAGCTGGACTGCCGCCCTGCCAGCGCACTAGGCCGAACAGGCTGCCCCGAAGGAGCGCACCGCGCGAGGGGGATGGAGGGAGGCGAGAACAACTCGGGGATGGGGCCCACGCGCCTGTTGGGGGCCGGCGGACGACCAGGCCGAGCCGAGGTATGGGGCGAGGACCGTGGGGATACAGGCGAGCGGAGGCGCAGGGAGTCACTCGGAGCCCGGGCAGTCGGGCGCAGGCGGCGGGCTCCAGTGCCTGGGACAAGTGATCGCGCAGGGCAGACGAGAGGGAGGGCAGGGGGCGCAGAGACCTCTGGCGCCCTGGGGTCCGGGGCCCGCAGCTGGGCCCTGCGCCGCGCCCTCACTCACCCGAGATCTCCGCCTGGGGCACGTCGCTCAGGCTGAAGCCCTTGGCCCCGTAGATCTGGCGGACTTCGCTGCAGCTCCGGCTCTTGCTGGCAGGGTCCCCGCGGGCGCAAGCGACGAGCGCGGCGGCCGCGCACAGCAGCCACCAGCCTCGGGCCCGGAGCTCCATGGCGGGGCCGGCGGCGCCCCCGGCCGCCTGCGAGCGCCTCTCTCGGATCCCGGCTAGCCCCGCGCAGTCCCCGCCCGGGAAGGGCAGAGCCAAGGTCCCGGCGCGCACCGCTCGCGGTCCTGAGGTGGCGGGGCCCAGAGGCGGAGACAACAAAAGCCGGCTGGGGCGCGCGGGGCGCGAGGTCCGGCCGCTCGGTCGGGCCGCCTAGAGCGCGGCAGGCGAGCGCGCAGTCCCAGCTCGGCGCCTCCCCCGCCGCCGGCCCGGCCCCTCCGCGGCCGCGGGAGAGGGGCGGGGCGGGGCGGGGAGCGCAGGGAGGGAGGAGGGGAGCACCCGGCGGGGCGGGGCGGGGCGCGGCGCGGGGGCGCGATCGGGGCGCACCGTGCTCTCCGTGGCTCTGGGGGATGTGCAGGCCCGCCCCGCCCGCACAGATCTATCGACCGCTTGGGTGAAGCAGAAAGACCAAGGGAGCGCAAAGGCTGCGTCCGGGGTCCCCGAGGGCGGGCCCCTACGCCCAGCGCCCAGGGCGGCGGCACCACCTGTGGGGGTGGGGGCGTGGGCGGGGGGGCCGCTGAGGCAGGGCTTCCCCCGCCGGACGTGACATCACGCCCTCCGCGCGCCAATCAGGGTCCTCCCCGCCCCCAGCCGAAATCTGCACGGCTCCCGGCTTCCCCATCCCTGGCTTGGCTGGGCTTCCTGCACCCTAGCGGAGCGCGGTGCGCGCCAGCTCCCGCGGCGCCGGTTCCCCTATGCCGCGCTGCGTACCTCCGTCCGCCGCCTGCCTCCTCGCCTGCACCCAGTGCCAGTCCTCCCTTCCCCGTCCTCTCCAGCAGCCTCTGCTTGCCACAGTTCACACCTGATGTTTTGTGGGGGAGGGTGGGAGCTGTTCGCGGGAAACTGGCCCAGACACTAGCCCTCGCCTGCTCTCAGCCTGCGTAGAGGCAGTCGTTGGAGATTATCCGCCGTGTTTTGGTCACATCCACGTGACTCTGGATGCTCAAGAAACAAAAGCGTTGGGGCAGAGGCGGGTCTGTAGGCTTGGCTGCCAGGTGGCAGTCGGTGACCTCTGGAGAAGGGGTAGGTGGGACTTACAGGTCCGATTGTGGAGGAGTGAGGGCGGTTGGGCTCCTCGCAGGGCAGGCGGTGCCCTTAGCTGCAGAGGCAGGACGGCGGGATGGTCCGTGGTAAGGGGGTGGGGGTGCCCAGGGCACTCCCCATTAGTGCTGGAGTCTGGCCGGCTTCGCTTCTTCCATGCTGTGGTCCCGTCCCCCTTTCCCTCCTGTGTTTTCCCCTCTGCCGGGTGGGTGAAGGACCCTGAGACCACCATGACCTGGGCCAGTTCAATCGCTGGACATGGAGGAGAGCCCATGAGTTGGCACCCTCGGGGCCCATAGCCGGGTTCCTGCCCTGCCCCCAGAAAAGGCTCCTCCTGGGTAGAGACACTGAGTCACTGCTTGAGAGGCAGGTGGTGGGGCCCCAATCCAAGGGTACAGATCTGCCCTCCCCCACCTTCCCGCCTCTGTGTCACATTTTGTGACTTGCAGATCATGCGCTGCGTGCTCAGGCCAGCTTCTCCTTGCCTGGGCCTGGCGGACTCCCCTTCGCCCGCCTTAGGCTGCCTGGCTGCTCCTCCATCCCAGCTGGCAGAACCTGCCCAGGCTCCCTGTCTCTGCATGGAGAGTCTGACCTCTGCCACATGCCAGGGGTCAGGCAGGACCCAGCTGGCCTAGGAATCCAGACAAGGGGGTAAACCCTGACTGATGGGGTCACTGCCTTGGCTCCCAGCTTCCTTTTATCCTGGTGAGGTATCCCTCTGGACCAGCCCCCAGGCTGTCCTGCAGAGGAAACTGCCCTGTGTCTGCTCGTTCTGTGCCCATTCTCACGATGTCAGGGGAAGTGGTGAGTGAGCAGCACAGGTCCCTGGAGAATGGCCCTGGGTGAGGAAACCCACAGGCCGCAGGTGTGGATGGGGCAGGACCCGAGCGGCCCCTCCCTGGCTGAGGGTCAGGGGCTCTTGCTGGTCCTTCCCGTGGTGTCCTTGGTGTTGTGTGACTTCATAGTACTCAGCCTTCACCCACGAGGGAGTGCAGAGCCAGGGCCGTCCCTGGGTAAGAGAATGAACTGGGACCCATCAGGGCTCATGGTCACTAGTCACAGCGTGAGCTGGCCATCACCTTCCCGCCCTCATCTCCCAGGGAGATCAAGGGAGGGGTTCTGACTGCAGAGCTCCGTATGACGTGTGGTCCCTGCCACATGCAGAAAGAGCTGCCTGCCACCGTGACCCAGCTGCTGGGAGGCCCACGCCCAGAGAAGTCTTGCTTCCCCGGGGGTAGAACCATCGTGAGGGGCCCCACCGTGGTATCCGCCCTCTGCCAAGATGGAGCTTAGGTCAAGGGGCAGGGACAGGCAAGATAGTCCTCTCAGCTCAAGGTGGACCAGGACCTGCCTGAGAGCCTGGAAGAAAAGGAGCAAGGAGGCCTGGCAGGACCCAGCAGGCAGGACCCCAGTGGTCAAGGAGGCCCGGCTGACGCTGCCCAGACGCAGGTGCAGAAGAGCCGCCTCTTGGTCCCAGCCTTGGTGCTCCCCTTTCTCCAGCTGTCCCCACCCACGGAGCTCCCGGGTGAGGCCACACTGCCCTGCTTGCCCCGGGCTGTGGAGCTGTAGCCCTGACCCAGGACAGCTCAGGAGGTGTGACCTGGGACCAAGCCTCCAGGTGCACACTTGGGGAACACAGTGAGTCTCCCGTGGTCCCTATAGAGGACCTCCCACCAGCCAGGCAGGGCACAGCTTGGCACCAGCCCCTTGGGGCATTGGGGACTAGCGCCAGGTTCCACTTGGGAGGGCCCCAGCCCTTGGCAGTCTGGGCCGGGGGTTCCCAAGGTGGAGGACTCTGGGAGGTGACGTGCTCAGCGTGCTGCGGCTGCGGCACACGGGACAGATCCATGGCAGGTCTGGGGGCTCACTTGCCCTCAGTGTGCCATGGCCACATGCTGCTGGCCACCACGACCAAACCACCCTGCGGTCCTGGGACTGTGTGGGCACAGGTGTGTGACAGAGGAGGAGCTGCGTCCACCTGGCTGGTCTGCCGGGTGCTGACCTGGGCGGGAGGCTGAGGAGAAAATGCCCTTAGTTGTCTAGGTGGAGAGGGGCAGTGCCCAGCCCCACCGGGGGCACAGCAGCCTGTTCCCAGTTCCCAGTGCCTTCGAGGAGTGCCCCCAAACCCTGAAGGGCCAGTGTGGGGGTGAGGTGCCCAGCCCTGCTGCTTGGGGTGGGGCTTGGCCATGGGTTCCTGGTTCGTGGCGGGCAGCAGCCTGCTTCCCCAACAAGGGCTCAGCTTCCGCTCCGTGGAGCTCCTGGGCTTGCGCTCCCTTCTCCCAGCATTGGAGTGAACGGGTTTCATTTTCTGTTGCACTGTGACCGTCTTTGAGTAACTTCAAAGGCAAATTTCCAGAGACTGAGCAATTGAAGTCACTGCCATGCATTATGTGCTGTTCACGAATTCACTGCTGGGGACATCCCTGCTGGCAAGGGCCAGGTCCTGGTGGTAGTGAAATGCGGAGAGGGTTGAGGGGGCCAGTGCATCTAGGCAGCTGGGGTCAGAGGGCATGTGCTGGGGCCAAGTTATGGCACGGACCTGCTGGGCACCCAGGAGGTGTGGTGTCCTGGGAGACTGCAGGAGACATAGGTCCCCACACCTCTTAAGGGCCTGGGAGCACTGGGGCATCATCCTGAGGGAGGAAGTGGACACCACAGGGTGTGGCCAGTGGAGAGGAGGGTGGCCCTGAGCAACAGGCAGCCCTGGGCAGCACAGGGGAGGGGCTGCCACCTCTTTTTCCAGAAATCTTTCTGCAAAGGATGATTGGGGTCCTTGCTGGAAGGAAGGAGGTTCTGAGCAGGTCTGCAGGGTGTGGTGACAGGAGGAGGAGCTGCCCTGGGGCCTTTGCTGGCCTCTGGGGCCACCACCTCCAGGGTGCTGGTGTGCACCCTCCTCCCTTTTCATGCTTGGGGAACACAGTGTAGGGCCACAGTCTGTGGTCCCTGCCAAGGACCTCTGCCCAGCACAGACCCTCTGAATGGTTCCTGTGTGGGTTCTGGGAGGTCGGTGCTGGGCCCTGCCCAGCTGGAACACTTAGTAGGTCTCTGGAATGTCCCAGGCCTGGGCCAGGTCCCCAGTTCAGAGAATGGGCTTCGAGTCTGAACTCTGGGGCTGTCCTGAGGAGTGGGCGTGGGTGCCCCAGGGTTTTCAGGCCACAAAACATGATGCCATTCTTCTCAAGGGTGGTCCTGTGCCCACCCTCCAAAGCCCGTGCCCCAGGGCGCTCAACTCCAAGGCAGCGTGCTTTGGCAGCTGCTCCGCTCTGCTGAGTCCTGAGACCCTTTGATCAGCTGAAGTCTGGGCAAGTCCTCCAGGCGGCCAGGGAAGGCCCGCTCAGAGCGCAGCCGGGCCACCCACGTGGGCTGCCTTTGTCCTCTAGGCCTGACGCCCGTCTCTCTGGTCTGAGCACCCTGGCAACAGAAGATGACCCCAAGTAGCCATGCCAGCTGGGCCTGGCCTCCCTGGCGCTGTTTTTCTGTGCACCCCAGCCCCCCGGTCCTGACTCTGGCCGTGTCCTGGTGAGGAAAGAGGAAGTCTGGAAGTGGCTCTGGGCCGGTCTGAGTACTGGCTAGGCACAGCACAGTCTGCCCAGGGAGGACGCGGTAGGCAGCCACTGCACCACACCAGGAGCCCCCACATAGCTCTCGTACCTTCTGCTCTCCCTCCTCATAGCTTCTGCTTGCCCTCTGTCCACCTCTTCCCACCTGGACTGTGGCTGGCTTCTGGCCTCTTCCTTCTGCAATCCACGTGACCTGACTGATCGTACTAAACCAACTTCCATCACAAGCCAGCAAGGACTCTGCCTACAGACGGGGTGCAGGATCCCTTGCCTGCCTGTGAGACCAGCCCTCCAAGCCCTGCCCAGCTCAGGAAGGACGGTTCCGCCCTGCCCACTCAGACTCCAGCTTCTCCGCACACCTTTCCCTCAGGTAGGGATGGCCTGATGTTGCTTCCAGCCCAGAGGTTTGGAGCCAGAGGGTTTTGGGTCATGCAGACAGAGCTCCTGAACCCTCGAGGGGCCGGAAGGTCTTCCTGTGCCTCTGGTGGGATGGACAAGGCTATCAGCAGGCCTGGACTCGGGTTTGCTCTTCCCCCAAACAGGACAATTTCCAGAACAAGGTCAATTGAAATGTCCTCTGCTGTGTTCTAAGTGGAAGGATGTGCCGCTGAAGTGCTGGGCACGTGAAGGACAGTGCTGTCCAGAGCACCAGCCACCTGCCCACACACCCAGCCCCAGGACCAGGGTCCACTATGAGGTTGGAGGGGAGCTGGTGTCCAGTGATCAGCTGTGAAACAGGGCACTCTGGCTCTGGGGAGTTGTTCTTCTGTTTCATTTCTTGTTTTGTGGGTCAAGTGCAGCTGGACTTCTCCGGCTGTGCCAGGGCATGTGGTGGGTGCCCGGCGCCTTTACATGCTTTCTCTCCCTGCAAGGGATGAGGCCACCCAGCAACACCAGAGTCCAGTGAGCTTGGCAGGGTGGCCGCCTGGCCTCCATGCACCCTGCTCTCTTGCCCTGTGTCTTCAGAGCTCCCGTAAGGTGTGAGCCCCGCACTCATCTCATGGGCCAAGATGCCAGAATGCATGGCCACTGGCTCTGGACGAGGCCCGCACTTCCTCAAGTGCTGGAGCTCAGAGCTCCCTCACTGGGCCTGTCCCTGATGGCGCTGCTCTCGCTGAGGGTGCCGAGGGGGTGTCAGCTGGCATGCCCAGGGTCTTCCTCAAGAAGGGTCACTTCAGGAGGAGCTGGTCATAGGGCAGGGCCACCCCTGCCAGCCAGCCACAGGGGAGAAGAGAACGACAGTGGACACCTGCCCCCTCCTTTGTTCAGGAGCCCAGGCCTTGGTGGCACTGGTGACAGCCCACAGGCTGGAGGGGTGGCCGCCCACCTGGCTGAGGAGGACCAGGCTCACATCTGGTCAAGGCTGGCCCCCCAAGGCCCCGGACCGGCTGTGCTGTGTGATGTTGGCCTGGGTATGGGCTCACAGGAAGACCTTCTCCTGAGGGCAGGTGTTGCCAGGGCCCACGAAGCAGGAGGCTGAGCCCCTGGGAGGGGAGGCACTGTCAGGACTGGGGCCACTGCAGGGGACACTGGGGCTCTGCGTGCCTCTCTGTGAGCAGCAGCATCCTGCCTGGGCTGAACCAGGATGCGCCATCTCAGGCAGCAGCTCCAGGGGGAGGGTGGAGCCCCTGAGGCTGGTGGAAGGCCTCCTTCAGGGACAGGAACAGGATGCTGGTCCCAGTAGGGCAGGGGCAGCCGGTCTCATCCCGTCCTGCAGCCACAGGTGTGCCTGGAGGTGGAGGAAGGCCTGGCCTCTGCGGTTGGTTACAGGCAGCTGCAGGCCGGGAGTGGTGAGAGGAGCAGGTTTGGAGCAAGACATGGCCGGCCCAGGAATTGGGCAAGAGGAGAGTCTGCTGACCACAGCCTGTGGCAGTGACCTGGCCCCGGGGGTCTGCCCTACAGCCCAGCCAGCCCACAGCTGCAGCCTCGGGGTTTCTGGTGGGTAGCACGTGGTCAAGCAGGGGCAGGAGGTACCCCTCCAGCTGGCTCTTGGCTCCTGTCCTTCAAGACTGTCTGGCGGGCTGGGGACATAGCTCAGCTGGTAGAGTGCTTACCTTGCAAGCACAAGGTCCTGGGTTCAATCCCCAGCACCGCAAAAAAAAAAAAATTAAAATAAATAAATAAATAAATAAAATTTAGCTGGGCGTGGTGGCGCACGCCTGTAATCCCAGCACCTGGGAGGCTGAGGCAGAAGGATTGTGAGGTCAAAGGCAGCCTCAGCAACTTAGCAAGGCCCTAAGCAGCTCAGTGAGACCCTGTCTCTAAATAAAATACAAAATAGGGCTGGGGATGTGGCTCAGTGGTGGAGTGCCCCTGGGTTCAATCCCTGGTTCCAAAAAAAGAAAAAAAAAAGACTGTCTGGAAACGGTGTCATCAGAGAGGGGACAGACAGGGCCGCCTCATGCCTTCAGAGGGGCCAATACCAAACTGCTCCCAAGGCCTGAGATGGGGCTGCAGCTGGCCACACCCTTGGACACCCACCTTCGGACCTCACTTCAGGCGGTCCCATGGTTCCCAGGCAGATGGAGGGCACCCAGAAGGGGTGAATAGCCCTGGACAGCCAGGAAAGGAAAAACAAGGCTGGAGAAGTCACATTTCCCAATTCCAAACTCGCCACCAAGCTATAGTAATCAAACCGTGTGGAACCGGCGTGAAGACGGGCCTGCCGACGGGCCCGGTAGAGTTCAGAGGGAAAGCCATACATCTGTAGTCAGCTGGTGTAGACAGGCGCCAAGACCACGGTGCAGGAGAGAACAGCCTCTTGAACCAGGGGGTGGAGACCTGAGTGGACCCTCCCTCACGCCAGACCAGGGATGCCCACACAGGGGATCCTCCTCCAAGAGCTGAGACCATAAAACTCTTAGAAGAAAATGCTGGGAGTGGTCCCGACTCAGGATTCAGCCGGGGGGGTCTTGGTCATGACATCAAAGAGCAAGTGGCAAAGGAAAATCAGATCGTTAGACTTAGACGAACATGGACGCAGGGCACTGAGGTTGACGGCCAGGAGGGTGGACCGCAGCCCACGGGGGGGCGAGAAGGCTTGCAGATCCACCCTGGAAGGGCCTGGTTTTCAGAATATATAAAGAACTTTCACAGCTCAACAGAAAAAGGCTAATTCTAGCAAGGACAGAGGATTGGAATAGCCACGTTTCCCAGGACGATACACAAATGGCTTTAAAGTGGCCTCTCTCCTTCTGTGAGCTTTCCCCAGTAAGAGGCAGGGCTCGGCCTACGGCGTGAGCTGGCGATTCATGTGGAGCCTGGGAGCAGAGCCTCGTCCTCCCCTCTGGAGTGGGCACAGCACCCTGTCCCCAAGAGCTGTCACTTGGGGACTCAGGCAAGAACCCTAGGACCTGACCTGAAATGCCCGGCAGAACCAGACATCTGACAAGCAGGACCTGAAGAGCAGGACAGGGCCTTGGGGACCTCAATGAGAAGCCGGTGCTGTCTATATTGGAGGACCCCAGAATTGTCCACAAGTTGCCCCTGGCCAGTGTCCTGGGCAAAGGACTCACCAAGATGGTTAGGGCAGTCATCCTGCATTTCCCTCCACCTTGCAAGCTAGAATTTCTTGGGTACAGGAGGGTCAGGAGGCTGATGGGAGGGTGCCTCCTGCCTCTTCCTGTCAGCCACAGTGAGGCTCCTTGCAAAGGCCAGCGCTGGTCCTGACTTCCCGGCACATGGTCAGGAGCCCTTGCTGCAGGACAGGCAGTGCTTTGAGGGGCAAGCATCCTCCCGTAGCCCTCAGCTCATCAGGACCTGCAGAAGCTGGGGTTGTCTGGTCTCCATCCCTTGGAAGCCTTGGGAGTGGCCCCGTGTGAGGGCCCACTGGGGCCCCTGCCAGCGGCTCACTCAGGGCAAGGGGCAAGGAGCGCTGGAGCTCAGGACGGCTCCTCGGGCTCCCGGAGAGGCCAGGTTGTATTTTGGGTTTTGGACCCACTGCAGAGAAGTCCATACTTTCCTAACAAGACCATGTCACCAAGAAGTCAGGTTGCCATTGAGGCCCAGCTGTGGTCTGGAGGATTGTGTCCCTCCCAAACTCAGTCTCCAGCACAACGGTCTGGGGTGTGTGGCTCAGTGGAGGTCAGCGCCTCTCTGGGAAGGGCATGTGGGAGTGAGTTTGCTGTCTTCTCTCTGCCCCCTGAGACATGGTGTCCTCCCCCACAGAAGCCTTCAAGGTACCTCCGGGAGCACCGAGCCGCTCACTGGCACCCCGCCTCCCGGCGCCTGGGTCTGGGCTTCCTGTCCCCCAGGTGTCAGGAATGTACTTGTGCCCTTGGCAGATCACCCAGTGTGTGGCTGGCTCCCGTAGCAGCACCACAGGGTTCGGATCAGAGGTTGTGGGCCCTGCAGGCCTCGGGCAGGCCGGAGGGAGCTGACGCGGGAGCAGTGAAAGGCGAGGCCGGAAGAACCCTGGGCAGACTGACGTTTGGGTTTCTTATTGAAGAGGCACCAGCCAGGCTCGGGTCCCAGCTGAGCGGGGCCCGTGCTGCCAGGAAGCGCATATTATTGAACAGCCACGAGGTCCTGCGCTTCCTGGCGCTCACTGGACACCGAGGTTGCCAGGGGTTGAGAATTGTCATTGATGAGTGTAATTAAAACTACTGAAGGAATAGGGATAAGAGAGACTGATCGCACAGTGACCCTCCTGTCGGTGGGGGTATGTCCCAAGACCCCCGTGAATGCCCCCAACCGTGTAATGCTGTGTACCCTTGGCATTGTGTCCAGGTGTGGTTGTGTGTGTGTGTGTGGGGGGGGGGTGTTGTTTCCTGTACACACTAGGACCAAGTCGGACTAGCAGCCAGGTGGAAGGGCCCTGACCACACATTGCAGGGGGAGGTCAGTGGGTGTGGCCTGTGTCTCCCTGAGCCCAGTGCTCAGCAGGCCCTGTGGTGACCGCCCTGCAATGTGCGGAGGTTGTGGTCCAGCCTGAGGACTCACGGGCTGGGCCTGCAGGGACATCTTCACATCTTTGTGTCACCCAGAACTTTAAATGCATTTTAAAACTGTCATTTTTTTCTGGAATTTTCTATCTAACGGTCGAGTGTGGGTGACTGCAACAGGACAAAGCTAAACCACGGATAAGGGGGACTCCTGACGTGAAAGATGGGTGTGTTTTTGAAGAGGAAATGTGTAAGAGGTGTGTGAAAAAGAGGAATGGTGTTGTAAAGCAAAATTGCTGATTATTCCAGAATAAATAAAAAAGGAAGAAGAAGAAGAAAAAAAGAACTAAGGTAAAGCCTGAGCAGATGTCGGAGGGGATTGTATGTGTGGCCAGAGTGCTGAGACTAGACGGGTTCTATTTATGCTTTTAGACACAAGCCCATAACGCACCGACGTGAAGTTGGAGTTGGCTTCCTGTCTGTACAGCCCTGATTAGAGTTGCCTTGTAGGATGGATCTGATCTCGACTATGATTTTTCTCCTTTGCCTTTTAAGCAATTGGCCTAGGAAACAAACGTTGTGTATTTATCAATTTCTCACACTACACGTTGTCTTGTATTAGGTCTTTCATCTTTTAAGAAAAGTGGATTTTCCCACGTTGAGAGAGCTAAGCTCTCTGTACGCTGTGCGACTTTCCGCATTTGCCTTTAAAACCTTTTGCCATTTTCGTTTGGCTTACAGTGAACTCTGATCCTATTCAGCTGAGTGTTTCAAAGCTTTTGATGTTTTTTGAGAGCGCCCCAAATCAAATCCTAACCTACATTCTTTTCGCCTTGAATTAACTCTGGGAGCTCCCAGAAGGGCCCCCAGAATATTTAAAAGCAACTTTTTTCTCTCCTTAGGAAGGAGACTCTGGCAGGGGCACAGCTCCACGGCAGAGCCCTGGCCAGCATGTGGCAGGCCTGGGTCTACCCAGCACCACAACAGCGACAGCCCAGGAGAGAGCGCTGGGCTGGATGTCCTTATTGGACGTCACAGAACACCCAAGGGACCTGCGAGCAGCAGGGTTGCTGAGCCTCCGTCAGTCATATTTATTATTGACATTAGTGTTCCAGAAAGGGCATGAAATTCCTAGAGTCGATATATCCTGCTATGCTGTTAACAATTACTAGGTTAAAAAGCTCTATGCCAAAGAAGGGACAGATTTCCACCCGAAGACTTGGAAAGCAGCTCTGATTCAAAATTGCAAGATATTCACAAAAAAACCCCTGAGAAGTACAAGTGTCTGATGATTTTTTAATCATACCATTGGACTGAGTAAGGGTTCTGAAACTCTAGCGGAAAGCTGACGGAGTCACACTGCCGCTCCCCAAATACAGAGCTCGGTGGGAATTCGTGTTGTGGGACTGAATTCACAGAGGAGAGTGATTATAATTTTTACGACTTTTTGTTTGAAGTCTTGCTCTTTAGAGTTAAGGAAGCTTTTATCTCTTTCGTCTTAAGCTCTCCACAACTCACAACAATTTGATAAAATTACTCTTTTGTAAAACAAACCAAACAACTCCCCACTCGACCTCGCCTTGCCTGCGACGGGTGCGGCTGAGGCCCAGTGAGGACTGTGTGACAGCCCATAACGGGCTCCGGTGGCTTCTCAGCCTGGACCGGTTTAAAGGTCTAATCTGAGTCTGCTCATCACCCGATAGTTTTAAGAACTAAGGCTCACTGACCCTACGTCATGGAAACCCTCTGGGTGTTACCCAAGCTTGGACCACGGTGGCGATCGTGACCCACAGTAATGTCACGTTCAGTGAAACCTGACTTCACAAAAGATCAACTGTCTTTTTTTTGTAAATATGGGAGTGAGTAGGAAAGAGATGGTATTTCCATGTAAAACTCTAGTGTACCAACAACCAAATTCCCTGCTGTTCATTTTCTTTGAGGTTTTAAACTCTGAAAACTGGGTGAATCTGGCCTTTTTCTAGATTGACTAAAAGCTAAAACTACCCTTTTCCTAAGCCCTGAGGGCTGAAGCTGGATGCTGACTAAGCTTCAGAGGGATCCCCACCACTCACGCAAGGCCAGGAGGGCCTGCGGCAGCGCCACCCAGGCGCTGGCCGGCACCCACTGCCTGCCTGGTGGCACTCAGCTGTGCCCTCTGTCCACCACCTGGTGTGGTGCTTCACATGCAGACAGAGACCTCGGTGCCACCGCCAGACTGGAAGACTGAGGTCACAATGGCTCCACATAGTAACTCCGTCTCCTTTTGTTTCACTGAGCGATCCCTGGAGTTCCGGAAGTGAGGCGGTCCCACTCCAGACACCGGCTCTGCCGCCAGCCCGGCAGCTCAGCCCGAGGGGCTGGGCTCTGTGGGCGGGAAGCGTCTCCGTGGAAGACCTAGGAATCTGTCACCCCGATTTAGGAGGTCGTTCGCCAGGCAGGTGCCACCCCACCGCTGTTCCCTTCAACTGTGGACTCTTGGGACTCTCCGCCCGGGGCTTCTGATCCCCGGGACCCCTGCTCTGGGGGCTGCGGTTCCTGGCTGTTTACCCGCGTGGGCCTCGCCTGCACTCCCCAGCCCGCAGTGCTTCCCCGCACAGGATGCCCTCAGAGTCAGTGACCAGGAGGCTCACAGCCGGGCGGCTGCTGTGGGTGCGGTGCCCCCTGACCTCATGATAGCATCTGTGTGACTCTGTCCCAGTGAGAGTCAGTGGTGGTGACTCAGCCTCGTGTTCCTGTGGAGTCACGGTCTCAGCTTGCCGGGAGGACGCCCCAAAGCAGGAGTTATCACAAGGCAGCTGGAGGCCCGGCCCCCGGAGTCTCTCACAGAGCCGGGTAGGCAGGCGGCCACGCACCTGGATGGATCCGGGAACCTGAGCCCAACTGAGCTCTTTCTCCTGAACACCTTTGTTCACAGAGTGGACCTCAGGGTCACCCGTTCAGAAGTAGCCGACAAGCTCGAGATTCCCTAACCAGGTGGAGGAAGGCTGCTGTAGCTGGGAGCGGTGGCTTCCTCTTTGCTCCTGGGCCATCCGGTGACAGCGTCTCCTGCTGGCCCTTCTGCTGAGGTCCTGACCGTCCTGGGTTGGAGCTGCCCCGTCCTGGGGCATCCCTTGCTTAGGTGAACTCTTTACAGCGTTCCTGTATGTTCCAGTGACCTGCGTGTCTAGGACATTGGTCACCCAGGGTGACGTGCAGTTTCTGCTCTACCTGACCCTCAGGGCGTCCTGTCCTGCGCTCGCCCTTCCGCCTTCCCACCTGACGGCTCTGTGCTCCAGGGGGGTGCGGCACCCCGGGCCAGCTCTGCTGTGCTCCAGAGCCGTGTTGGTCTTCAGCAGAGTGGCGCTGCGGGACCATGGGCTCTGTGTGGGCACGTGTGGCCACGGATAGGCCACCAGAAGGCAGTGCTGGGGTGCTGAGCAGTGGGGCACGGTTCCCTTTGAGGTGATCCGGCCACGTCGTCCTGCCCTGCGTGGAGAGGAGTCTGTCTGGGGAAACACCGCCGTACGGTCTGGTTTCCATGTGGGGCTGAGACTGCCCTCCGAGCCGCCCGCTGCTCCTGGAGGTGAGCCCGGAGAGGGGCTTGTGACCACCCTGTGTGTTTCTACGGGGGTCCACCTGAGGCCTTGCCATTGTCGCCTTCCCATGTGGTCTTTCCTGCACTGATGTTTGAAGCGCTCTGCAAGCCCTTCCGGGTTAAGGACAGGTTCTTCGAGGCTCCGCGCTGCTCACGTCTCTCTCCCTGGGTGCGTCCTGCCAGGCTGGACTGCTTCTAGATGCTCCTGTCGATCTTTCTGCGATCCTCGGGCAGAGGCCACACGGTGTGACTTAGGGTCGTAGGATATTCACCCTTATTTTAGAATGTCTTGGCCATTCTTCAGACGTTCTCCTGCATCTCCTGCGTCTGAATGTTGGGTTTGACCCGTCAAAGCCCAGTATCAGGCGGAGGAGGGTCACCCTGACTTTCTGGACCAGCCCGACATCCAGGAGCCCATGGATCTCAAAACTCTCCATCGGTGCGGTTTATTTCATTGCTTTCTGTCAGGTTTGACGACGTCCATTGTCCAGGCCTTTCTGCATCTTCTCAGTCGTCTCTAGATGTCCACATTCTGGCTGTCACGAGCCATGTTTTTGGCAATGCATTTCATTGGCCTTTGCTGTGCGTGGGAGGGTTGGTGAGGGTTGATCCTTTAACCCACAGCTTTGCTAAGGTACCTCAGGAGTCCTAATGCTTTCTGGTTAACACTTTCTGATTCCTTAGGTAGAAGATCACATCACTTATGATCAGAGATAACTTGATCTTTTTCTTTCCAAATGTTTGTGACTTTCTTTAAAAAAAAAAAAAAAGGTTCTACCCTGATTAGGATCTCTAGTATTTAAGTAGAAAGATGTTGGTCGGGATGAGGATCCCTGTCTTTTCTCCTGACATTAAGGGACATATTTTGAAAAGTTTTGCCATTAAGCTTGATGCTGATTGAAGATTTGTAAAAGAAATCTTTATCAAATGTGTGAAGTTTTCCTTTTACTCTTTTCTGCCATGAGGTTTCTTTTGGAAGTTTCAGCAGGGAAGAACGTGGATGCTGTTCCACACTGGTGTCCCCAATCACACGGGCGTTTTCTTCTCGTTCCTCGGGGTGATGAGTGGCACCATCCTCGCAGTCCAGGACTGGACCCCACCTGAAGTAGGAGCACTGGACAGACTTGCTATGGCCAGCCCTCAAGCCTGCCCTCTCCGGGGCGTGCAGGCCTCTCCTCTGGCATGATCTCCTTGGGCTTAGCACAGGTCCATGTTCTGTGACATCGTCCCCACCTTGTTCTGGGGCTGGGCATGAATGGCAGTCTTTCTCGTCCAGCATGAGGGCCCCTGGTCTATCTTCCCAGCTGCTTCTGGGCCTGGACAGCCTCAGCCTGGCATGTGCCCTGTGCCAAGGCCTGCTCCATCCTCCTCTGGGCTTCCTGTGGCCTTCTCCATGTCCTTGATCAGCATTGCCTCGGCCTCCCACTCTGCCTTCCTGCCTCAGGGGCCTGCTGGCCGTGGCCTTTCCCAGGGGCAGTGCTCTAGGTGGGCTGCACCTCCTCCCCCCGCCAGGGAGGAAGGCACCTGTGTGAGTGAGTCCTGGCCACTTGGAGGGGTCAAACCTGTTCCTCCTGCCTCTCGAGTGTCCCTGTCTCGGGCACCCTAGATGGGAGGAGTCACACCCATGCCCTGCCGTGAGTCCAGGGTCTGCATGGTCCTCTACCTCATGTTGTAAGGCTGGTCCTCTGGGAGGTCACACCTGGAGACTCAGCACTGGGTGCTGCCAGGGCCGGCTTCAGGAGGCCCGAGTGAGCTCCAGGAGCTGGTGTGGGCTCCGCGGCCCGTGTGCTCTGCAGGCACCGCAGCTCAGCTTCTGGAAGAGCTCGGAGCGGGGCTCAGCAGAAGGCAGACGCCGCCCTTAAACCTCTCAGAAACCGCTGCTCAAAATTGTTGACGCTTGGCTCCCAGCCCTGGGAACAGGCCGGACGGCCTTGTCATTACATGTGGGCGTGTGGCTGAGCAGCCACGGGGTGTGGTGCCTATCTGCAGAGGCTTGGGGCCTTGCAGGGGCTGACCATCCCCATGGAAAGCCACAGAGAGCTCGCTCATGCCAGGGCACTCGGCCCAGGGAGGACCTCGTCAGCACATGCTGAGAGGACTACTGGGCAGCAGAACTGGGCCCAGGACCTTGCTGGCCTGTCCTCAGAGCCCCTCTGGGTCCCACTGCCAGGCTGGTTCATGCCTCTGGTTTGGGTCTGCCTCCTGGCCAGAGAGGCCGCTTTCTGTCCTTAATTCTCCTGCCCTCCTGTCTCCTGAGTCCCCTCCCCTGAGGCCAGCCACGCCCCTGAGGCCTCTAGCCTCCAGCCTCTGCCCTGAAATGCACCAGCCCCAGTCCATGTGCCCCAGTGGTGCTGAGCCGCTGGGCCCCGGGTGCTGACTGCCCGTCTGCCCCTCCTGGGCACACCAAGGGGCTCCGGGAAGGCCTGTGAGAGGCGTGAGCGCCTGGGTGGAGGTGAGGCTCAGGAGCCCCTGGCAGGCTGCCCGCCACTCTTCCCCCAGCTGGGGTTCCCAGACGCTGGCCCTGTTGGCCTGGTAGCCCAGGGTCTCTGCAGGCCTCACCTGGCCTCTGGTGGCCTGAGCCTGGCTGGCTCTGACTCTTTTCAGAGACTATCTCATTGGCAGACATGAAATAAAATAGAGTGGGATTTCATGAAGCTCCGGAGGAGGCTTGTGAGGCTGCTGGTGACTCTGATGGCCACGGCCGTCAGCCCACAGACCACGGCTCCCTCGGAATGCACGGTGGTTTTGTCTCTTGTGCTTTTTCCTTCTTTAAATTACAGAGGAAGAAGGCCTGGCGGAGCACGGTGGGCCCTTGCCAAGCCCAAACTATTTGAAAAAAATCACACGATTTTGCCTAAATTCTAAAAAGTCTTTGATTCTGCCTGAAATCTGAGGTTGGGGCCTCTGGCCCTGAAGGCGAGTGTGCCCTGGCCCGTGGGGACCACAGTGAGCCCGGTGGGTGACCGAGGCAGGACCCCCGCATGGCCTGCCCTGTGCAGTGCCCTCTGGGAAGCAGTCCTGGGGGCCGGCGGCATGAGGCACGTGGACGTTCACAGAGCCTGCATTTAAGGCCCTCTGTGGACATTTTAGGAGGGCAGGGGAGGGGTGTCTAGGGCCCAGATGTCTGTCCTTTCCTGTGACCTTGGCACATCAAGAGGACAGGCCTCCTCCTAGTGGTCGAGAGGTCCCGTTTGGTCCCACTTTGCTTCCCGTGCCTTCAGAGGGATGAGCCTGGCCTCAGCACCAGGCTGCGACTTTCCCTCAGTGTCTCCCCGGCGTGGGCCTCCAGGGCGTGGGGCAAGTTCTTCTGAAGCTGCTTGTAAAACCGCCCAGCCCTGCACTGCCTGGATTCCTGTGCTCAGCCGGAGCCTGCCCGTGGGCAGCGCAGGGGTGGGAGCAGCTGCTGGGACCCCTGTCTGGCCCTGCAGCACCTCGCCCTTCCCACCTGCTCTCGGCCCATCCAGTCTGAGACCAGGAGAGAGGGAGCAGCCAGGGGGCCTGTGGAGGCCAGGGTGCCAGTGAGCAGGAGGAGGGAAGTGGGCAGGGGGTCCCCTTGGGGTGTGGATGGAAGGGGCAGGGGCATGGAGGGTCTGTGGAGGCCATGGCCCTGGTGGATCTCTGGAGGCCCTTGGGGGTCTCCACTCAGCTCCCCCAGCTCCTCCTGGCCACCTGGGACCCTGTAGAGCCAAGCTGACTCCAGGCAGGCGCTGGCCCACCTGTGCCTTGGGAGGGATGAGGGCCAGTGTGGGTGGCAGGGGCTGGACAGGGTGCAGGTCGGGCGAGCTGCACTCTGCAGAGCTGCCTCCGGGTCAGCATGGAGGTTGCTGGAGAGACCCCGGGAGTCACAGGCTGGGGAGGGGGACAGGCTCCGGACCCACATGGGCAGCCAGTTTGGAGGCAGCACCAGGTTCCTGGAGTGGGGAGGGGCCGGAGGGCAAGGGCACCTGGGAGCAGCAGGCAGGGCAGGGGCAGCTGCAGTGCTCACGGGCCGCTGTCCCTGCTGGCGGTCAGTGCTGTCCTGGAGCGATTTCCTCATGGGCTCAAGGTCCATGTCATGTGCAGCGAGGGTCTCAGAGCTGACCACGGGTGAGGACAGGGCCCTGCTGCCCTCTCTCAGGCTGGACCTCCCTAGGGTAGGGAGCAGTGGTCCTCTGTGCCAGGCCCCTGGGCGAGGCCGGCTTTCGGCCTGTGACGGGGCCCTGGCCTCCTGCTCAGGTGCCCTTCTGCCCCCTAGGCCAGCCTGCACTGCCTCAGCTCCTTAGACTGTTTCCTGCGTCCCTGCTTCAAGATTGCCAGAGGGAGCCCGCGTCTGCTATCCCCAGGGCCTCACAGACCCGAAGGCTCAAGGGTCTCTATGTCTTCCTCCATCTCAACAGGAGCACGAGTCCCCTGGGCAGTGGATTTGGGACATCTCGTTAGGGCTCCTTGGCTCTGTCCTCTGTAGGAGGGCCTCCAGCTAGGGTGCCGACACTGTGCCCCCGGGGGTTTCTCTGAACACACCATGGTCCCACTGTCCCTCTCTGTGACTTCTTGGATGTGTGCTATGGACCTGGCCCAACTGGGTAGCTCTAGTTGCCCCCCAGGTGTCAGGCCTCCCAGCATACCTGAGACTCCTCCTTTCCTGTGAGGTGAGGAGGCCCGGCTTTCACACGGGTGCAGACAAGCGGTGGCTTGGTGTCTGAGCCCGCTGGCCCGCTGTGGGGCTCAGGGCTCCGGAGGGGCCTCAGGGTGAGTGTCCATGTTAACCTTTGCTCTTCTGCGTGCTTGCTTGGTTGGCCCGTGCTGTGGCCCTGTGTTGGGTTGAGTGGGGGAGAGTGGACGTCCTCGTGCTGTGGACCCTGCCAGCTCATGGCAGAATCTGACCTTTCGTGCATTTGAAATCTGCCTGGTCTCAGAGAAGCCCCTTCGGGTCTCCTTGGTGCAGAATGTGTGAGTTTCTTGCTGGTTGGGTCCCTGGAAGTTTGGGGGTCGATGCTGTTTCTGCTCTGTCCCCCGAGCTGTTCCGGCTGGGTTTCTGGACGCCGTGATGTCTGCCGCTCTTTCCTGCTCCAGCCCTGGCGCAGCGCCCTCTGCAGGCTGGCAGCCATGCTCAGTGGACTTCCTCGTCTGTGTTCTGGGCACCCAGGCTCAGGACCTGGGAGGCACTGATGTGAGGTCTCCTTGGCTTTAATGCCTCTGGTTCTGGGCTCCTCACTGCACCGCCCAGTCCGAGGTGGCAGGGACCATGGCACTGGTGCACCCTCTGTGGGTGTGTGTCCTCCCGCTGCTTTACGTCCTCTGAAGGGGCAGTTCTCACTGAGTTGCTGGTCTCCACGCCTGGGCTCAGGCGACCCACCAGCCTTGGTCCTGAGCAGCCACCTCTTAGCTGGGTCATAGGCGCGTGCGCCATGCCTGGTCTCACTCTGGTCCTGAGGGACCAGGGCCCGTTCCCCATTGAGTGTGTGCTGGCCTGTGCCCGGTGGGGGCCTCTGCACCCCTGGGGGGGTTCGTCTGCTTCTAGTCGCTTGCCGTCTTCACCCTGCGGGGACAGCTGGCTTTCCTCCTGCCTCCGTCCTGCCTTGGTGTGGGAGCATCCTGCCCACTGTCCCTGCTTCTGGCGGGAGGGAGCAGGGGTCCAAGTGTGCCCTGGGACCTGCAGGGATGGACTCGGGAGTTCTGTGTGGACGGGCTTGATTTGCGACAGCATTCTCTGGATTTTCATGCCGCAGGGGACGGCTTGGAATGGCCGGCTCTTGGAGGGCGCGACTGGGCTCAGTCTGCCCATTGGGCCGGTCCTTCTGGGGAACGGGCTGCATGGCTGTCGTCTGTTTCCCTCTGATGACCTCCATCTGGAGTCTCTCTCTCCCGTGCATTTTGGTAGATTCTGCCTCCGAGGAGAATTTTCGTTTCATCCAGTTTTCCGCACTTGTTTGCATGAAGCAGAAGGAACATAGTTACTTAGTTACTTGTGTTTCTCTAAAATCACTCTATGATTTCCACCTTTTCTTTTTCTATTTTTGTGTGCTTTTCCAAATTGCTCTTTTTGAGTTGCTAACGTTTTGTTTATTTTATCATTTCTCATTCCTACCATTTAAACTTCACTGATTCCACTTAGGACATTAGAGATTTCTTCTCCTTTGCCTTCTCTTACCACCAGGGTCCTTCTAAAGAGCGCTGAGGCGTGCAATCACAGAGTTTCCGTTTGTCCTTTATAATAACGTGGGTGTGTGGCTGAGTAGTTTGGGGTGTACCTATGGACTCTGGTAGGGGTGGTCTTACTGCTTTGGGATCATTCCACGTCGCCACTTAGTGCCGTCCTCTAGGCATTCGCCAATGGTGGTGGCAGCTCGTGCCCTGCGGTGGCGGGAGCTCCCGTCCCCGGTGATCTTGGGTGGTCCGTCTGACTCGTGTGCTGGAGTTCAGGCGTCCAGTTTCTAGAGTGTGCTCCAGTCCCTGAGCAGCTCAGCGTGCTGCTAGTGGCTGGGATTTTTCCGGAAGGCCTGGCTTGCAGAGCCTCGTGCACAAGTGCCCTCTTCCCTGTGACTCTCACGTCCAGCTGCTTCCCTGACCGTGGAGCCTGCCTGTCCCTGCTCCCCCACAGGCGGCCTGTGCAGCCCTTTCATTTACTTTATTTTCTGCCCGTGTGAATCTGCACTGGTGTGTGATTCGCTCCTTCCACCGGAGAGTCCAGCTGGCCTTTGTACATCACTGTGATGACCTGTTCTTAGTTTGGCCGTGACATTTGGTGGCACCCACATTTCTTCGCTGCTCTGTCTTCGTGTGTGCGAGTGTGTGGCGTGTGCAGAGGAGGCGGGCTGGTTCTGACAGGCTGCTTTCCATCAGACACTGTGTCTGTCAATCCCCGCCGGCAGCCTCATGAGAATGGAGGACTTGCTTTCCCTCGTTTTGACCCCTTTCCTCTTTATTATGTGACCATAATTAACATTATAATTCTTGCTGTTTGCTCGGTGCTGTGACTTCTTCCCACCTCTGCTTTACTTAATCAGGAGCTGTAAGTAACTGTTGAACAAGGACATCAGCATTCCTGCCATCCCTCGACCCTGCCCTGGTCCCCAGCTCCTGCCACTCAACGTCCCTCTCCGTTCCCAGGATGTGGCCTCAGCTGCCCCTTGGCTCTGCCCTGCAGCCAGGTCATCCTGCTCCCCGTCCTCGCTGCCGAGGTTTCCCGCCTACATCCAGATTTGGCCGAAATTCGTCCTGTAGCAGTTTTTTCAATAAGAGCTTTTGGAAACTGTTTCTTAAGCTCTCAAACGATTTCGAAGTGTTCGTTCTTTGATATTTCCTCCTTGACTGTCTGGTGACCGGATGTGGCTGTGTGAAGCTGGGTGGTCAGAGTCTTCCTTCACAGCCACCTGGTTGGAGGGGAGCGGGCAGAGCGGCTGGGTCCAGGCACCCGCCTGAGCTTGCACATCCGTGCCTGCCATGCAGCGCTCCCCAGGCTCCAGGCTCCCTTTAAGTCACTCAGGTCCCCTCTACGTCAGGCCTGCTGCACCTGGTCCCCGAGCCCTGGGCTGGCATCCCCCCTTGACTGCTGCGGGCAGCATCTCTACTTGCTGGTAGGGTGCTGGTCAGCCTGCCTTGCAGTGAGGCTTCAGGCAGTCCCTACCTGCTCTGCTCAGTTTCCCACAGGTGGGGGCTGGCGTGCCACTGGTGAGGGTCTGCGGCTCTGGGTTCTGGGGCGGCTGGGGTGCCTGTGGCCTCGTCCTCAAGGTCCGTCCCTGGAGGGAGATGCTCTGTTGTGCAGACAGGGAGGTGGAGAGGGACTTGGTGCAACTGAGCTGGGCGGCACCTGGCAGGTCCTCTAAGGCTGCAGAGCAGCCCACCCAGCATTCCTGCCCCCCCACTCACCTTGGGAAACGAGGACAGTGCTCTCCACGCCAGGAGCTCTGTCAGTGCCTGTGGGTGACCAGAACAACAGGACGTGGGCCCCAATGTGTGAAGAAGAGCTGCGGGGGGCGGGGGGAGTCCCACCGGAGCCACACCTGGGTGGGAAGCCCTGCCAGGAAAGTGGTGTGGTGGCCCCAGGGGGACTCCATTCACAGGGAAGCCCAGAACCCAGAGCTGGACTTGCAGGTCAGTGGACACCTGGGCTGGGTGCCCAGAGGCTTCTGCCCAGGATGACCTGAACTCAGTTGTGTTCAGAAGGGGTGAGGTGTGCACAGGGCTCAGGTGGGCTTCATGGTATGTGACCAGCATTGCCACAAAGCTGTCCCACACCTGGTGGCCTTGAGGGTCTCCTTGGTGTGCAGAGTGAGACTGGCAGGAGGCCACACATGGCCATGTCAAGCAGCAGTGCCCCCCACTCCAACAACACAGCAAAAGCCTCTTGGCTTCCCAGGGCTTCCGTCCTCCGCGATCACACACCTGGTGCCTGGTCTTGGGTGCTGTCTTGGACTGTGCCACCCGGCCGTGTCCTGGCACCCGGGATGAGCACAGGGCGCACTCCTGAGCTGCGGGCCCCTCTGCAGTGGCCTGCCCACTCCACTCCACAGGCACTCGGCTTGTTCTCCCTGGTGGCGTTGGAGTTTTGGGGGCTTCTGCTGCAAGTCTCCCAGAATCTGTGCTTAAACAGCACGAGCTAACTCACAGTTCTGGAGGGCGGGCACCCTGATGTGGAGGTGCTGGCAGGTCCAGTCCCTCTGGGGGCTCTGGAAGGAATCTGTCCTGGCCTTGCCTGCTGGCGCTGCTGTCCCCGGCCTGTGGCCTCCCCTGCATCCTGTGTGGACCCTTCCTTCTCCTCCTGACTCTGACCCTCCCAGGGCATCTCAGAGTGGCTAGGCAGGGCGCTGAGCTCATTCTGCCTCCATGCGGATGCTGTGCTGGGGACACCCGGGGTGGAACGGCTATCAACGGTGAGTCTCTGTCCAGCTCCCTGGGTGCCTGGGCTCTTGCCGCCCTGTCCAGGTGCCCCTCTCCACGGCCCCCTCTGGCTGAGCGGAGAAGGCTCTGCAAGCCCCGCCTGCCAGGAAGGAGTGGGGGTGCTGGGACCACCTGGAGCCTCTGGGCTGCATGGAGGCTGGGGACTCACTTGCCCACCCACAGACCCTCATCCCAGGTCAGGGGCTGTGGGTGGGGCTCTGAGAACCTGGAGCTGTCTCCTGAGTGCAGGGGGCTCACCAGTTCTCTCTGAGCACTTTCTGTGGCTGTGGGCATGGTTGGGTCTGGCGTCCACACACAGGGGCACCGAGAGCAGTGAAGAGGTCACAGCCGAGGTCACAGCTGAGGCTGGTCCTGCCCCTTCCCACAGACCCCAGAGCCCTCCCTACGCCTACAGGGGTCCATGGCTCCTGAGCCTGTGTGGCCCTTGCTGAGGGTGGCGCTGGGCGGGTGGGCTCCCTCAGTGGGACGCCCTCCCTTACTGCCCAGCAGGCAGGCACCAGGGCGAGCCAGCCCTGTTCCAGCCTGCCCCTTTGATGTCTTGTCCTCTGTCCTCCAGGCTGGGCCCTGTCTGGGCAGGCAGCGAGGCCCCACCCTCCAGGCTGTGGGTCCTGAGGGCAGCGGTGAGTGTGGGACTGGGCTGTGCCACCTCCTGTCCCCAGCTCAGCTCCTTCTCTTCCCATTCAGGTGTTTCTCTCCTGTGATCGAAGGACCCCCCATCCAAGGCCCCCACCCCAGATGGGAAACTGAGGCCACAGAAAGTCACAGTGAAAAGGAGGAAGGACCCTCCTGGCCTGCCTGGGTCAGACTCCTACCCTTCCCCAAGCCCCCTCTCTTCTCAGGTCCGTGAGACAGCTGCCTGGGGGGCACAGCTGTCCTAGGCGGCCAGCTGGCTGGATTGCATGGGGGACAGTCACATCTCAGCATTGAGGAGCTCCCCAAGCCCAGGGCACTCTGAGGAGAGGGCTGGGGACACTGGCGCCTGGTCAGGGTTTCCAAAGGGTGGTGCTGGAAGAGAGGCTGTGTCCGCCCCGTGCTGGCAGGCACCCGAGTCCCATGTCCAGGTCAGCTGGTCATCCCTGATCTTCCAGACTGGGATTCTGGGGACCAACGCTGCCCTCCAAACCATGTCCCTGATACTTCAGTGTGTGCAGGGGAGGGGCCTGGGAGCTTTGGTCCTCACTGGGTGGCCTCACATGGGCCCTGCACTGGTGCCCCTGTGGCGGTATGTGGGCAGGGCCCTGGGCAGGCAGGGGCCAGGGTGCCCTGCCCACGGTGTCAGTGTCTGTCCGGCTCTGCCTCCTGTGCCTGACTGAGGGGCAGCTTGGCGATCCCCTCCCTGCCCTTTCTCCTTGGGGACCAGGAAGCAGGATGGGAATGCCACCTGCTTCTGTCCCCTCCCCCTAATTGCAGGTCCCAGGGCCAGGCTGGACTGGGCTTTGTGGAAGGACAGGGGCCAACAGGTAGGATCCCTGCCCACAGGGTGCAGGGTGGAGAGCGGCTGCTGCGAAGAGGTCAGAGTTGGCAGCCCCCCCCCCCAGAACTCCCGCAGAGCCGCCGGGTGGGGGCCGGGAAGCCACTCCTGCAGCCCTAGTCTAGGGACTCGAGTCCCACTCCAACCGTGACAAAGCCGGCCGAGAGGACGAGAAAGTCAAGTGCACAAAGAAATGAATAAAGCCGCCGATGGGAGGTACAGCCTGTGTCATGGGTCGGGGTCCAGGAGGCCTCCCGGGACCCCGGGGCCCATGTCTGGGGGCAGGGGGCAGTGGGCAGAGAGCCGTCATCCGGGAGCAGCCAGGAGGCTTCCTGTGACTTCCCGCCCTTCTCCGTCCAAGGATACTTCATCCCAGGAGGGGCTGCGCCTGGATCACATGCACACCCACCAGCCGCAGGGGAGCCCTGCCCAGGGGAGACCATCATATGCAGCCCCCTGACTCAGGTCGGTTCTGCTGAAATCCATCAGCTAGCTTCTGGGGCCCGCGCTGGGTTGTGAGGAGGCTGGGGGTCCACTCCCCAATGCTGCCGCAAGCCCCCACACAGGGCTTTTGGGAGAAATGCTCTCTGAGCGGGAGTGAAAGATGGGGCGGGGGCACCCGGCCCCTCAAGAAGCAGAGCAGGGGCTTCCGGCTGCCCCCTGGCCTGGGTAGTATAAGTCTGGGGCTCAGAGGGAGAAGGGGGTCTGCTGTGGGCACCTGGATGGGCCTCCTTGGCTGACCTCGGTATGGGGCCAGCCCCACCAGGTCCAGCTGTCCAAGGTGGAGGTAGGGGCCACCTGTGCAGCTCAGGTTTGGGAAGGATGGTCCCCCTCCTCCTATTCCTGGGTCTCTGTATGCATGTGTCCTTGTGATCGAGGTGGAGGACAGCAGGAAAGCATCAGAGCGGAGGAAGTGGCCAGGCTGCCAGGATGTCAGATTCGGAAGGTTGCACGTCAGGCTCCGTGTGGCAGAGACACCAGTGCAGACCCGGGGGGAGGCTGCAGCGGCAGGAGGCCGGCGGCCCCCCTCCTCCTATTCCTGGGTCTCAGGATGAGGAAGAAGACGACAGGCGCCCCAGTGACAGTGACTGCCACCAGCAGGAACAGAGAGTCCCTGGGTGAGGAGTGCCAGCCTGGGCAGTGGAGAATGGCCGGACCTCGTTTCTGATCAGAAGCATTTCAGACGCGTCAGTTCTCGCTGATGCAGTTTCTGGGCTCTCAATCTTCTTCTCTCAGTTTCCACTATTTGTAGCTGTTCCCTGTGTTCTTTGTGATAATCAGAGCAAGGAAGTAAGTCGGGCCCATGATGATGTGTGTCACCGTTTCCCCGGCTTGGCTCTGTGACAGGTTCTTAGGATGGAGACGAGGGTCGGAGTGCCAGGCAGCACCTCCCAGTCCACCTGCTCAGGAGCCCAGCACCACTGACCTTTGAGAGACCGGCGTCTTGGGTGGGGACGCTCTCTGACTCTGTGACGTCAGGACAGCTGCTCTTACCCTGGTTGAAAGGGGTGAGCTTCTGGGCACTGCAGGGGCAGGCCTGGGTGGGTGGCACAGACCGATGGGCCTGGGCCGGGCAGGCCCCCTGAGTTCTACACCCTGGACCGCCTCATGGGGACCAGGCCAGGCCAGGGCTCCTTGGAGGACAGTGGTCTCCCTGGAGCCAGACTTTCCCTGGGCCCAAGCGGTCAGCAGCCCAGTGCGGACCCTCCCCCGGCAGAACAGCCCACGTTTCCACACGGATGTTTCTTGGGAAAGCGATGCGCCCGCAGTTAGAGCATCCACAACAGGGCTGCAGCTGGGAGGTCGCCCTGCGCCTGGTGAGCCCCGCGGCAGCTGGCGTGCTGCGGAGCTGGGACACTGCCCTGCTGTTGCTCGATCAGCAAGTGCACAGTCCCCCAGCCCGGCCAGCGGAGACCCTGAGCTGCACAGACTTAAAACGTTCCGGCACAGCAAAGGGAACGGTAGGAATGTGAAGGGGGAACCCGGAGTGGGAGGAGACTCTGACAGGATTAATATGTAGAAGGTAAAAAGGAGAAAATCTAATAACCTAATTAACAAATGGGCTAAAGAATTAAGCAGACATGTCTCAAAAAAAGAGATGCAAGTGGCCAACAAATGTATGAAAAAAAGTTCAACATCGTGAGCGATCAGGGAAACTCAAATCCAGACCACACCGAGGTTTCCTCTCACACAGCCAGCATGGCCGTCACCATCAGGGTGCAGACAGTCATAGATGCTGCAGAGGACGAGGAGGAAGAGCACACACTCGCACTGCTGTGGGGTGTGAATTAGCACAGCCACATGGAGAACAGGAGGGAGGGTCCTCACCCTAGGCACGTACCTCTGTGTGGCCAGCTGCACCACTCAGCGTCGTCCTGAGGAGCGGTCATCTGACCACAGCGAGACGCACACGCTTGTCCGTAGCAGCACAGTTCACAGCAGCCAGACTACGGAACCAGCCTCGGGTCCCTCAGGGTGAATGGATAGGAAATGTGGTGTAGACACAGGAGCTTTATAAAGAAGAGTGGAATTACGCCATTTGCAGGAAAATGGATGCAACTGGAGCCCATTATGTTAAGTGAAATAATGCACACTCGGGAGGGCAAGGGTCCTATGTTTTCTCTCATGTGCAGAAGCTAGATAGGAAAACGGAAAAGAAAGGTGTGGGGGGCTGGATCTCATGAAAATCCAGGGGAGATCAGCAGCAGAAAGGGACCAGGGGGTGGGAGGTGGGAGGGCGGGGAGTGCGGGTGCTCAGTTGCCTTGTTACACGAGTGCGCCCGAGAAGGGTGAGGCCAGGCCCAGCCTTCCCTCCCACTAGACGGCACCAATAAAAAATGTGGGGAAAATGTAACGGATACTTTGCTGTTTGGAGTGGAGAATTTTGTAACTATCAATTAAAATCCATTGTTTGACATGTGGAAAAAGAAAGAAAGGGAGGGAGGAAGGGAGGGAGGGAGGGAAGGAGGAAGGGAAGGAGGAAGGATCCTTGAGATGGGCTCAGGCCCCTGGCTGGGTCAGGAGCAGGGAACTCCTGGCCTGGCTTGGGAGCAGGTGTGGCCTCATGTGCAGGTGGGTGGGGTCATCTGCCTGGTTTAGGAGGCAGGTAGCAGGGGCCAGGCAGGAGGCTGCTCAGGACCCTGTGTCCTGGCTAGAGAGGGCGACTGCCACCCATCCACAGCTGGCCCTGGGTACAATTCTTGCCTCTCAGTGGCTGTGAGGCTGATCCTCCTTGGCCCAGGGGTCCCAGCTCTGACGTCCCCAACCAGTGTCCCCATACCCCCCTGTTTCCTACCCTCCTTTTCCGTCACACAGTTCATCAGGAGTGCAGACACGGTCCTCCCTGTCCTTACACCAATGCCAGTTGTCTGTGGGGAGAAGTGAGACCCCTGTCTTAGCTGTGGCTAAGTGGCCGAGTGGCTGTTGGCATGGATCCTAGAGTTAGCCAGAAACGGGAAACCCGGACCGTGGGCAGCCCCAGGGCTGTCCACACAGCAGCACAGACTGGTGGGTGGGGGCTCACCAGGAGCTGGCTCTTGTGCTGCGAGTGGCCCTGTGAGGTCAGGTGGCAGGTCCCTGAGGGAGGACAGGTGGGCGACCTCCACTTGGTGACTCGGGCCGTGCTCTGCGTCCAGGCCTGCTGCTGCCCGAGAGCCACCGTCAGGATGGCGTGGGTCTGGCTGTGGAGCTGCAGGACCTGGGGCTGGTGACGGATCACTGCCTACTTTTGGCTCTGAACACAGACACTGCCTCGGGCTGCTTGTGGCCCACCAAGTGGCCTCTGACCAGATGTCCACAAAGACATCCCATGAGTGTTTCCTGGAATGATGAAAGTCAGACATAAGCTTCCAGAAGGTCCCTCGACCTGGACCTGGACCCTGGAAGGAGGTCAGCTCACCTTCCCGGCGAGGCCTCCCTGGCACAGTGCCTCCTCCTCGGGGCTCCTTCCTGAGGCTGGTCCTGGCCTGGAGGGACTGTGGAGCTTCTCGGGGCTGGAAGGGCTGCCTCCGTGGCGGCAGCTGGCTTGTTCTGCACCTCCACCTAGCGTGAGCGCACAGCTCCCATCACAGAGCCCCAGGTGGGCTGAGGCAGGATGTAGGCGGGATCCCCTGCTGTGCCCACCCACCTGCTTCCCAACACCAGGCCCGCAGGGCAGCAGCCCGCCTCTGGGCCTGTCTCCACATCAAACAAGGCCCTGGATCTCCGGGATCCCTTCTTGTTTGGGCAAGTGGCCAGCCAGGCTGGGCAGCCAGTGTCCCCAGGCTAGTGGGGGCTGCCAGCTCCTGGAAGACAGAGGGATCCTCATTCCTGAACTGGCTGTGCAGCCACCCAGAGGACACTGGGATTCACCATCCTTGGTGGCAGGTGGCCTGGCCCAGCCCCAGGTGGTGTGTGGTTCCTCTGGGTTCACCTGCCTTGGGATCAGCCCCAGGCTCAGGACTCCCACCGTGACCCTCCTGCCAGCACCACACGCCAGTGGCTTCTGGGGCCCTTCGACAACACCCCTTAGGGGCCTGAGTCCCCCTGGAGCTTCCTGTGTCTGGCTAGCACCCAGCTGGGAGCCAAGCAGCAGCCCAGGGCCTCCCCACCTCCCCACCCCTCGGGAGTGTCCCCATTCAGGTCAGTCATCATCTCACCTCATCCAGCCTCCAGTCTGGCCCCTGCCCTCCCCACACATTGGTGTGGTGTGTCCTGCACCTGGGTCACCCTCAGGACAGAGCCCAGCTTGACCGTTGGTGACCAGTCAGAAAGGCTGATGTTCCAACCTCCTTCCCTGCAACTTGAGGCTTCGTGGCTCTCCGGGTCCCCAGGGCTGCGCCCACACTCTTTCCACTACCCATCCCATGGTGACACTGGTTTGCTCTTCTGAGGCTCAGCTGGGCCCTGTGGGACACCTTGCTTAGAGCCTGGCTGGCCAATGGCACCTTTGAGTCAAATCCCAGCTCTGTAGCCCCCTGGGTGCTCCAGGCCAGTGGCCTCTGTGAGCCTCGGTTTCCCTGTGTGAGCCGAGGAGGCCAGAGCCATCTTTCTCTTGTTGGTCCTTAGTCGGGGTTTGTCTGCAGAGGAGGTCTGCGGGCCTGGCTGTCCGTGGAGATGGTTTTCCTCCTGATGGGGACCCTGGGGAGGGCCCTGCCTAGGGGCAGGAAGAGAGGGCTCCCAGAGGGGGTGGGCCAGAGGCGGCCAGACTGCCCGGCTGGGAGGGGCCCAGTAAGAAGGGGGGCCCCTGCTGGGTCCTCCCCCTGGTGCCCCACACCTGCTGCATTCTTCCCTGGCCTGGCTTCCCTGGGTGGACTGGCTCCTCCTGTGCCCGGAGGATGGGCACCATGCCCAGGGCCCTGGCAGCTGGAGGAGAGCCTGGGGACCCTGAGGCCTCTCCAGACTCCTGCCCCATGGTCGAGTCCCCCACCCCCCACAACAGGGCGGCTGCTTCAGGCTGAAGGCCTCTGCTTGAGACTTCTGGGGCCCCTTCCAGCTCCAGGGCTCTGGGATTGGGGACACCGTGACTCAGCAGTGGAAGCTGACGCAGGCTCTCAGGTGCACGCTGAGACTGCAGACGGTGACTCAACTGTTTGACAGGCTCACGCCTGACGGAGCACAGAACACAGAGCTGGTGCATTCAGGTCGCCTTAGTCTCGACTTTCAGGCGTGATGGCCAGGACTGCGGTGAGGGCTGAGGTCATGTTCGACTGTGTTCAGGTGACCTGCATTCTGGGCTTGGCAGAGCCGCACAGAAAGCTAGCGCAACGGCCAGGGGTCCCGAGTCACTGGTAGACCCCACACGCACACGTGTGTTTGTGTTGCGGAATTATGCAAAAGAGCAGTTCAGTGATTCGGGACCAAGAAAGAGAAAGTCAACAGAGAAGCAGCCAAAACCCAGTGGTACCGAGCTCCAGGTGTGGATGAGGAGGAACTGCCGTTGCTCTTTCCAAATCTTTCCCAGCTCGTTCCAGAGAGAAGGCTGGAAGCTGGGTGCTGACAGTGGGGAGCCCAGCGGCCCACGGTGTCTGGAGCTGCCTCTTCCCCAGGCGGTGGCAGGGCAGCGCGGTGGCTGTTGCAGGGGCTGTGACAGTTCAGTGGGATATGATGCACTCACCCAGGAAGCTCTCTCATGGTGCATGGTCAGGGGCCTTCTAAGGTGGCTGCAGAGCCCAGCAGCCACCACCCTAATGCCAGAAGCCGTCATCACCTGAGACACCCAAGCCCTTTTGGTCCCTCATGCCCCCCTCCCTGGCCCTGGGTGCCCACTAGTCCACTTCAGCCTCTTGGGACATCCTATGGAGCGGCTCCTATGACATGGTCTCCGTGCCAGCAGCATGAGCCCTGGTGCCGCCACTGTGTGCTGCACCCAGCTGTCCACTCACGACCTTGGGGTGTTGCAATCAGCCGTGGTCCACACTTCAGAAACCGGAGGGTGCTGCTCTGAGGGCCAGCCGTCAGCACTCAGCTGCACACCGCTCTTCTAACTCATCCCTGAAGCCAGGAGGGCTGGGCCCTCCCTGGAACACTGGCCACCGTTCCACTCCACGGCTGGAGGGAAGGGTGGCCTTCAGCTGCGGGCGGGAGGAGCCTGGTGCCTCCCGAGGGAGGGGGCACACAGGCACCAGCACCCTGTGCCTGGGGACCTTGACTGGCGGGAGCTCCTGAAGGGCACTGACCCCACTGCACCCTGGGCTTGGCCCGAGTGGAGACGCCTCTAGGCCACCCGTGGAGAGCTGGGGTCCATGCTTGGCCTGTGCAGCGGGAGCAGGGCTGCCACGAGTCTGGGGACTTGGAGACCTGCCCGCGACCACCGCACAGGGCAGCCTGCCGTCAGCACCAGACGCAAGGCCTGGCGGTCCAGGGCACCGCCCTCCTGACGCCCTCTGTGGCCATCTGCAGAACCTGGAAGGCCGCATGGCAGTCTGGGGGGTGAGACGGCACTGCGTGCCCAGGGTCATTTCTTATTCCTTCACTGCCTCGCCCTTCGTGCCCTCATTTGGGAAATGTCCCATGAGCATTGTGAGTCAGCAAGCCTTGTCTGGGTGACAAAGGCCACCTCAGGGACTCACAGCTGAGGAGACACGAACAAGCAAAGAGAACAGGAGGAGTGACAGGACGCCCATGTGCTTGGGTAGCCTGCTGGGTTTGGGGAGGAGTCTGATTTCCCAGGATCTGCCCCTCGGGCCAGTCCCAGGCCTGGGCTCATTCAGGACACACTGACCCCTGCAGCCCGGTGACCCAGGACCAGATGGCAGGAAGTGTGGGTGGCCAGCGTGGGGAGGGCAGGGACAACAGCAGGGACTTGGGGCTAGGAGGACGACTGTGCGGCTGTAGGTAGAAGTTTGACGTGAGGGAGGACCTGGGAGGTGCCCGGTGCAGGGAGGGGCTGTGAGCGCCACGGGCCGAGGCCTCCAGGCTCTGCACTCCACTGCCTGCCCTTCTGCTTCCCAACCTCCTCCCTGGGGCTGCCTCCCCGTCCCACCCGCCCGTGTCCCCTCTGGAAGAACACTGTGGGAACGCTGTGGGCTCTGGCTGGGAGCTCTCCTTGGGAGACTCAGAGCCAGCAAGTGTTGTGACCACGCGGGACGTGGCACGGGAGACGATTGATCTTGAGCGGATTCGTCTTTATGTGCACCAGAGTGGAGCCCAGGGACAGAGTCATCCTTGGAGAACAAAGTTGACTTTCAATATCTAACTTTTTTGGGGGTAAAAAACTTACATTTTAAAAGCTGCTGTTGCTCGAGTTGCTTGCGAGGGTCCTCCAGCCCCTGGGCAGTCTGCCGTTGCTCCATTCAGTTCTGTGAGCTCGCGGCTGCTCAGGACGCTGCTGCGGGCCAGCCCTGCCTCTGCGGCCAGCCCCTGCCGGTTCCGTGCAGCTCAGGGCCCTGTGCTCACGCTCATCGCCCATCTGTGGCGGACACGGTTCAGTTGGAAGACAGGCAAACAGTTCTCCGCACTTCCTGTGTCACTTCACACTCCCCGGAGCATGAGTCTCCTCGCCGCACAGCAGCCCTGAGCCCTGATGTCATGCCTCACAATGGCCATGCAGCCTCAAGTTTGCATTTCTGGGCCTGATGATGTTGCCAGGCCTCCTTTCCCACGTGCTGACCATTTTGTGAACGCCCTTTAAGTCTTTTGCCGATTTTAAATCAAGAATTGACTAGTGACTTGTGGAAGCGCATTTTATTTATTTGGTTTCTTATTTATGTATTTTGGCGTTGGCCTCTGGCCTCTAACTCCTGGCTTAGGAGATGCCTCCGCAGCAGCTGAGCGAGGATTTGGGACTTCAGGTGTGCGCCACGAAAATTGCCTGGAAACCCTTTGTATATTCTGTACAGAAACGTTTTCTTGGACACCTGCCTCACCAGCCAGGGTCGTAGAGAGGACACACACAAAACGCCCTGGTGACCCCTTGTTATCCAGGGGGAGTGAAGGTCCCCCCAACACAGAGTCCTAAGCCTTGGTGCTCGAGCCCCTGTGTGAAATGGGGTGCTGTGGGCAGAGTCCGCACATTCCTCCGTGTGCCCCCACCGGCCCTGGGCCGCCCGGTATCTAGTGCCCCAGAGCCCGTCGTGACAGCGGCCTCGCCGTCTTGTGTGGGGAATAACAGGAAGGCCGCAGCGTCCACCGCAGATGGAGCTTCAAACATGTTTTCTATCCAAGGCTGGTGAATTCATGAGTGCAGAGCCCACAGACCCCGAGGGCCGCCTGTTGTGTGCGGGGGTCTGCGCACACTCGCGTCTCCCTGGCAGTGCAGCGTGACCCCAGCTCCAGGGCTGAGAGCTGGGCAGGCCTGCCAGCTGGGGACCTGGGACAGCAGGAGGGTGGTGCACTTCCAAGCAAAGGCCTGAGAACAGGGGTGGGGGACGGAGTCCAGCCCAGGAGCAGAAGGTCCATGTGGGCCTCCGGCAGGCAGGGAGCAGAAGGGACACGGTCCTGCTGCATTGAGCCCTGCTCAGGCCCTGGGCGCAGCGCTGCTGCCGTCCACAGGGCTGGAATCTGCTGTGCGGGTCCCTGAGACCAGGGCAGCTCACTGTGGAGAGGGCAGTGGGGGCGGCGGGTGCTCTCCAGCTCTGGGCAGCGTGGCTCAGACACTGGGTTTCAAGAATCGGAGTTGAATGGGGCCGGCTGCTCGGCCACTCCTGCGGTGGGAGGAACGAGGGGTGGCCTTGGCTTGGGCACAGGAAGACCGAGGCTCCCCTACCCCTGCTGGAGGCCTGCGTGCGGCGTGGAGGACGGGGCTGGTCGTGTGTGCCTGGTCAGTCTGCAGGTCAGGTGTGGCCTGGAGCAAGGGAGCCGCGTGGAGATGAGGACTGAGGTTGGAGGCCTGGGCGTGGAGGTCCACTGGGCCGTGAGAGCCGGCAGCAGCAGCCAAGGGGCTCGGGGCTTCACGCCTGAGCTCTCAGGGGGCCAGGCCAGCAGGTCCAACAAGAGGCACTTGCCCAACCTGGCTGCGGGCGGCTCGGCAGTGGCTGCCCAGTGTCACCTGTGTCTGTCCACATGTGTCTGTCCACCTCCCCGGCTTCTGTCCTTCTCTCCCCTGGATGTGGTGGCCCCAGCCTAATCTCCCTTGTCAGTCCTCTGTCCACTCTGAGCTCCATGGGGCCACCGCCCAGCATGGCTGCCGTGCCTCCTGCACCCACTCACCCAGGGTGCTGAGACTGTGCCCCTGGGCCTCGTGCCTATGCTGTCCACCCTCAGGCTGCCCAGCCGTGCTCTGCCCAGGGACCTCCCAGGGCCTCGCACCTGACAGCCATGCCTCCCTGAGGCCAGGTTGGTGTGTCCCCTTCCTCATCACTTGACACTGGCAGCCACCCTGAGGGCTGTGTCCCCCTGGGTCCCCACCCCTGGGGGCTGTGCTCCTCCTGGGTCCCCCCACCCCAGGGGACTGTGTCCTCCTGGGTCCCCCACC